>CM068372.1:381961909-382281199 GCA_034769895.1 Magicicada septendecula
TCTTTAACAAAAGAAACAGTGTAAACACACTCACAGACAATGCGTAGATACTTGCACTAACAATGAACAATGAAAACGATATGTTTATAGTAAATAATTACCGTTTCACGGCAAACAATTGTCGTATTGCACAATACAGTGAAGTTTGTTGTTGTTCTCTGTTTGCAACCAATAAACAACGCGCAAGACTGTGATTAGTGACACTGTTTATAATAAACGTAATCTGGAGAGATTTTATCGTTGATGATAGTGCAGTTAAAATAACTCGTCCCAGTGCCTTGCGTTCGACACGTATCTTTCGTAGTTTTCCTAGAGATTGGCAGGACCGGCCGCAACGGTTCTGCCGCCCTGTGCAGTATTTATGAGTGCCGCCACCCTCACTATTTTAACTCTGAACACATTCACGCACATTAGACCTACGCTAAAGATACGGCGATTGGCTTCAAATGACGACTAGGAATGTTTGCATTGTTGTGTTTATCAAATAACTAGAACTTTTTCGCGTTTACGAAGCGGCGAACGGCTACAATAAAAATTGTTGAGACAGTACGAGGAATCGTGAGACAACACAAATGAATGCCTACGTGATGACTTAAATTTAAAATACGTACTAACTAAAACTCATTATGATTGAAATATAACAAAAGTGATGTATCATATACCTTAGTTAAAAATAGTCGTCTAGCTTTTGGACTGGCAAACTCCTTTATGACTTCGTTGTAATCAAGTGATTCAGCTAACAAGACATAGTCGCCAGACCACACAGGCGAGTCTCGGACATACTTGATCTGAGATAAGTTTTAATACGTTTGAGCTTCGAAAAAGTCCTTTCTCCGCTTGCCACTGTCACAGGTAATGGTAGCAAAATTCTTAGAGCGACACCAACATTTGGCGCGAACCCATACTCTTGAATAAATTTTAAAGTCTCGACCGGCGTAATTTAAATTTTTCCCTCAAAACGTAACATCCCGGAATCTGCCGCCCTGGGCGGTGGCACGGTTCGACCCTGCCTCGAGCCAGACGTGCGTGCGTGCGTGCGTGTGTGTGTGTGTGTGTGTGTGTGTGTGTGTGTGTGTGTGTGTGTGTGTGTGTGTGTGTGAGAGAGAGAGAGAGAGAGAGAGAGAGAGAGAGAGAGAGAGAGAGAGAGAGAGAGAGAGAGAGTCAGCTGAACGGAATCAAAGTGTCAGACAAGGCTGAAGTTTACTTAATATGTATATGGACGAAAGTTTGCGGAATGGACGCTTTTTTGTCATACAGGTATACGAATCTCAGAGAAGGGCTCAGTTGACTCATTACCACTAGACCCTAGTACATGTGTATGGCCAACAATAGTTCCAGTTCCAGCACCGTTGTTCTTTATACAATGATGAGCCTATTTCAGTCCATCGCCAGAGGCTTACGTTATCAGTTATAGAGTAAAAAATGAAGATAAAGAATTTTAGTGAAACTGCTGTAACCTAAACCAGCGCTCCGTTTGTCCGCCATTGAATGGAACGTTCACTCTATGACAGTGTGTGCTCGCTACGCTAACTATTTGGGTAAGTTGTATAAAACGGTGTGGCATAAAGTAATCATAGGGAAACGAAAGTGACGGTAAAACTAATGGGGAATGTGTAACAGCAGAGTGACCAAATAATTATAAGGAAAAGTGAAAACGCGTTACCCAAAGGTCTGTTTGAATACGCTGAATAAATTTGTCATGAATACAATTTTCAAATCTCCAATACTAAAACAAAAACAACTTCTGTCCGAGGAAAGAACCTCGTAGGAACGAAAACTAGTTGATAATAACGGTTTGGACCATGCTTCGCATTTTCTTATTTGAATTCTGATGTCCCATATGGGAAGGACGAAGATAATAAGAGAAAATTAAATAAATTTAGTTATACCTGTGGACAATTAGGCGACCGTTAACAAATAAGACACAGAAGGAATCACACCTGAAGTTTTATAAGGTGACAGTAGTGCCAACTTTAATAGGGTGTATATGACAATGAAACACGGATTCTTATGCATAAAGATAATTCTAAAACACGGGCCTCTAATGTGAAATTTTTGAGAGCTGTTAGAGAATGTAATTTGAGGCACCATCTTAGAATCGAGGATATAAAGGAATACCTCAAGTTCATCAGATATTCCACCAGTTGTTGATAGAATTAATACAGGTAAGATTGGAAGAGGCATGTGGAACGCTGGTAGACACGCGTATTCCTAAACAGGTGCTGAAATATAGACCAGCTGGTAAGGAAACTGTGGTCAGAGATTCTGTAAAGTCGGAACGTGCTATTTAGCTTAATCGACAGAGAGAAAGAAAAGAGGAAGAGGAAGATGATGATAAAAAGAACATATATGATAAAGAAATTTAAACAATGTCACCTATTTCGCTGCCGTCTAAGTATTCTTATTTTTCTTTAATTTTTTTTTTTTACTGTTTTCAAATATTCCTGAGGTAGTCTAAATCCATCTGTCCAAAGTTGAATACTAACTGTTAAATCTGACCTCGTATAAATAGAATTTTGTTTCTTGCTAAATTAAAAAAAAAACTTAAAACTGAAAACTTAAAAAAAATATATATTACATTCGCTACTGAGACTGTGTTGGGTGTGCGACGCCATACAAGGCAAGGCGAAGTAAAACAATTAACTGGTCGTAAACCGTAGGTAGGCTCAGCTGTATCTAGCAGCCAGGTCTCGGCTCTGCGGTTTTATTACAGAGCGCCGCTACAATTAGTTATAGCTTCTAAATTAATTAAAAGCGTTTAATTATCAGCGCTGATAAGGTTTTACGGTGTACTTGCGCCGACTGCTGTGTGTGTGTGTGCCCGCACGCGCGCGCGAGTGCGTGTTTCTCCTTTGTTATCAAAAGCATTTTACGTTTACTGTTTATTCGGTTCGGTTTAGTTAGCGGTTAACTGTATGGAGATGTGTCCTCGTTCCGTCTTGTAGGCCTAACTGGCTGAACTGTCGGCCAAATACTTCTATCCTATGGTACAATCCTATGGTATCGTATGTCTAGCTATATATGTAAAACAAAATATAGGTATGGAGAACCATACATGACTTCCGTGTTCTAAGATTTATATTTAAAATTATTTTCGAAATGAAATATTTCCACCATAGCAACTACTTCTTTCTTCAGCCACAGTACTGTGGTCACTAACGTATACAACCTCACGTTAGCGCAGTCGATTGTCACTGATGATGATAGTCGATGGCACTGCCGAAACGTCTGGTTTTGCAGTAAACATTCGACCACGGCCAAACAGCCCCGGAAGGAATTTTAAAAACAAACTACTTCTTTGTTGGCGATAACGTAGTACACATATAAAAAATTATCCCCTCTCCCTTCAACTACCATTTTCATTTATAGAAAATCACCCCTTCTTCCTTCAACTACCGTTTTCATTTATAGATATTTCATTTACCTTTCTACAGTGGATTATTATGACCTTTTTTTCAGGATACTGTATTTATCAAAATGAAGTACTTTACTCTTGTTAAAACATAAAACGATGCTGGTAAACTACACCTTCTCCTTAACCGATCTTCACCAAAATAAATATGCCTTTAGTTCTCCACAACTCAGGAGGCACATATGCAAAAAATTATTTGATTCTGTTTGAATTTACGGCAGTTATCGTTAGCCACAGAAAAAATTGCGCGCGCCCGCGCGCGCGCACACACACACACACACACACACTTTTCGGAAAATTATTTTTCTTCATGTTTTGAGGGTAGTACAATCAGAATCAGCCCTTATCTCAAACACCACCTTATGATTTCGCCATCACCATACTTCCATTTCCTTATGGAACATGGAAGTAAAAAATAAATTACATACATAATACAGCATTTCTTCGCATAATTTACGCACCCTAATATTTGCACTGATGTTTAAGGAAACAATTAAGGCCTGTATATTGAGCACGGTGTCTATCAATAAACAACGATTTGAGGGGATTTCCTACAAAAACTCTTATTGTTATAATTACTGGTATTATTAGTCGGGCATGTTTTATGAATACGTCTTTTACGGATATCATAGAAAATACAGAAAGCACAGTACAGCCGGAAAAGAAATTCTTAAGCGCCACACAAAATTTTGGAGCCGTCCACGGTAAATTTACAAAAAAAGAAGTCATCGTCATCATCATCTTCACATCACGGCATAGCCAAGGTGCTGCCTGTTCCTTCTTCGAAGATCCTCCAGCCGTTTCTTCCAGGGTCTACCCGCACGCCTGCGTCCTATAGATTTATTTTTCCAGACTTGTTTGGCCAGTCTTGAATCTGACATTCTTTCTAAGTGTTCTTTTCACCCTTGTTTATAATCGTTTAATCTTTCATTACAGTTAAAAACTTGCAATTCTTCTCTTATGTTCTGAATCTTTATACGATAAAGTTTAGAACACCTTTTGATTCGTCTTAGGAACGCCATTTCCGAGACCTGTATTTTATTTTTCTTGGTTGTCGTCCATAATGCACACCCATAGGACAGTACAGAGACCGCCATAACTTTGTAAAACCTTAGCTTTGTAACTCAACGTACCTTGTTTTTAAAAATAAGATCGATTTTCCCACAGATCGACTGGAACTTACCTAACTTTACATCCAGTAAAAAACCAAGTTATCAAATAGCCGAGTGCCAAGTTGGGGCATAAGGGAAACGATACTGCACCGGCTTATCTTGGAAAAATTACAGGCGTGAATCTACTTGGAAATATTTAGTCGGCTGTTGTAGGATTATATTTTGCTGTTGCCTTGCAGTTGTGTGATGGTGCATCAAAAGCGACGGGAAGACAATCTCCTGAATAAAAATTACCGCAAGTCTTGGCCCGTAGGGAGGCAGCCCCTCCGCACGACTTACCCGTCGATAGGTTGGTACCCTATAATGGGGAAATTAGCGTGCTCAGAACCTTCAAAGGAAACAGCCGAACGGAGTTAATGGTAAAAAGAAAAACATACAAGAATAAAGTACAGTGACTAAAAAAATTACTAAAAAATGTCAACGCGGCTGTCATCTTGTTTAGACAAAGTGACACCGTTTTCCTTCTTGTTAGTCTTTACAGATAAGAGAGAGAAAATATTGTACAAATAAAAGTGAGTGCGCCGAGTTTATGAGACCGCACAGATAACACTGTTATCACTAGATATAGTGTTTAAGGGGGAGGAGGTTTATGATTTACACAAGCGCCGTTAAGCTGGGAATTTTCTGTATTAAGTCAAACCAAGCGGTTGTCTCTTACAGGAAATGAAGCAATGAGGTGTCAGCGCCGCGACCTTACCGTAATTCTTCCGAAATGTAATCGTCGCTTATGAAGCGGAGTAAAAACGTTTAAGCGCTCTCAAATGCTTTTTTACGACGGTACAGTTTAGTCAGAAGGTTTCCCACTTAAAATAATCAGTTTTCTACATCCTTAAAGTAATGTTTCGTTGGCAGGAACAGATTAGAAGAGCGTGGTGCCCTATGCTGCTATGAGACTGGTGCCCCCCCCCGATTCAAAATTCAAACTTTCTTCCATTATTTCAACTGATAAATGGCCTACACAATTTCGAAAGTTAACAATTACTTTATTAAACTCTCAAATTACAAGAATTGTTTAGCTAAATAGTGATTACAATGAGCTTAGTAGTACTTAAGCTTAGAAAATGCTAACCGTTCAATTTTTTTCGTGATTTTGCGTTAACGAAGTCTAGTAGCATTTTGTAATGGTTAGCCTAAGTGACGATATTATACTGTGAAGGTAATCTCTGCAGAGATATGAATGAAATAACGTAGCTGCGAATTGTTGTGTATCTCTTAGAGTACATTCATAAGAATTGGACCATATCGGTACATGTACTGTATTATGTCACAATGATTATACCAACTTTGTCTTACAGTATAGTGTTACAATATAATTTAAGTAGTTTATATTTGAATTTTTAATATCATCGGCATCGTTATAATTATCCACTCGTTAATTATGCCACCCAAAAGTGAATTATGGAAACATTTTGTCAAAAAATAGTGACAACAGAAATGAAATGCAGTGTCCAACATCGACTTGAAAACATCGATGTTTCCAGTCTTTAAACATCGATGTTTTCAAACCGATGATTTTCTAACATCGATGTGCTCTTCTCGATATTAACATATATGTTAAACACCGATGTTTTTTGCGATGCTCATCCCTATGACTGAGACGTGAATCGCCTCATATGTTTAATCATGTTTATAACGGGCGCGAATCCACGGGAGAGATGGGGGAATCCCCCCCCCCCCAACGGTCACATAAGACTCAATTTATTTTCGTTGTCTTGTGATTGTGAGTGTGATACAAAATTCATATCACGTTATGTAAGTTCTTAGTTTTTGTCACCATGTTAATTTTTGTTTGATACGTAACTTAAACGAGTAGTGAGTATTTTAAATTGTAAGTGAATATTCTTAAAAGAACAATGAACTGACAAACGCAGATATGATTTTATACTTGTACGTTAGTTAACTTGCTGCGTTGATAATAACACACTGTAACTTTATCTTTACTCATTCCTATGATTTATACTGTAGACAATCAAAGAATGGTCCAATTTTGCATATCCTACCCCCCGCCAAAATTTCTTGCAGAATCCGCCCTGGTTTATAATCATTGTTCAATTTGTTATTTGAATTAACAGTCTCTGTAATTCCAGCTTTGTCGTGTTTACTTGCTGGACTGCTACTTGTCATGTTTCGGACGAGGCCTTTCAGTGTCTCCACCATTTTCAAGTCCTAGGTCGTTGTTTAGTTCTAGTATAATATGATGAGTCATTTTTTATGACTCGTACAATACTACTCTCTTTATTTATTCTGCTAAGCACTTCTTCATTAATTAGACTTTCTTTCCAGCTGATCTTTTCCATTTTTTTGCCACATACGTTTCCATTAAGAGCTTTCCAGATACTTATTTTGTCCGTTTCCAGTTTCTCATGTCTCCGAAGCATGCAATACAATCGTCCATTACAAAATGTTAAGAAAACCTCTTCCGCAATTTCAACGCCAATCCTCTTGTAATCACTGGGTTTCTCACCTAGACAACTATAAAACAATAGGTGAACTTTAATTGTCCTTTTTATCTTCTTGAGAAAACTACTTGTTTGACATTATAAAAAAACGCAAAACTCAAGTATGCGCGAGGACTCTGTCATGTTTTTCTAAACGACTCTGCAAGGAACACGGACAATGCTCTGTGGTTCCCATGATTATCGAGCGACCTGCTGCTGCCGTGTTGTAGTTCAATGTTAACAACGAGACGCGCGCACTCCCGGATGCGTCTGTAACGGTAAGAAGGAGGTGGAGGAGGAGGAGGAGGCCAAAGATTTCACACACGAGGGCGGCCCATTAGGCACGACAGACTTTATGCAAAACGCCCTTCCTGTGGTACGGGTCGGTTGCTGTGATAACTGGCAAAGCGCACAGATAGCAACGGGAACTTGATAATATTCACTTATTCTTATTTTCACAGACACAATAATTTCATAAATCAGATAATGTGTAATGTTCCAAATACTGTATTTAACTTATTAACTGTAAAATGAGCGGCACTGGACTATGAAGCCATTGATGGAAGAGACGTGGGTCGTCCGAGGATGAGATGGACGCCGGAACAGGTTTATATAACCTAATCTTTGACGAGAAGAAGAATAAGAAGAAGACTGTAAAATTGCTTAGTTATTAATTTGTTTAAAACAGCGATCAGAAACGACAACACGTTCTGTAGGTATTAGAACTCAAACGACATACATTTCCCATCGCGGAAAATTTAAAAGGACAGGCATTTACCCCTCGCTGTATTCTTTCTGTAGAGAACTTATCTGTATATAAAAAAACAGTAATCTCATAAAATCAGTAGCGACAAATAAATAGGTAATAGTTGACACTTATAAATAGGTAATAGTAATAGGTATCCACTAACATGCCTAAACACTGGTGTAAGTAAATCACGGCGCGTAAAAATATTCAAAATCAACAAGATACAACCGATCTCTTTCAGTGCAGATAAAAGTATAGGAGTTCGTTTGCCAGTTGGATGAAAGATATAGGCCTATAATTGTTAATAACCAAATAAAACAATTGTTAATTGAAGTAAATAAAACATTTTAACTACTTAGGTAGTGGTAGTCCTTCTTCTTCTTCTTCTTCTTCTTCTTCTTCTTCTTCTCCTATTTTTTCACAATAAAAAATTGGGAAGACCGTATAAGTGTTATGAAAACTGCATAAAAAAAACCTAAATATAAATCAAAAGGCAGGAGGAATGTGTAGACGAATAAAAATAAGATGATCACATTATGCTTTTAAGAGAACGTGTAGGCCTAAATGTCCAAACCTTGTAGCGAAGATGACGAACATGGTCCAACACTGCAACAGAGAAAATAAACTCCTTTACTTGGTTGTATTGACGTGTTTTTGTGTGGGAATCATTGCAGTCGCGTATGTGCGGCTGGTCCGGGTTAGGGGGAGGCCGCTTCAGGCGTACACAGAGCAGGTACAACGAACGGCTGTTAACAGCTGATTGAACAGTCGTGTTTATCAGCGCGTTTAATTGTCCAATTTGGCCGTAATTTGATAACACGCTGTCCTAGCGTTTCCATTGTGTCCCGGCAAACGAGTTTGTGTAAACGTGTCAGTGCTTATACTCGTACAGTAACAGCCGGGAAACATTGCATATTGCTGCCAGGATAATTTAAGAAAATAGGATAGGCTATAAGTGTGTGCATTTAAACAAGTTAATACTTAATGCACACACTTAATGACAATCACTCAATATTACGCGATAAAACGAAGAGTTAAAATTACTTAGAGCAAAAGTATTTAATCATTGCGTAAATAGTTCACCAATATGGACACTTACAAGAGCGAGGAGGACAAAATAGCGAAAACGCAGAGAATGATGTTAATTGAAAAAAAAGTATAAGATAAAAGAACTAATATTCCTTTAAATTACTTGGGAGCTACATTACATCAGATGGGAGACGCACTTTAACGCTGTAAAAAGTTTAATTGCGCAAGCAGGAGGAGGGTTTTCGAAGGAAAGGTCTTTCCTGGCGTCCAGAAATGTGACCCTGGAGACCAGGACGAAATTCGTAAACACTTTTATTTGGAACATAATATGTACACGTGATGAATACGTGGCTCAGAAACCTGGATCCTGTAGAAATTGGAGAGAAGCTACCTTGAAGCTACTGAGGCGTGGTGCTGGTGGAGGGTTTAAGATTTACGATAGACATATAAGAGCGCCTAATGATGAGGTTTTGAGGAGAGTGCATCAACAGATTTGAAACTATTGCTGATAGGGGAAGAAGTAAGGTTGGTCACTTCCTTCCCCGTTCAAACTGGTTAACATCCCTGATCGAGGTAATGATTCAGGGGCGCAGTGTGAGGTGAAGACCCAGACAGAAGTATACGCATGAGATAAAACGGGGAAGAAGGTATATTGGTGATTAAGATTCTGTCGTCGGAAGGGAAAAATTTGTAAACCCACCAACCCTTGGTTGAGGAGGAGAAGAAGAAGTACTGAAGTCTTCTTCTTCTTCTTCTTCTTGCCCCTCTTCCTCCTCTTCCTCTCCTCCTCCTCCTCCTCCTCCTCCTCCTCCTCCTCCTCCTCCTCCTCCTCCTCCTCCTCCTCCTCCTCCTCCTCCTCCTCCTCCTCCTCTCCCTCGTCCTCTTTGTCTTCTTGTTGGTGTTGTTGTTGTTGTTGTTCTTCTTCTTCTTCTACTACACATCATGGTTACACAGCCTGCCTATTCGATAAAACATCACGTACGTGAACGAAAAATCCTATATCCGGTTGGTACACGTGTACATTCGTTTGCACCACGACCCAGACTTCATTAGTGTCCTATCCAGATGCCTGAACCAAATTAATTTATTCGTTTCCAAAGTGTAGGCTAGGTCTGTATGGTTCCTTTTAAAATTTCAAACATTAAACAGAACGGCTGAACTAATTATTCCTCTTCATTTGCTGCAGCGTGTGCAGTTCATGCACAAATTCATCCATAGTTGATAATTTGTTTTTCTGTCCCGTTATATTAAATTACCACTATATCTTATTTCATTCCCAAGGTCAATATGGTTTCTGCTAGTGAATGATCAAATCTTTTTGGTTGGTGGTGCACAAATTTACACCTGGTTATAGGCCTGTCACATCTCTTCAGGATTTTGTTCCAGAATTTACTCACCTAACCTTCATATGCACACTAAAATTCCAGGTTGCCACATCGTCCGGATCCGCCGGATTGAAGATAAACGCTGGAACCGCCGAACAGCCGAGATCGTCCTCCACCCGTCCCTCCACTAGTCGGGCAGGTCTCAGTCAAGTACGTTCCACAGTGATCTGAAGAACACTTGAATTGCGCATTAAGTGGCGTGCAGTTAAGTACGGAACGTTTATTCAGGAACTCTGGGCGACCTACAAAAGCAGAGCGTCTGGCTTAGTCAATCAGTTGTGTTGAGCGCTTTTCCTTTGTGCGGATCGAGTGGCGAGATATATTCAAGTGCGGCGAAGTGTTATTGTGTTACGGTTAGTGTGGAATTCTAATACTTGACATTATTATTGTGTGTGTACAAATTTATCTTAAATTATTGTACGAGTATAATCTTGTTGAATAACTTTTTGATTACAAACTGTTATCTGTGTTTAATTCAAGCTGGTGATTACCGACTTCATTGGTGTCTGTATTTTGTTTTCCACTGTACCATACAACGATCACTGAGACCGTCGTAACAATACTTTTACTTCTGGTAATGTACTAATTATTTTGTATATGTGTGATAGAGGGTATGATTGTAGTTAGCGTCTATTTTTACTTTCTCGCCAATTTAGTCTCGCTATTGTTCGCTTGACTGTTGTATATTGGAAGATTTTCTAGCACATCTGTTTTTCGTCTTTTTTTATTGATTTAGTAAATGCGTTTACTGTGAAAGCCTTAGTTTTTCTGTCCAAGGTATTTTAAAATCTTCTGCAAAGAACACGTGATTTTCTAACTTGACATTGCCAGACGCTTATATGCAATTATTTGTTTCTCCATTCTGATTCCCCGTCATACTAACAGATGTAGAGAATACGGATCTACAAAACTTCATCCATCCTCTATTAAAATCCGGTTCCGCGGATTCGATACTCGTTACACAGGCACTAGATTCGCGTTAGGTATTCGCATCTGTGACGCCGTTCCACAAACGGATAGTGCGCTGTAAACGCCAGTTACGCTCGCTCAGGTCGTAAAGCTAACAAGGCAGGCAGCGTTAACGGTCCAGATGGTCCCCGGTGACGACGGGCCCATGGACACGATTTCGTGTAATGTGCGTGTTTATAGGCCGACGGATTGTGATTGGATACGGCCGGTCACGAAGTTTTATGTTCGTTGTGTTACTGTTCACTTCGGTTGCATTCGTTCGTCTTCGTGTTAAGTTGGATCCCGTTATTTTAATTTATTACTTATTTCTTGCGTGATTTTATGTAATAGCCTACAATCAACATAATACGTATATATTAATCATTGACGTTTAGGAAAAAATAATAATATGTTTACTCTTTTCCTTTATCATAATTATTATAATTCCTTTCCTGTGTTACTGCTTCATATAAGGCAAAAGTTACTTTTTGAGCAGTGTTCTTGCGTTTCACGCAGTCACTATTGCAGACTTTTCTGTCAGTGTTTCGTGATATCTTTATCATCTTTTGTTTCTTTTCCTTGGGTTTCCCTTAGACAATAGTCAACAGTTTCACAAATATGATTTTAAGCTAGAAAAGATTATTCTGAAAAATTTACTAAAATCGAAGGGAATGGCGAAGGCAAGCAACCCAATCAGGATCATCTTGTTACGTCGGTCTCACGAATCGTCGTGTTGTTCAGTGGAAATAGAATAACAGACACCAACGAAGTTACTAATTACAGATTTTAAAATTTGACACAAACAATAGTTAGATATCAAGAAAGGTACTCTTATACAATAATAATTTACATTAAATTTGACCAGCAACAAGTGCCACCTTATTACCGTTTCGAACTAATTAATAGATACAATATCACTTTTCACTAAATTTCGATCCGCACTGTAATATCGCCAGGTCTAACTGAACTGCACCGTTTTGCAATTACAGTCGCTGAAGGTATACTATTGTAAATAATTTATTTAATTTTGTAATACTATTCTTAATTTTGAATTATTCTTTAATCGTTTAAAGAAATAAGTTATGTAAACAGTACTATTTCAAAACATCAAAGGAGAAAACTAAGATATCATGGTTTTGTGGGAAAAACGTTCAGTCAGATAAAAAATTATTCTTGATGGAACAGTTTTGGAACGAGTTTTTGAGTTCTGTTTGCAAAGGTTGCGTTATCAGTATTGGGTATGAAACAGGACGGGATGGCACGACGAAATTTCGAAGCTTCAGATGATGTGTGGAACACTAAAGAATAAAACAAGAAAAGAAACAAGATGAAATTTTATAAAACAATGGCCAGTGCCTGTGTTAATGTATGTGGGTGCTTACAAGAAGATTATAAAACAAATTCAGAGTTCAGAAATGAGCTTTCTGAGACGAAAAAGGGTTGTATAATGCGATATCGTTTGCATAGTGAGGACATTATAAATGATCTACAGGTATTGTCCATAAATGATACAATCTATAAATATCGCCTGGAATGGTCGCAACGTCCGGACAGAATGGAGGATAGACGGCTACTATAGATATAGATAGCCTATAGATATAGAGCCTTTGGAAGAAGGAATGTAGGAAGACCAAGAGCAAGGTGGAAAAATACACTGTGAAGAGGTGAAGACTGAACAGGCAATGTGCCTAGTCCGTGACGTGAACTAGAAGAATAATAATTTTATAATAGTTTCTTAACCTTATATATTGGAATCAACACGTGAATGTATATTCTAATCATTTCACTGTAGAACTTGCCTGTACCAAAGGATGAATACATTTAAGACACATGTAATGCATTTGTATTTAAAGTTCTACGATAAAACAACGAAATAGTCAATATTCCAAACATATTTAATAGGCAGTTAAGATACTGAAACTTTTTGATGCAATATGGTAGCTGAAAAAATACTTTTAAAATGAATGTACTTTTGCATTGTTTTATTGAAAAGACGCCAATTAATATAAATTGGAAATATAATTCTCTTAGTAAATAGTTTTAAGTATTTCAAAGGTGTAAACTATTCCGAAGGTGTTGTTTCGTAACATTTTAAGCGAATGCAAGTGATCCTACTGACGTAAACTTGAGTAGTAGATCCTGCGGCAGTAGGCTATTGTAAGAAACGAAGAGATTAAAGCAATCCCGTACTCACTGCTTCCTACGTCGACGTCCACCAGTCACGTAGCACGTACGCGGACACAAACAGACGCGCGCGCGCAATTGCATTCAAATGGGTTTTCCTAATTGCTTCGTTTTCCTCATAACCTGAGTTTTCCTTTTGGATGGAAGTATCAAATTACTAGCGTCAGCTGTGAAACAATAACAGTAATTATTATTACAGTCTTTGAAGTGTTTTGTGTAACGCTATTATTAATTTTTATTAACAAGTACCAGCATTAGTGGCGAATGTTATAAAACCATCCGTTTTCCAGATGATATTGCGTTTTTAGGAAACAACGAGGAAGAACTACTTACGTACTCCACACTTCATCAAATGAACAAGATCCCAAAAGATAGCAACATGACGATAATAAATCTTCTTCTTCTTCTTCTTCTTCTTCTTCTTCTTCTTCTTCTTCTTCTTCTTCTTCTTCTTCTTCTTCTTCTTCTTCTTCTTCTTCTTCTTCTTCTTCTTCTTCGTCTTCTTCTTCTTTTTTCAGAGATTAGGCGAATCACATGTTACGGTCCCAAAGGAATAAAATCACTTCACCAACGCTTCCTAGGTCTTTGTAGCCTATACTTCGTTGTCCAATAGACTTGTACTGCCAAACTCCTTAGTCAACCTGCTATCTGGCATACTATTCAGATGAGCAATCTATCTCTCTTTGTTCTCTGCAATACAGTCTTTGATATTTAAAATGTTAAGTCTTTACGAATGCTATCATTCTGGAGTCTGTACCTTCGTGTGCAGCCTATAACAGACCGCAAGAATCTCATCTTCGATAGATGTTCGTCATCCTACTCAGATGTTCCTTAAGCGAAACCCAAGATTCAGAACCATACAATAACACTGGCTTAGACATTACCTTTTAAAATTTTAGTCAAATCATTTTACTCGTTACGATAAGTAAATCCCAAAAGTCATGAAATATGGCAGAAATGGGAAACAGAAGACTGAGATATTCCTGGACGGTGGAAAGCTAGTGAACTTTGATATGTTGAAATATCTTGGCAGTTGGATTTCATCAGACAATAGTTGCATCAGCGATGTAAAAAATGGAATTTCACAAGCAAGAAAAGCATTTTTCCAATAAAAGTTCTCTTCTGGTGTCCAGAAACATGAAAACCAGGAAGTTATTCGTAAAAAGTTTCATTTGGAGCATATTTTTACGCCATTGCAGGCAGAGCCAGCTGTAATGTTTGTGTGCGTACGTAACACTTAACATGCAAGGCAGTGTTACGTAATACATTGGATAGTGTTGTTCGATAAGCTTCTGAACTAGCCCAACGGTGTGCGTTTCAGCCAAGGCCGCGCTGAAGTATCCTCTATAATTTTGAAGTGTTTGTTAAGGACGCATATTATGGAATCCTGCAGACTATAAATAACCCATACCTGCCGCTTAGTTTTCAGTTATTGTCGGCGATTTACACAGTGTGTCTCAAATGGTGTATTAGCGAAAAGTGATTATAGGGCGGAATTCTTTATAGTTGATATTATTATTTGTGTGGACAGATTTTCTCGTATTATTATACGAGTATAATATTGTTGAATAACTTGTTTATTTCAAATTGGTAATTCAGATTAATTAATGCTCGTGATTAGTGACGTAATTGGTGTCTTGTATTTTGTTTTCCACTGTACCATACGACTATCAGTGAGAGCCGTCATAACAATATCATATATGGCTCAGAAACCTGGACCTTGAGCTGTCTTGAACGTTTTGAGATATGGTTCTGGGGGGAGGGTCTTAAGATTACCGTGGATAGAAAGAGTGACTAATTATAAATTGTTGAAAAGAGTGTATGAAAGAAGGATTCTGATTAAAACCATTGCGTAAAGGAGAAGCAGTGTGGTTGGTCACCTGCTATGTCATTCAAAATGGTTCACCGTCCTGGTCGAGCGAATGATTGAAGAGACGAGTACAACTAGAAGTGGGAAGTGGGGGCGTAGTGGGAAGGGAAGGCCCAGACAGTAGTATATGGATAAAACAAAAGGAGGAAGAAGGTGTGTGGTGATTAAGAAGACTGGATAGACTTTATATTGGACAGACAGGCAGAATATTCTTGGATGGGTACAAGAAACATCTGCCTAAGGGTAACAGTCGGAATATTAAATCGAACTTTGTCTTACATGTCATCAATCATAGCCATAATCACTCCAGTTTTCTAAACAGTTTCAAACCACTGGATTTCTGCAAAAAGAGCAAACTCGTGGACACTCTGGAAGAGTTTGAAATTTACAGAGCCTCCAGAACTCAAGGTGATCAGCTTCTGAATGAAAAACTTTCTTTCAAATCCTTCAAGCTACATGATATAGCTATACGCGTGCTAGAACAATATGATAGATAAGTGCGGGCACAGTATGATGTGGAATCGTTAGTCACTCGCGAGATCCATAGCGATGCGCATCATGAGATAACGCGGTTTGGGAGTCGCTTAAATAACAAAATGTGTGTGACTTTTATTAATTGACGTACTCCATGTGAGTGAACATATTTTATCACCTGATGATGGGACTATAAATCTTCAAACGAGTTGTGTATAAAAGATAAAAAAACAGAATTGCAAGGAAGGGAACCTGGATACACAAGAGGTAATTTTAACAATTTAAGAAACTGTCTTCGGAAGGGAAGAAATTGCAAGTCCGCCAACCTCTGGGTTGAGGAGAAGAAGAAGAAGAAAACCAGCATCTTTTTCGTCATCTGTGCCCCTTTCCACACACACAGACACACTATATGCTCTACTAATACGTGTAAGTAATAATTTAGGATAGACTGACCTTACCTATTATTCAGAAAATCCGAATACAATATAACTGTAATTTAAACATCGTCATCTTCTTCAAGGATTAAAACAAGGATGATTTGTTCCGGTCTGAAACAGGCAAATATTAGAGCCGGTCACTCCAGCGCTTCCTCGGACGTCTCTCACCCCTCCGTCTTCTCGGCAAATAGTTCCATAGTCGTTTGGGGATGCGGCAGTCATCCATTCGGCAAAGATATTCCCACCAGTTCAGCCGATACTGGGTGATCCTGTCGAGTATACTCATAATATTCAGTTCCTGCCGTATGTCTGTGTTTCTTCTATGATCATGGAGAGTATACCCTACCACGTGCCCGAGGAATTTCATTTCAACCGCTTGGATACGACTGGCCTCGCCTTTCGTTAAAGTCCAATTCCCAGACCCATAAAGAAGTGTGGGAAGGGCCATCATCTTGTAGAATTTTAGGCCTTAGGTGTGGACATTTGTAATCCAAGTCTTCGCACACGCGATTTAACAAATGTATACCCATTGTAATTTAAATGTACCCCCTCCCGTATTTCTACGATATGTTATTTTCTGGAGACGCGTACAAACACATGTTTTTAAGTAAATGTGACGTTTGGTTGTGGGGGAGGCAAGAGAACAATATTCGTCCACTGTGTGTGTGTGTGTGTGTGTGTGTGTGTGTGTGTGTGTGTGATTGAGAGCATTTCTACTGGGTCGCCATGGCAACGGTCGGCGTGGGAAGCAGCAGCGTAGGCCTACTGACTGAGTCTCGGGTCACTCACTAATACCCAACTGTAAGTTACGTAGTTGTGCTCTCTGTGACCTCCGTCGTCTGTTCTCTGTTTACAGGTCGTTGAGTCCGCGACGTCTCCTGCTCCACTACGCCACTGGGTGAGTCTCATGATGAATTACGTTAGTTAAAATTTAATAGTAATAATAATAACAATAACAATGGTGAAAAGTGATACGTGTGGGGCCAAAAAGAATTTTTGGAGTGAGCAGTTAGGTTCCAATAAAAATAAACCGAAGAAGGGTATTTTACAACCTCCTCTATACCTGATACATATGCCTCATAGTCATCATTGTAAGAAACAGTTCTAGTATTGAACCGTTACAAACTAATAGTTCACAATACATGCTCAATATGAACGCGTTCAGTTCACACACACACACACACACACAAAATGTATGTATAGTAGTTTTCATATTTCAGAAGTATGTTATAACTGTAATATCATTGTTGTACTAATACATTTGAGTCCAACAGACTCATACACATAATGTTCCAGTATATGAATAAATTAACTCTTTCCAATCTGAATGTATAGTTACATGTATAGTCTGGCCGATTTTGCTTACTTTCCTGGTACTGTATTTTTACATGTATAGGTCTACATTATTAAATAAGAAATAAAAACATTAGTTTATTAAAATATCACACACACACACACATATATATACATTTGTGATGTTATTCAATTTGTTTCTTCTGCAAGTAGTATAATTCGTATATTCTTTTAACACCTGACGCATGTTTCACTGAAAAATATCAGTATCATCAGAGGTTTCTAAGTAAATTAATAACAATCGAAATAATTCTATTAATATAAAATTAACGAATAATCGAATTTGTATCGATTTTAATGTAAAATAACGGTTAGTCGATTTAGGTCGATTAGTTAACGATTGTTTTAATGTTTATTTTCTTCAGCAGCTGTTTTCTCGGTTATATTTGAAAATTTGTTGTTTATATTTTATTCATTTTTATTTTTTAGTAAATTTATAATTTTAAATAGATCGTCTGGTTTTGTTTTTATTTGGGTTTGTTCTTTAATTAATAAATTATTATTATTGTGTGTGTAAATCTTCAGATTTTCCCAAATATTCATTTTTTGACCTTTTTGTATGTTTTTAATTAATTTTATATTTTCAATGTTTGGTAATTGGTGGTTATTATTTAGACAATGTGTGGCTAAATTAGATTTATAAATATCTGGTTTTAAATATGCATTGCGGTGTTGAAGGAATCTATCTAGTAATTTTTTCTTTGTCTGGCCCACGTAGAATTTATTGCAATCTGGACATTCTATTTTATATATTCCATTTTTATTGTGAGTATTGGATTTAGTTTTAGGTTTTATTTTATTAAACATTATATTATCTGTATTATAAGATATTTTTAAATTAGTAGACTATCTTTAAATATTTTATTTAATTTTTGAGTTATATTTCCGTAATAAGTGAAGGTTGTATATTTTATATTATTATTAATAGGTGAATTTTTAAATATAGTGTTCTTGGGAATTTTATTAGTGATTCTATGTTTAATTTTATTTTCTAATTTATTAATAGTTTTTATTTTGTATCCATTTTTAACTGCTATTTGTTGGATATTTCTTTCTTTGCTTCTTTCTGTGTTATTTAATGGGATCCTAAGCATTCGGTAAATCATGGAATTAAATACTGCCATTTTGTGTTGGGGAGGATGATTAGAAGTATTTGGTATTACTAAATCAGTTTGAGAAGGTTTCGTGTACATTGAGTATTCAAAATTTGTTTCATTTTTCTTTATTGTTACGTCTAAATAATTTAATTTATTATTAGATTCTTCTCGTAACGTGAATTTTATTTTGGAATGTAAATTATTTATGGAGTTGAATATTTTATTTATATTTATACCATTGTTTTGGGAAATGTACAGTGTCATCAACGTATCTAAAATAACATCCTAATGGGTCGTTTAATTTTATTATATTTTTTATTTGTTCGTCAAGTTTTTGTAGGAAGATTTCTGATATGATAGCGGGGGTGGGGCTCCCATAGCAAGGCCATCTGATTGATAGTACAATTTGTTGTTGCATTGAAAATAATTTTCATTTAAAATTATTATTTTTAAACTATTAGTCAACTGTTTAATGTATGTGTTACTTTCGTTATTTGTTTTCAGATTATTTATTATAATATTTATAGTTTCTTCAATGGGAATGTTTGTATACATGTTTGATATGTCGAATGAATATAATTTTGTATTTCTGTTTACTTCTACGTTTTTTAGTTGTTCCGTGAGTTCGATACTATTTTTTATATTGTATTTTGCTGGAAGATCAATTTTATGTTTTAATATTTGTGTTAGTAATTTTGATATTTTATAATTTGGTGCGGTCCTAGCGTTTATTAAAGGTCTGATAGATTTATTGATTTTGTGTAATTTTATTAAAGAATTTAATTTTGGTGCACAAGGATTATCCATATTATATTTAAAGAACTCTTTAGGATTTATGATTTGGTTACTATTTTTTAGTATATTTGTTATATTAGTAAAAAACAACAATAACAATAAATTAAACAAATATATTACTCAAGCCCAATATACATGGATTAAAGACGAAATATCAAATAATTACAGAAAAATCGACTACATTAATAAACAGTTAATTAATTTACATCTTCTTTTAGCCAACACACTTGATTATCATACATGGAATAATAAATATATTAATATATAGACCAAACCATGATAGATATATTAATACCTTGGTATCTGAAGATGTCGCAACCTCAGAGTTCTATTCGGTAAGTCCAACGCAACCATCGCAAGTTTCTGCCTTTTTGGGGGGTTGTTTGTAACTTTGATGTGATCTTTTCAGGTTAGCTTTAGATCTAGGTGCAAGAGAGACAGATAGGCATGTAGACAGACAGACGGAGACAGATTGAGGGGAAGGGGGCCAGGGCATAGCGAAGAGAGCACGTATTGATTTAACGACAGCACATTGTATGAACTGTGACTGTGTACGTGTTGGCTATTGATTGTTATTTTCACTTTTGTTTGTTCCAACGTGTTGCAGTCACGCAGAGGCCAGTCTCTAGTTGTGCTCAGACATCCAACCTAACACTCTTCTCTCTCTCTCTCTCTCTCTCTCTCTCTCTCTCTCTCTCTCTCTCTCTCTCTCTCTCTCTCTCTCTCTCTTTCTCTCTCTCTCTCTCTCTCTCTCTCTCTCTCACTCACTTGCAGCTTAAGTACATTTGTTCACCACATTAGAATATCGTGCAGTTACTTTTAGAATTACAGTGACAATAAACTAATGATTACCATACATAGACCAAAATACTACTTAATATTACAATGGTAAAACAATATAATGCTTACTATTAGTCTACAACAGAATATAGTCCACAATTTTACACTTTTGTGGAATTTTAAAAATAAATATTTTGAACAAAATATTACGCAATATTATACATTGAGGAATATTCTTGTAAAATTTTGTTCAATAATAGTTATTTTTAGAAATTCTACAGAAATATAAATTTTAAAAAATTAGGAAAACTCAAGAACTTCAAAAAAAAAAATTAAAGTAAATGTTAAAGTTAGCTCATTTTATATCGATACAACACCAGACATTTTCATTATTATTTTCCATAAACTATACCTGTATAGTTTATATAGTAAAATTTTTTAATTTAGATGCTTTTGTAACAAAATATTACTATGTACATGTATCAGTTGTATAAAACAAAAAAACTTATTACTTTATTATGACTACTTAAAATTAATTTTAACAATATATGTTTTATGATATGAAAGTTGGTATATTCAGCTTTAAAATTCTTTTTTATTTTTTATCTACGACCATTTTTGTGGTTTTTATGATAATTCACATATTGCAGCGTCTGAAAACAAGAGCCTTCTCGCGCGGGCCTCGTCTATAAATTTTTTGATATGTCCGAATATAAAAAAACGCCTCTTGTATAGATAATCTTTGGCACACATCTAAGCTATCTCTCTTTGATAATTCGCTGTATGTGTCCGTACCACATTAACCTACGTTGTTCAGCTATTCTATTGATACTTTCTTTGACATTTGTTCGCTCCATTATTACTTCATTTCTTACATGGTGCAGCCGGGTTATCGGACAAGGTCTTCTCAAACAAACCATTTCAACCGCTGCCAATTGTTCATAATTTAATTTTGCCACCTCCCAACACTCGGATGCGTATATGTAGTAATTGGCGGCACAACTGTTCTATATAAATTAATTTTATCATTCATACTAATTCTTGTTGACCAGAGCCAAGAGTGTTTTGATACTATAAAAGGTTGAATTTTGAATCAGGGGAGGGGGCACCAGTCTGATGGCAGCATAGGGCGCCACGCTCTTCCAATCCGACCCTTTCTGTAGAATCTTGGTATCTGAAGGTGTCGCAACCTCAGAGTTCTATCCGGTAAGTCCAACGCACCCATCGCAAGTTTCTGCCTGTTTGGGGGGTTGTTTGTAACTTTGATGTGATCTTTTCAGGTTAGCTTTAGATCTAGGTGAAAGAGAGACAGATAGGCACTTATTGCTAAGGTGAAAGAGTAGACAGACAGACGGAGACAGATTGAGGGGAAGGGGGCCAGGGCATAGCGAAGAGAGCACGTATTGATTTAACGACAGCACATTGTATGAACTGTAACTGTGTACGTGTTGGCTATTGATTGTTATTTTCAGTATTGTTCATTAGTTGAACACTTGATACTTAGACACAAACGCAGAACTAACAACCCTCACCGTGTCACGACGAACGCAATATATATGGCGGTTGATTATACTGTACTAACAACTTTTCAATGCTCATTAGAAATACTTTTAAAAAACATAACATCCACATCACATTTAGAACAAACAACAATATCCGTAAAATGCTAAATAATGCCACACGTACATCAATTGAAAAAAGAACGGGTGTATATAAAATGATGTGTGATGACTGCAACATGCATTACATTTGTCAGACTGGCAGGAGTTTTTTCGAAAGATATAAAGAACACTTACCCACGAGCATTTCAAACATAAATAAATCAAACTACGCTAAACATCTCGTCTCATTGAATCATAATTACACAAGTTTTGAGGCAAATTGCAAACCCTTACACATTTGCAGAAAGGGACGATATATGGATGCGGTAGAAGAGTTCGAAATTTACCGAGCCTTCAGAAATAATCCCAATAATATATTAAACGAACAATTGGCATTTAAATCGCATACATTATATGATAAGATTATAGATAACATAGCCATAGAATACACGCCCCAACACAACAATAGATAGCGTGAAAACTCCAATAAACTGTGCAGTACGTCGCTAACCAGTATTGAGTGCGCACTCACATCCGCGTACGTCGCTGTGTTTGTGGAATATTTACTTAAATGTCTTTTAGTGTAACTTTTAATGTTTTAACGAAGTCTTAACCGACGAATTTTTTAATCTCTGATGATGGATTAACATAATCCTAAACGCGTAAGAAGACAAAGAAGACAAAATTAAGCGGTCACATAGACGGATTAAGGTAAAAAACTTTAAACTTTAATTATAATTGTGACGCGGATACCAATACAATGACTTTAAGTATGTATAGTAGTTTTCATATTTCAGAAGTATGTTATAACTGTAATATCATTGTTGTACTAATACATTTGAGTCCAACAAACTCATACACATAATGTTCCAGTACAGTATATGAATAAATGAACTCTTTCCAATCTGAATGTATAGTTACATGTATAGTCTGGCCGATTTTGCTTACTTTCCTGGTAATGTATTTTTACACGTATAGGCCTACATTATTAAATAAGAAATAAAAGCATTAGTTTATTAAAATATCAAATATATATATATATATATATATATGCTATATATACATAAAGCCTATACTTTAGATATACATATATATATATATATACATACATATACATAAAGCCTATACTTTATATATATATATATATATATATAAATTTACACTATTTTTAAAACGTCAATTTTTTATAAAATAAAAAAGTTGGAACGCCCAGGTTGCAGAGACAATTGGCAACTCTGTGACATAGGAGACATTCTGGCATACACAAAGCGTTTAGGTTGATTTCGATTAATAATTCGCTCATTATATTTAGAAAAACAACAATGAACGCAAGCTAATGATAAACGCAAAACGATACATGTTAGAAACCACGCTGGAAACAAATTGTATCAACTGTTTAATAGTCGATGATGTTAATAAAAATAAAAACCAGAGTGCACTTTTCACAATCGTATATAGAGTAGATACGAAAGAATTTCGTGACGACTAAACCCGAGACGTACCCGTAATGTGACAGTAAAGCGAGCGAATACACGGTCCGATACTCGAGATGCGTCCATTAGACAAAAGTATACTGCCCGACATATACTCGGGCTTAGACCAGTGTTAATTTGATTAATTTTTTTCTAAGATAAGCTGTTTTAGTAATTAAACTTACTGTTGTAGTATTTACACGCGTAAGAAACAATATATTTTTAAATAATCAATAGGCATAATTAAAAAAAAAAAATTAACTCAGTTGTTCGACGAGATATTTTGCAGTCTCTGCGGATGTTTGAAATACTAAATCAATGTGATTAGTAAAATATATTGTTCTAATGAACGAACATTACTAAGTGAGAAATAAATTATTAAGAATAATAATTGGTGTGGCTGATACCGTTAGACTGTATTATTTGTGTGCGTCTACGTTACGAACAAATTCCCCTGTCAGGTGTTAATTTATAGGCCTATGTTAATAAACCCAACACTAAAATCGCTCGAGACAAGTAAGTAGCATACCTTGACAAACTATCTAAGAATTCCTTCCTAAATTATGAATGAAAGTAACAGAGCGATGTAGAGAGAGAGAGAGAGAGAGAGAGAGAGAGAGAGAGAGAGAGAGAGAGAGAGAGTTGTATGTACGTAAGTTTTTGCATTTGTAAACGGCTAGAGAGCGTGATTGTGTACGTGATCTGAACAAGGCGATCTGAACAATCACTACATTCAAATATAACGGTTCAGTGTATGAGGAACTAGAACTACATCTTCCTTTCTTCTATATAAGGAACTAGAAGTAGAAGCTATCATCTTCATACGAACGATTTAAAAAAAAAAAATTATGAATGAAAGTAACAGAGCGATGTAGAGAGAGAGTGAGGGGGGAGAGAGAGAGAGAGAGAGAGTGAGAGAGTTGTATGTACGTAAGTTTGTGCATTTGTAAACGACAAAAGAGCGTGTTCGTGTACGTGATCTGAACAAGGCGATCTGAACAATCACTACATTCAAATATAACGGTTCAATATATGAGGAACTAGAACTAGCTCTTCCTTTCTTCTATATAAGGAACTAGAAGTAGACTCTATCATCTTCATACGAACGATTTAAAAAAAAAAACTTTCTTGCAATTTTTCTCGTCGCACAAAGTGCTTCAGTTCTATTAGAACACAGTTATTCAAATAGTTCGAGTACAATTCTGTAAGAGCTTTCGCTTGATTTTCTAACACAACACTCTACATGGTTAATAATTGCGTAAGAAAACCAAATAATTGCGTAATATGATCGTAAGCTTTGTTTCTCTTAGTCAATTCAGCTGAATGGTGTCCCCTCTGACAGCTGAGGCCCCGGTGCCCGGTGCTGCAGCATACCCTATCGTTATGGATAATCCGCCACTGCTTTTTGGCCAGTAGGCCATCTACAGTAGATATGATATTTTCATGAATAGTGTACTAGTTATATAAAGTGTTTCTATTTGAGTGTGTGAAAACCGTACAGAGTTAAGAGCGAACATGGCTCGGCCTAAAACGCCCTTGCGGCTTAAGTACATTTGTTCACCAAATTAGAATATCGTGCAGTTACTTTTAGAATTACAGTGACAATAAACTAATGATTACCATACATAGACCAAAATAATACTTAATATTACAATGCTATAACAATATAATGCTTACTATTAGTCCACAACAGAATTTATAGTCCACAATTTTACACTTTTGTGGAATTTTTAAAAATAAATATTTTTGAACAAAATATTACGCAATATTATACATTGAGGAATATTCTTGTAAAATTTTGTTCAATAATAGTTATTTTTATAAATTCTACAGAAATATAAATTTTAAAAAATTAGGAAGACTCGAGAAATTAAAAAAACATATTTTAAAGTTTGCTCATTTTATATCAATACAACACCAGAAATTTTCATTATTATTTTCCATAAACTATATCTGTATAGTTTATATTGTAAAACTTGTTTAATTTAGATGCCTTTGTAACAAAATATTACTATGTATATGTATCAGTTGTATAAAACAAAAAAAACTTATTACTTTATTTTGAGTACCGGTACTTAAAATTAATTTTATCAATATATATATTATGTTTTATGATATGAAAGTTGGTATATTCACCTTTAAAATTCTTTTTTATTTTTTATCTACGACCATTTCTGTAGTTTTTATGATAATTCACATGTTGCAGCGTCTGATAACAACAAGAGCCTTCTCGCGCGGGCCTCGTCTATAAATGTTTTGATATGTCCGAATATAAAAAACGCCTCTTGTATAGATGATATTTGGCACACATCTAAGCTATCTCTCTTTGATAATTCGCTGTATGTGTCCGTACCACATTAACCTACGTTGTTCAGCTATTCTATTGATACTTTCTTTGACATTTGTTCGCTCCATTATTACTTCATTTCTTACATGGTGCAGCCGGGTTATCGGACAAGCTCTTCTCAAACAAACCATTTCAACTGCTGCCAATTGTTCATAATTTAATTTTGTCACCCCCCAACACTCGGATGTGTATATGTGTAATTGGCGGCACAACTGTTCTATATAAATTAATTTTATCGTTCATACTAATTCTTGTTGACCAGAGCCAAGAGTGTTTTGCTACTATGCTCATTGTAATTACTATTTAGATAAATATTCGTTATAATTTGAGAACTTAATCAACTAATTGTTAACTTTCGAAATTGTGTATGCCATTTATCAGCGTAAATAATAGATAAAAGGTTGAATTTTGAATCGGGGGAGGGGGCACCAGTTTGATGGCAGCATAGGGCGCCACGCGCTTCCAATCCGACCCTGTTTGTAGAATCTCGGTATCTGAAGGTGTCGCAACCTCAGAGTTCTATCCGGTAAGTCCAACGCACCCATCGCAAGTTTCTGCCTTTTTGGGGGGTTGTTTGTAACTTTGATGTGATCTTTTCAGGTTAGCTTTTGATCTAGGTGAAAGAGAGACAGATAGGCATGTAGACAGACAGACGGAGACAGATTGAGGGGAAGGGGGCCAGGGCATAGCGAAGAGAGCACGTATTGATTTAACGACAGCACATTGTATGAACTGTGACTGTGTACGTGTTGGCTATTGATTGTTATTGTCAGTTTTGTTTGTTCCAACGTGTTGCAGTCACGCAGAGGCCAGTCTCTAGTTGTGCCAGACATCGAACCTAACACTCTTCTCTCTCGCTCTCTCTCTCTCTCTCTCTCTCTCTCTCTCTCTCTCTCTCTCTCTCTCTCTCTCTCTCTCTATCTCTCTCACCTCGCAATTCATATCCACATAATGCTTTAATCGTGTTATATAATCACATAAATAAATAACGTGAACACGGCCAAACTAAAATCTTTGGGGAAAGGCTGCCATTTCGTTTTTAGCCAACCAAAAATATTTTTTGCTAAACTTTTAAAACTTTGCTAGTGAGCGTTTGCAAAATGTCAACATAATCGTTTAGCATAATAAAATGCCTGTAGGTATATTGGCGGCCAGAATTTCCTTCTGGAGGAAATTTGGAGGACGTTCTGGGTAGATATTTAGATTTTTGTTTATAAAACTACAAAAACTGAAAGAAAAATCAGTCGTTATAAGCTATATATCTTACTGTCAGCAAGGAAGTGAATGTAGAAACAGATGTGTTACAATAATAGACACCTACATTTTAGCACAGTCATGAAACAATAAATAATTTGTTGTCTCACATTACAAATTAGTAAATAAAATAAACTATACAAGGAAAGTGGCCCAGTTCAGTCGATACTGGGCAATCCTGTCGAATATACTCATAATATTCAGTTCCTGCAATACTAATTCTTTAATGCTATTTAAAAGACTACAGACACATTTGTATTCATATTGTTACGAGAAGCCTACCGAACAACCTACAACGTTCTCCACTCCCCCCGTCAAGTGTGGCAGCTGTTGCGTCATTCAAGTAGGTGATTCTTGTGAGTTCCGACAACACTTCAGATATATACTCATTAAGTCGCCGGCGCGCAGTTAAGGAGGGAAAGCTGTACTGGACCTCAGCGCGGCGTATATAAAGCGGGCATAGCAGCCGGGTTGTCAGTTCAGTTACGTGAGCGATTTTTGCTAGTACGGATTGAGTGTTTGTCGAAGTGAAGTAGTATTGTGTTAATAATTGTGTGAAACTCTGTTAATAGACATTGTAATTGCTTGTGGACAAATCTAAATGGAGAAATATTGTACGAGTTAATTATAAACTGTTTAATTGTGATATTTAAAGCTGGTGATTAGTGACGTAATTGGTGGCTTGTATTTTGTTTTCCACTGTACCATACGACGATCAGTTAGACCGTCGTAACAATATGTTCTTTACCTTCTAGTGGGAGGGGGTTGTGTCTTCCCTATAACCTCCCAAACTCCGCCAATGTGCATACAGTGAAAAGAGAAAACCTGTTCATGAGACGTAAAAAAATAGACTAAATGTAGCGTTATCGATAATGAACATGGAACTGTGTAGTCGATGCATGTATATGTATACAAACAGTTTAACGTGGTTAACAGGTCAAGTCTTGGCCAGTTTATCGCCAAATGCTTAACACACACGCACAGTTTGGCTGGAATACATAGTAAATAGTTTATTGGAAGCTATGTGTGTATCAAGGGCGGGAATACCGATTGCGGTTTATCGAGAATCTATTATCATTGCGGGATCGATATGCGCAAATCTGGTCCTGGCCAGTTAGTATATTATCACCAAAAGACAGTTATCGGAACTATAAATAATTTACGACAGCATTAGCGCGTTTGTTGGTTGTGTTATACAGAGTAATGTTGAAATTGTGAACGTGGTGTGTGTGTGTGTGTGTGTGTGTGACCGTAATGAAATGAAATTAATCAGAACGCGGTCGCAGCGAACGCGCGGAACAAATTGCGTTTTGTAATGCAAAAAAACACACACACACACACATACACACAGAGTGTCTGTCGCATAGTCACAATTAAAATAAATTTACATTTGATTAATAGGTGCGCGCGCGCTCGGCGGATATTTTTTCGGTCGGTCGACCCATCCATCGCTATTATGATAGTGTCACGTTAAAGGTCATTTAGTTTCAGGCTGTCGCATACCACCGTATCGTGCACCTGGGTCCAATCTTTTGTCTTATCAATGTAGACGTTTGGAGACGTTCGCAATCAGCGGAAACCATGAGAAAGACCAAAGCCTTTAAAGATAAATATCCAGTGAGGACTAAAATAGTTGTAAACAACAGCACTGTAGAACTAATGAGCCGTTTAAATATCTCAGCTGTGCAGTAAGCTATGAATCTGAATATGATATAAGAGAGAAGATAAATAAATTTAGGAATATTTGTGGTACGATTCATATGAATCTTGGAAATTATACAAGACACAGCACAAGGATTAAATTTTATTAGACTATTGCCATACCCACGTTATGCAAGTGAGGCTTGGGTCATGACAAAAAAGGAAAGGGGCAAGATTCAGAGTGCTGAATTGGAGTTTCTTCGAAATAGTATAAATTATACGTTGCAAGATAGAATAAGGAATGAAGATATCAGAGCAGAACTCGAAGTAAAGGGCATAAATGAAATTATTTCTATATGAGTGGGATCATCTGCAAAGGATGATTGCCGAAAGCAGCACTGAATTATAAAGGCATTGGTAGAAGAGACGTGGGTCGTCCGAGGATTAGATGGGTGCCGAAACAGGTTAATATAACCTAATCCGTGAGGAGGAGAAGAAGAAGATCTTTAGGAAACTTTTATCTGAAATACCAGTGTTTCTTGGCGAAGTACTGTTTGCAAACCAGCAGTGGCACTGGGACACGTTGTGAATAACAAAACGCGAGAACTCACAAGTATTTATAAGCCACACCTCAGCCTGTCAACCAGCATGGTATATAGTGTCAGTTTGTCGGTTTTGATTAGGTATCGCCCTGTGACAGTTTTAGAAACAACAGCTTGTGGAAAATGTAATCAAATATAACAGACATGTAAATTAACTCATACTGAACATTCCCCAAACATATTGCTTTAGGAACGCGAGTAAAGTTGTTGAAATCTTAGTAATGAAACTGAAACAAAAATAAAATACAATATGTCGTATTAAGAAAGGAACGCAGTAGTAGGCCTACACACGATGGAGTAAAAATAATCAATGAAAGTATTTTTAAAAGAGTGGCGTACGTTAACGTTGAAGGACAAGGGATAAACAACACTGTTAACGGTAGGTATTTGTCGCTGGAGCAGAAAATAACTTTGACAAACAGTAGGCTGTCGTGGGTATCTATTACGTTTGAATTCGTAAACAAATTGTTTTTATTCCGTATGTCATACGTTATGTAGGATTTCTCATCAGCGGGTCTCATCTTCAGCGTGTGTCATCTTAATCTCTGCCGACAGACCCATAATTTTCTCTTTGTAAACATGTCGCTACTTTCCTCCTTTCTGCCAGAGCTTCCAATCGTCTCCATTTGCCACTCTCCGTCTTCGAGATTTCGTCTTCTCACCGCCTCCGTTCATTTCGTCTATCCAAGCTTTTCGAGGCCTCCCTCTTCTCCTCCTTGCCAAAGGACTCCAATTGGTAACGATTTCTATCTACGTAGAATCTTCAGCTGTTCTTCTTACCAACGTTACCAGCTCTTATATAACATTATATTTGTAGCGTATTACTTTACCATATAATTATCCCCACATACAGACACCCCTTACATCATTACACACAGAGGTGTCCGTCCTGCCCCCAAAGTTCACGGCGCATTTCCCCTTAAGTATTACGAAATTCCACCATTTTAATTCTTGGTGAAGGGGGGGATCACAATACGGGAGTATGGAATAACCCCTCAGTTAACGTTGGATCTTGGGGCTTTATCCAAACATTTTTGAAAACTAAAGCAATACTGGAATCAAAAAACGAATGTCATTCTTTTTAACAAAACGAAAAGGTTTTCTAGTATGCCTAATCAATATCTAAATTATGAGAAATGTAAAAGCCTGGTCAAACCTGACCTAACATAATTAGTAGTACATTAGGCCTTATCAAGATAATCAAATTGATTCTGTAATTGCATTCTTTTTCTTCACAGATTTGTGTAATTTACGACGCCTTGAAAAATTCCCCCTCCCCCCGAAAATTTCAGTAGTGCGACCATGCTGTGGGCACCCCTGATTACACTACAGTGCCTTGTTAAAAAACGCCGCCATCAAGTTACCGAAAAAAAAAATCTGATAACTTTGATGAGACCCTCAATGGTTTCAAGGGGGCTGTCTGGCCAAGATCTTTATCTTTGAAGATACGATGCCGGCCTTTGAAAATTCTCAGTCGGTAAGACTTACAATGTGCACGATCGCCCGCTAATCCCATTGTGCACTTCTGCAAAAGTGCGAACTTTCGAGTACGCGGAGTCTATTCAGCGCCGTGACCTGGCGAAGGGTTCGACCGCCTAATAATACTATATCCACTGCACGCAGCTCCACACTGGCTTTGATTTGATGGTGATTTGTTGGGGATGATCACTGGGCACTTCGGAGCATGTTCCGGCAGCGGTCGAGAAGTTTCTCTCCCCCTTCAAATCGACTAACAGCCTCGTAGGTCAGCAGTTCGGAGCACAGTCGACAACATATAGGTTAGACCACTCTCTTGCCCTTGACATGAGAAATTGTCCCTAAAAGCGGATGACATTTTGATGGTCAAATTAGTACAATGTGACAGGCAAAGAGATATCAGCAAGGAGAAAGATCCTTGTATATATCACATTCACGGATACAGTTCTCGGGTGGCAATCATGGCAATCCACGGTTCCGATACGGGGGACGGTCAATTCTGCAAGTGGCATATCGGTCATCAATCTCAGTCGTAAAAAGAAAAATAGAATTTCCTCTTTAATTTTATATTAGGAGCAGATCCGAATTGGACCGTCGGTGGTTTCTGGGCCCTGTCGCACATAGGAATACAATATGATGATGATAGCTTGACGAAAGTAGCCGAACATACAAGAGAAAGCACAGATTTTTTTTAAACTAAAACTCTTTCTCATGATGTGTGATTTCTAGCGTTGTTTGTAACATCAATTTCGACGGAACAACAGCATTAATGTTGTTTACACTGGAACATCACAAACTTCCAATGACGACAACTCGACACCGACTGTGTTTAATATAACGCCCGTCCGCGCTTTCGACACCCCCTTCAAAGAGTTCATCTGCATATTTTATGTGTAACAGGTCTGTGACAGCCGGCGATCAATCTAGGTATTGTGTTTGCGCCCTCTAACGGATAGCAGTAGCAGCGCACAAAGCGATTAATCGATAGATAACTTTACTACGCTCGCTCCTTTTTCTTCTCCCCTCCCCTACTCGATCCAGGCCGTGTGAATCCGTCTTATCCTTAATCATATGCAAATCGCCGACTACGAATTCTTCTTTCTGTGAGAGTCGCGAGGCGCCGGCATTCTTCCATTACACGCTGACCTGACTTCACAGTATTTTTAATAAAGACGGGAGAAGCGCGTCATTGTGTTGTTGCGAGAGAAAGAGATGGTAGTGAGGGGGGAGAGAGAGAGAGAGAGATCGCTATAGTACCTGCGCGATATTACGGTCCTTTCTGTCTTATCTGATAAAAGTAATTTCCGCTGGGTCACAGGAACATCCGAATCAATCGGATAACATTCCGCCTTTTGTAGTAAAATCCGACGCAGTTATTAAATACGTTTGATTTTTTTTAACGTCATTATTTGTTTGTTGAAAAATTTACGCAGTTGCTGTTTGCAAAATGAAGAAACATTATTTCCATAAGGCCACGCACCGTGTGGGTGAAAACGCATTCCTAATTGAAATACTTATATGGGGTTACGCAGTAAAGATGCGCAGATACTAAATTCGTTAAGTTTATCAGCGTTGTTAGATGGAGGTCTAAATCTGCTTAAATTGTAGTTATTAATATTATTATTTAATTTTAGGTGAAATTCGTAATCATAACAATCAATAAATTCTAAAAATCTCAACAAAAACCAGACGTTTCGGCCGTGAAAACAACGGCCTTCTCCAGTAGTGCGGAAAAAGTTAAGAACATGATCCTACCCCCTAGTCATATGGAGTATGATTTTTTTGCTATATCTAATGCTAGTATATAATTTTATAAATGCGAGTGTACACACACACACACACACACACACACACACACCTTTCGGTTCAGTGATCATCCCAGCAAATTCCATCGAATTAAAAGTTAGTATGAAGCGCTGTTCCGTGGATATGGTTTTATTAGGCTGTCGACCATTTCGAAGGAGGCCAACGGTCTTGGAGTTGAAGAATGTCGCGTAAGACTCCACGTACTCGAAAGCTCCCACTTTGCAGACGTTCACAAAGGGATCAGCGTACGATCGTGCATATTGCGCGTCTTCTCGACCGAGTTTCGACAAGGGATAGCATCGTGTTACCAAAATAAAAGTCTGGCTAGACAGCGCCTTTGAAAACACTGAGAATCTCATTGATAGCATCAAATTTTGTTGGGTAACTTAGCAGCTGCAGTCTACTCCAGACGCAGAAGTCTCCCCGACTTAGTGAGGTACCTTGGGCTTCACCTGGATCGTCGTCTCACGAACTGCATGTACGGCCCACCGAGAATCTCTACGTGTCCGTTCCCCGAACGCCACTATACGGACACTTTCTACAAAGTTCAGGGTGACCACCTCATAAGAGCCCTGGTCCCAACCCATCTGCACCAGGTGAATCTTGGACCCGGCCTCAGCGAAACTTTATAACGATTGGTAACAGACCACATCTAGAAACCCTTGCGACGAGAGCTCTACAAGAACCTCGGGATGTGAAGCAATAGCGGGCGACGGGCTTGCCCATCGATCCACACAAGCGCTGGTCATCATCATGAAGAAAAGAGGCTTGGAACGACACAATCTCTGACGTGCCGGATGCGAGAGATGTCAGAAGCTGTACGTCTAAAGGATGATGCCTTGTACGAGCTTTCCCGATTTCTATACCTGGGGCCCAAGGTACGCCTCAAGAGCTGCCTCTCAACTATCATCAAGGAATGTATCTCTCAGAAATATCCAGAACTATCCAGAGTGTACGCTTTTCCCAGACGGTTTGGTTCTCGTGCAACAGCCTTCCATAGATGCTGTTCAAGTATCCTATTGGACCTCTCAACCATTCCGTCGGCCTGAGGATGGAGAGGTTTTGTTCTGGTGTTTCGAATGCTGAGTAGGCGACACAATTCTTTAAAAACTCCTGACTCGAAATGCCTTCTTTGATGCGTGTGGATTTCCTCTATGGACTTCACAACGGCAACAAAAGTTGTGTACTAACTCCTTGCTACAGTGGTAACCTCCTGATTTGGAATTACATAAGCTTCCAACCACTTAATAAAATGTAACCATAATGTAACCGTTTTCAATCGTCAGTAATTGGTAAAGAATGCCAGCAACGTCTATGGCATTCTCTCCAACGTTATACAGTCTCAGTTTCCCCCTGCTTCTGGTTTGTGGGTCCTTGCTTGTAGCACATATTTCCGACACCATTCCACTACATCGTGGCGAAGATGTAGCCAACAGAATCGTTTCCCTGTCTTGTCAACTGTTTTTCGGATTATCTGGATACCCACCGTGGTGTCTGATGCGACACAAATGGATTATGAATTTCTGAAGTCGATGTAAAGCAAAACGATAGATTCCATATTTAGTGGCGGAATAATGAAAAATAACTGTGCCGTATCGTGTTACTGTAACAGATAGATAGATTCACAGGAGCGCATTTCATAATCGCATTATTTATCTATCCTCTGTGCTCTGTTTGCGTAACTGCGGGCGCAGTTCCCACGCTGGCTGCTCTCTGCTGACAAACGTTCCAACAAATTAATCTTGCCTCCTGCTTGTGTTTCAGCAGCATTCCGCAGCGCAAGTAAACGGCGTCTTAATCGTCGGCACACATATCTAATGCGGCAATCTACACTCGGATTCTTTACATTTATCTGATCTCTCTCTCCCTCTCTCCCCCTCACTCTCTCTCTTTCCATGTCTCCAGATGTATATATATATATATATATATATATATCTCCCGCGAATACAAAATAACAGAGATCCAAGGCGACTGATTTGTTTTACAAATTCTTTCCGATACAGTTGCACACAATCTGAAGATGTAAAATAACAGAAAATTGAATACGTTATCATGACGGGATCACTCGGATAGTCGTATTTAAACAGTGTCAGCCAAATAATTCAGCATCGGAGAGAAATCGTTTATTACGACTTCAATAATAGTTTAAAAATATACAAACTCCCCTACACATCAATTCTACAAGTTTACGATTGTCCAACATGTATTAATTAAACAATTAGTAAATGACACCTAATTATCACTGTCGAACTAAATAATGCAAGTCACTAATTACAGACGTCTTCACACAATCATTCACAAACGTTGCTTTAGGTTAATTAAACCCTTGTAAATCGCACGCACCGAATCGGAAGTCGCAACTTCAATTATAAATTAGCAGTAGAATTCCACGTTTATACTCACCCCGAGTAGGCTGGTACGATACAATGTTGCCCTAGATATCGGTAGAATAATCGACCACCCGCCTGGTAGGCGTAGAAACGTCTAGAGTAGTCATAGGGAACCTTTGAGTTTGTGGGAGCGCATATATAACTGAGGACCAGTTCCCACCCCATCAGTAGAAAATAGAAAGGTGCGGAGTTCAACAGCCGGACGTTACAAACATTAACTGTCGCTTTATAATACCCTTGCGCTCATCTTTAGCAACGTGGAACACTGAATTTAAAAAAATCTCTGCAGTATTTTTCATACAAATTTGTAAAAAATTTTCACTTTAGGAGTAGGTCATCAACAATCTGTCACAAAAATAATGTTAAACAGGAAAACATTTCAATAAATTTAAGAATTTATCACAATAACACTACTTATTTTGTGCACAGAAATGTAAAACTTGAAAAATCACATTTAAAACATAAATGAAGGTTTCAATTATTTTTCTTAGAAAAACTAACTCACAGTAATAATTGTATTAGGAAAAAGTAAAATTTGAAACTGGCAATTTAATGTGAAACTTGGCACTGCATGTCGCCGATTAATTTCTGGTAGTCTGGTTCGTAGCTTGACATCGCAACTCGCAATTAAGATTGATATCCAATAAGCGGGATCTGTATTTGTTTTTTATAATGTTCATAGTTGTTTCTAAATGGCTTGTACTATTTTATAATACAGCATGTCTTCGAAGCAGGTACAGTGCGGGTGTGTTCCTTCGTTCAAAAGAAAAGAAAATCACAAATTGGTTGGAGAGCGCGTAAAACCTTAACGACGGCCGCAGGATTGCTGGTCTAGAGCCTTCGGATTTGTGTCGTTAGTCGACCTTGAAAACAACGCTGCCAAAACTTATGACGTGCCACGCAACTTGTCATTTTCATATGAATACACGCGCAATGTATCTGTCTGGAGATATTTTGAACACCCACTTGAGATATTTTGTTATTACCGCTTCCTACTTGAGTTTGACGATGCTGTCCTAAGAGTGTTCTAAGCAACTTAGGCCTATAGTTCGCGATAAAATACGTTACTCATTACGTAATCTCTTGCAGTAAAATCTTCTCATTTTTTCTGATTAAAGCCAAGAAACTGCTAAAGATATTATACTACAAGTGCCATAACATAGACAGCCCTGTAAAGGGAAGTGCAACTAAAAAATTTAAATGTAGACTAATAGGTTCTGCCTTCGTTTTCTGGCGCGTGTGTAATTTTTTTAATGCTGCATGTACGTCCGTCAGAAAATAGGGAAAAAAGTGTCAGCAAGGTTTACAGTATCGAAAGGTCTAAGGCAAGGGTGTTGCATCTCCCCGACTTCGTTCAAAAAATATATAGACACAATATTCCGACAGTGGAAAAGAAAGTCCAGAGGTATGGGAATTCCAATAGATGGAACCCATATTTTCACATTACAATTCGCGGATGAACAGGAGGTCTTAGTAGCACAAGACAAAAACGACTTGGAGTATGTGACTCGGAAGATCAAAGACGAATACGAGAGCTGGGGACTGTCAATAAATCTAGAAAAGACCAAGTATTTATGCGTGGGAGGTACTGAAACCAACTTGCAATTGGAAAATAATGAATAAATTGAAAATTGCCAGGCATATAAGTATTTAGGAGTACAGATAAAGCAGGATGGCAGAGATACAGATGAAATAAAGGAGAGAGTGGGCATGGGACGGAGGGCTATGAAAAGGCTAAATAGTATATGGTGGCATGACCAGATAACTAGAGGAAGAAAAGTGCAAATATACAATACTGTCGTAAAGAGTATTCTGTTGTGTGGTTGAGAGTTGGAGAATGACAGAAGCGGACAAAAGCAAAATACTAGCTGTAGAGATGGATGGACTAAGGAGATCACGCAAAGTATGCAGGCGAGAGAAAATAAGAAACGAACAGATTAGAGAAATGATAAATGTGAAACATGCAGAAGTAGATGAAATAGAAAGAAGACAGTTAATTTGGTTTGAACATGTTAAACGGATGGGAGGAGAAAGGTTGCCAAGAAGGCAACTTAGGTCTTCCTTTTTTCCTTCTAGAGGGTGGAGTCCATTCCCATACCTTCCCTGGCCATCTCTCATCCGACATTCTTTTTAGGTGTACAAACCACTTCAGTCTCCTTGCTTCTAATAGACTGAAGCAAGAAGTTTTAATGCTTCATAAACATTTTTGTATGTTTTAATAGATATAAAAACATTAAAAAATCGTAAATTATATATTATGAGTTAGTTTATTTATGGACTTACGTGTGCGAGCATGGAAACAAATAACTGTAGATTTAATCGCGTTTGCACTTGAAACATTCTATTAGCAGCGAGACTTCTGATCTGTAAAATATTACAAACAATAGGCAAGGCGCAAGCACACAACACGTTTTAAATATTAATTAACAACGATTTTACAAACTTCAAAAAAAAGAAACGCGCTGAAAGTGCAAACCGGTCGTATACAGTTGAACACGTGGAACAACGCGATTATTAAATCTGTCCAATTTATACCAGATCTGCCGAAAGTTTACAGAGTTTTCAGTTTTTCCTTCAATGAAAAAACAGCAAATATGCAGTCGTGTTATGTAAGCAGAAATTTATTATTTTGCTATATTTTAATATGTTATTACGTTACGACGATCACAGCGAATCATCGTGAGTACTGTGGATACAGAATGACTGACACCTATTATATCACTAATTACAAACTTTAATTAACCACAAACAGCAGTTATATAGCAGCAAAGCACTCTCACACAAATTTAATTCAAGTTAAATTGATCCAACAATAAATCTCACGTTATTACAGTTGTGTACTAATTAACACAATAATCACTTCTCAATAAGCCGGAGGGATCACTGCGAACCCCGGTGGTGATAAAATCACCAGGTGTAACTGAACTCGGGCGGTTTGAAACGTAGTGAGCTCGCCCGCCTTATCACAATGTAGTGAGCGGGTCCTGATGCCGTTAGGGTAGTCGAGTAACATCTGGAAAGGACGCAGATCTGCGGCGTACAATGATCTGTGAACGTTTGGAGCAGTCTCGTGGGCCGCAACGTGCCAAGAATCACATAGGCACTCAGAGATGTGGTACTGTTTATTATATCCACCGTCTTTTGTCCTCACAATGTGTGGTTTGAGGCTCCCTACTGCTCACAGCAGTTTCTACACCTTGGCAATTTAGGTTTACTCCTTTATTCCTCTTCCGATGGATTCCCGTTTCCATATTTTCTCGGGCCATCTTCTTCCGGACATTATATTTAGCCGGCCAAACCATTTCAGTTATTTTACCTTGATTGATTCTGTGATCCTGCTGCAGCTCGCCTTCCTATTTCATCATTTCTAACCAAGTTTAATCTCGTCAAATTACTACTTCTTCTCCAATACTCCATTCCAACCGGTCTTAATCTGTCCCTGTTCCTTTTAGATATTGTTGCGACGATCTCCTTGATCGTCGTATAGTACAGTGGAAAACAAAATACAAGACACCAATGAAGTCGCTAATAACCAGCTTCAATTATCACAAATAACAGTTTATAATCAACTTGTACAAAAATTCAAGTTAAACTTGTTCACACACAATAATAATGTCAACTAATAGAGTCCAGCACAATAATCACTTTTCATTAATAGCCACTTGAAACGCACTGAGTAATCGCCCGACGTAAACTGAAAACTAAGCGGCAGGTGTGGGCTATTTATAGTCTCCAGGGTTCCAATAATATGCGTCCTTAACAAGCACTTGAAAATTCTACAGGATACTTCGCAAAAACACACACCGACAGGGCTAGTCGAGAAGCTTGTAGAACGACACCATCGAACGCACGAGAACGTTCTGCATCACGTAACAATTTAATCTACATTTCTAATCCATAAACTATTGTTGCCTCTACTATGCTTGTATACATAAATATTTTCACTTCCTTGGAAATCGCTTGATCCCAAGTAACAGGATGTAATCTCTTCACATCTGATCTACCGTGTCTCAGACGCATTTTTATATCTTCTTCATAATTAGATATCGTTACTTTGAAAGTATTGTAATAATTCGTTCGTTGTAAAAGAACAAACGCCAACTGTTTTTTGATCGGTGGTTGTGTTATCTGTGATGTTAAATGTTCTTGTCGTATTTCACACACATACATGTAGCAGTCAAAGTGTCAATAATAACGCCGCTGATAACGCCAGAAAGTGAGACAAAGGGAGGAGGAGAGCATTACTGTCAAAGCGAGGAAAATAATAAACGAGGCGAAAAAAACGCGAATGAAACCTGTCAGATTAGCCTCGCTGATATTATCCGTATACACGGTACATTATGTGACATGATGATGGGCGGTCGGAATTATTGCGAACCGATAACCACACCACTCGTGTAAGTAGCTTCTACTGCAACGTGATTCCGTGAATCACACACACACACACACACACACACACACACACACACACACACACACACACACACCAAATGACGAAATGATTCTTACTGGCGATGAGCGACTGCATAAAATATTTGACCCCGCCAGTGGTGAGTGCTGTTAAATGGTGACGTAACGTTTGTGTGTGCTTGTGAATGTGCGCGCGCACGCGTTTGCGGCCGCTCTTTCGACACCAACACTTGGTCTTTTAAGAGCACGTTTTTATTATTGCTTCTGTATTTTGTAAACTGCTTGTGAACTGTGTATTTCAGTGTTTCTCAAAACTTGGACACCGTGGAATCGGAACCCATCAATAAGTTTCAAATTTGTTTGGACATAAAAATTAAATACTGTAGCTTTAGTATACAGTGTGTGGAAATAGAAGGCGATGACTGAAATGTAACAAAAGAAGGACACTTCGTAGAAATTTTTGAAAGAGTGAAGCGAGTTGTCAGCGTTATTTCGACCGTTTGGCATTTGTCATCTCTCTCTGTGTCTATTTGGGGCATGTCTACGGTGACCATATTTCTCAGTTGCAATCTGTCGGTACTGGCTGGCATTCGTTTCCCTTATTGTTCTTACCCTCTAACCCAAGAAAAGGTTTCTCCCCAGATAAACCCCGTCACTTATCTGTTAAGTTATTTACAAGTTTTCGTAACAGCTAAAGAAAACTTTTATATTGTTACGTAATGCGGAAAAAGTGTTACACCAATACAGAACGTTCTCGGCTATTCCAGTGAAATCCGGCTATAATGTTATGTGCGTACGCGATATCAACATGCGTTAGCCAGACTGTTCCAGATTCGCCGGTCTCGCGCACTGTGTCAGAGTCGCAATCAGTTACGTTCTGGTGTTTCCTAGGAGCGTTCTTGACGCATAGTATGGAATTTTCTGGAATTTCAGCGGGGTATAAATACAAGTAATCAGCGACGCTTAGTTCAGTTGTTGCCGGGCGATTTACATAGTGCTATTCGAAGTATTGTGGCGAAGCGTTATGTGTTTTATAATTGTGCGGGACAATTGTAACACAATTGTGTTTTATATTAGTTGACATTATTATTGCATGTGAACAATTTTTGATTTGTTGTAAGAGACTATCTTGTTGATTACAAATTGTTTAATTGTGATAATTAAAGCTGGTGATTAGTGACTTAATTGGTGTCTTGTATTTTGTTTCCCACTGTGCCATACGACGTTCAGTTAAACCGTCATAACGGTGGTTCAGAAGTGCTACAGAAACGTTAACAGTGGAAACAGTGGACACTTTGTACAAGACGAATGTAATTCGTAAGTAATCGATAAACAACGAATACCAGTTAGATGATGGAAAATTTCCAGGCGCTGCTGTTGCAGATAGAGGAACGACGCCGACAGGAGGCGGAAGAAGCAGAAAAAGAACAGGCTGAAAAACGCAGGCAGGAAAGAGAAAACACTCAAGAACGGCAGAAAGCACTAATAATCACGAAAAACAAAAAGGCTTTCTCATCAAATAGTGAAGTATAAACTCAAAAGTAGAAGACGATTAAGAAAACCTTTATTAAGACGATGAAGCTGGAACGTGCAATGGTCTGGTCCTTGAAAAGAAACGACGAAATTGACAATTATTAATCGTCATCAAAATGATGTCAACGAATAATCGCATATTCTCAGGGAAGTTAAGTGGGAAACCGGTTTTTCTAGGTTTCTCTCTCGGAAGACAAACCAGAGGCTTGTAACATCTTCCGACGACTTGCGAGTAACAAGACAACAGTTATAATGCAAAGGAAACGAGAAAATTAAATTGCATAATTATATAAAACAGCAGCTAACAATTTCAATAAAGTTGCAATAAATAGTAGATGACATCATACGTAACCAGCATTAACATAAGAACAGAGAAAAACGAACCCACGACCGCCGACACTGACATTGCGAAAATAGTGACTGTCTGTCTGCAAATAAAACACGGATATATCGACGACAACAAATCGATAGTTCTCAGTTTACGTAGGGTATTCGGTGAAAGATGGAACAACGATTCGTATAAATATCAATAAACATGATACGTCGACTATATTTGACTGTGTATTTAATCAATATAAATAATTTTCAATGGAACGGTGATAGTTCGAACTTATTGAGACCAGAGCTAATTCGAATTGTTCAATTGTTCGAATTTCCAAACGTAAAGTATTATATTTTTTTAATTATTGAATACTTGCAATCTAATCGAGCAATATGTAAATTTGTTGAATGTACAGTAGAGTGCGAAGGGAGAAGCTATCTATCGATAGGACTTACTCAGATAAGAAGAGTGTCAACTAACTTAACACCCTTACTTTGTGATGTTTGAAGATAACTTGTAATCACAGTGCAGTAACTATAAGAAAATTTAAAATGTAATATTCGGTTATTTATAAAACTGATTAACAGACTTACTAGCTGATAGTTGTACATGTACGCGCGTTAGTTGAAACGTTCGCGGAGCGATATCTATAGCGAAGCGGTAGAACTAAAATTTTTCGTGTGTTGCAAGATACATATTTCTTATACAACCGTGTTAATTTCCAAATCTATCTATCAGTTTATTCGTTGCATATCAGATGTTCGAAATTTACCTGTACGCATGTTTTAAAAAATGGGCAAAATCAAACGTCGTGCTGTGATTGAATTCTTGGCTAAAAACTGTCTCGCCAATGAATATTCACAATCGAGAAGGCAAATGTGTTAGGAGATGCTGCATCTTCAAAAACAATATTTGTAAGTGAGTTCTCGAGTTTAAACATGGCCATACGAGCACTGAAGGTAACCCCCCGCGGTGGACAACCAAAAAGTGCAACTCCGGGTATCATTAAAAAAATGCCATACGCCTACACGGTATTGGAAGCTTGGCAATTGCCAGTCGATGACATTGCTGACGTCACAAGCATTTCATATTAGCGTGTGTATCATAGTTTAAGTTAAGGACATGGTATGAAAAACTTTTGTGGATTTGGAGTTGTTGCACTTTTGGGGTGTCCACGCGGGGATCACCTTAAGAGCTTATATCACCATGTTTAAACTCGAAAACCCACATACGAACTATTATTGTTTTTGCACCTAACACATTTGTAATTTCATTGTAAATTTCCATTGGTGCTAAACCCTTTTTATCAAAGAATTCGTGATTTTGTCCGGTTTTCAAACACGCATGACACGTACATTTCAAACAGCCAGTAAACAATGAATAAATTGACAAATAGATTTGGAAATTAACAGGTGTTCAAATAAAATACGAATCTTACGATATACAAAAAATTTTAGTTCTACCGCTAAGTTATAGATGTCGCTCCGCGAACTTCTCAATTGGCCCTTGTACGTAAATTTCATTAGGGGTGTGACCGTGCAGTTTAGTTGCGAATAAAGTGTCCCAATAATTTGCAGTAACAAAGGTTAAAGGAAACGGTGTTTCAGGCATCTACATTACTCAAAGTTATACTAACGTAGCGTTATGTAGATGGAGAAGACGCTCTCCGAAATGGGGATCTCAACAAATGACGAGACAGTCTCCAAACGCTTCTGTTCTGATCGGGTTGTAGTATTATTGGACGAATATAACTCGAGTTACATGATCCGAAAACTACATAAACAAAACAGTTCTTGGGCCTCGACATCGATTCTGAAAACCGAACACCAGGTTATTGGAAGCGACAGAACTGTTATGACAGTAGATTGCCGTATTATTAAAAAGAGTACTGTTTTTACTTATATAGGGGTGACATTAACAAAAGTTGACAGAATTGGTGGAGACAGCAACCTCGAAAGTAAAACTAGGGAAAGTGGTGACAAAGCAGCTGAATTTTACTTCCATATTCCTTAAGGAAATGGAAGTATGGTGATGGCAAAAAAAATCGTGTTCGAGATTATTGCAGATTCTGATTGTACTACACTCAAAACATGAAAAAAAGTCATTTTTCGAAAAGTGTCTGTGTGTGTGTCTGTCTGTGTGTCTGTGTAGATTTTTTTTCTATGGCAAACGATAACTGCCGCAAATTCAAACAGAATCAAATAATTTTTTGCGTACAGCCCTGATTTGTAGAGTACTCACGACTATTGTTTTTGGCGAAGATCGGTTGAGGGAAAGGGGTAGTTTACCTGCAACGGTTTTTTTTTATAAAGGGTAATTTTTTTTTTTGCAAACGATAACAGCCGCAATTTCAAACAGAATCAAATAATGTTTCGCATACAGCCCTGATTTGTAGAGTACTCAAGACCTATTGTTTTGGTGAAGATCGGTTAAGGGGAAGGGGTAGTTTACCTGCAACGTTTTTTTATCAAGGATAATTTTCTATGGCAAACGATAACAGCCGCAAATTCAAACAGAATCAAATAATTTTTTGCATACGTCCCTGAATTGTAGGGGTCTCACGGACTTTATATTTTGGTGAAGATTGGTTAAGGGAAAGGGGTAGTTTACCAGCAACCTTTTACGTTTTAACAACAGTAAAGTACTTGAAAATTCATTTAAACTTTTTGAAACAATGGTAATTGTTAAATATCGGTATGGAGAACCATACATGGCTTCCATATTCTAAGATTTATATTTAAAATCATTTTCGAAATGAAATATTAGCATAGAGACTACTTCTTTCTACTCACTGCTTCAGCCTTAACCACAGTACTGTGATCACTGACATATACCACCTCACGTTATCGCACTCGATTTTCACTGATGATGGACGTCGATGGCATTGCCGAACGTCTGGTTTTGTAGAAAACATTGGACTACGGCCAAATATCCCGGGAAGGAATTTTAACAAAAACTACTTCTTTGTTGCCGATAACGTTGTACACATATATATAAAAAATATGCATAAAATTAATGGCTTGTATAAGTTAATGATTGATCTCCATTAAATAGTGCTCAAGTTTCCAAAGTTTTGATATTATGATGTCCGTAATTAAAACATCAGAGCAGGTTTAGTGTGAATGAGGGTACACCGTGGACAAAAATTTTCAACATTTCCTATTGAGCGTTGCTTAGAGTAAAGCTGCGAATCTGCAGTGTATGTTTCACAGAACAAACACGCGAAAAAGAAGGAGCGCTCCGAAGTCACTCATGGACCCTCAGCATCTTGCAGAGGGTTCATTCCCTAAAGACGAAAAGTCTGTCTATGAATCGTTCCTCTGTAAACACGTGCAGTTACACTGCCCAGCGATCCACAGGAAGCAAATTGATGTCCATTTTTCGGCTTGCACGCGTTATGTTGGTGTGGGTTTCGGCACTTACCATTTAAAAAGCGTGCAAATGTAAGAAAATAAACAAGAGTGAGACCAGAAATAACGTGAATTGTGTGTGTGTGTGTGTGTGTGTGTGTGTGTGTGTGTGTGTGTGTGTGTGTGTGTGTGTGTGTGTGTGTGTGTGTGTGTGTGTGTGTGTGTGTGTGTCTTACCTGCCTTTTTATTGCTGTAGGCATAATAATAAAATGGAAACGTAAACATTACATAACTGAGATATGCTTACCTGCCACGAACTATATATTATTTTATACATGGAGGAGTTCTGTGACATACACACGTACAGAAGACTTATATATATATAAAGATATTAACTCATACATAATTTACATTAAAATTAAAAAATTATAATTTTATTCCCTGGCAACAAAATTATTTTATTTTTAACAATTACCATTGTTTGAAAAAGTTTAAATGAATTTTCAAGTACTTTACTGTTGTTAAAACGTAAAAGGTTGCAGGTAAACTACCCCTTCCCCTTAACCGATCTTCACCTAAAACAATAGGTATTGAGAACTCTACAATTTAGGGCTGTATGCAAATAATCTTTTGATTCTGTTTGAATTTGCGGCTGTTATCGTTTGCCATAGGAAATACCCTTGTTAAAACATAAAACGTTACAGGTAAACTACTCCTTTCCCTTAACCGATCTTCACCAAAAACAATAGGTCTTGAGAACTCTACAATTTAGGGCTGTATGCGAAACATTATTTGATTCTGTTTGAATTTGCGGCTGTTATCGTTTGCCAAAAAAAAAGTCCCTTGATAAAAAAAACCGTTGCAGGTAAACTACCCCTTTCCCTCAACCGATCTTCACCAAAAACAATAGGTCGTGAGTACTCTACAAATCAGGGCTGTATGCAAAAAATTATTTGATTCTGTTTGAATTTGCGGCAGTTATCGTTTGCCATAGAAAAAAAATCTACACACAGACAGACACACAGACAGACAGACAGACAGACACATAGACAGATAGACACACAGACACTTTTCGGAAAACGACTTTTTTTCATGTTTTGAGTGTAGTACAATCAGAATCTGCAATAATCTCGAACACGATTTTTTTTGCCATCACCATACTTCCATTTCCTTAAGGAATATGGAAGTAAAAAATAAAATAATTTTGTTGTCAGGCAATAAAATTATAATTTTTCATTTTAATGTAAAGCATGTATGAGTTAATAGTATAATGGATTAATTTACACTCAAAATGTACAAACAGAAAATTTTGTTACAAACATCAATATCGTTCGTGGCAGGCAAGCATATCTCAGTTATGTAATGTTTACTACGTTTCCATTTTATTATTATGACTACCGCAATAAATAGGCAGGGAAGACACACACACACACACACACACACACACACACACACACACACACACACACACACACACACACACACACACACACACACACACACACACACACAAAATTCGCGTTATTTCTGGCCTCACTCATGTTTATTTTCTTACATTTGCACGCTTTTTAAATGGTAAGTGCCGAAACCCATACCAACATAACGCGTGCAAGCCGAAAAAGTGTCCAGCGTGGATAGCGATTTGCTTCCTGTGGATCGCTGGGCAAGGTAACTGCACGTGTTTACAGAGGAACGATTCATAGACAGACTTTTCGTCTTTAGGGATTGAACCCTCTGCAAGATGCTGAGGGTCCATGAGTGACTTCGTAGCGCTCCTTCTTTTTCGCGTGTTTGTTCTGTGAAACATACACTGTAGATTCGCAGCTTTACTCTAAGCAACGCTCAATAGGAAATGTTGAAAATTTTTGTCCACGGTGTACCCTCATACACACTAAACCTGCTCTGATGTTTTAATTACGGACATCATAATATTAAAACTTTGGAAACTTGAGCACCACTTAATGGAGATCAATCATTAACTTATACAAGCCATTAATTTTATGGATATTTTTTATATATATGTGTACAACGTTATCGGCAACAAAGAAGTAGTTTTTGTTAAAATTCCTTCCCGGGATATTTGGCCGTAGTCCAATGTTTTCTACAAAACCAGACGTTTCGGCAATGCCATCGACTTCCATCATCAGTGAAAATCGAGTGCGATAACATGGGGTGGTATACGTTAGTGACCACAGTACTGTGGTTAAGGCTGAAGCAGTAAGTAGAAAGAAGTAGTTTCTATGGTAATATTTCATTTCGAAAATGATTATAAATATAAATCTTATAATATGGAAGTCATGTATGGTTCTCCATACCGATATTTTTGCTTTGGAGTGCAAAATCATGCACAAACCAAGACGATGATAAAATTCATGTTCCTAACTACGATTCGGTCAATAATTGGGAAACCAACAAAGAGAAAACACTGTGAGTTAGATCAAAATTAAATTTGAACCTCTCGGTATAATTGACTCGCTGAATGTATTAGTCTATCTGGAATAGGAAAACTGTTTTTCTCAGGCTACTGTTTACGCTTTACGACTGAAACAAATTAAAATTTGATATGAAGTTTTATTTTTTATTTTATTGTTACAAGGATATTATTATTAAATTAAAGTAGCATATGCATCATGTACGGGATCTAGACTACGTGTGCAAAAAACTTTATTGTTAAAGAGGAAGAACGTCTTGCGTAAGGACAGTTTATATTTTAATACGTACTAAATCGAGTGTGCGATGGTTTTATTATGTTTTTTATTTTTACCGATTAATTTCTTGGGCTAAATTTATTTAAAATATACCAAAATGTGAAGAATTAAAATACTGTTACTAGTGTGTACATTTTGTAGATGTAAAATGTAAATCCTCGACCGGTCCTTTATTTTTACCGGTCGAGGATTTCAAGTCGCGTAACAGTAGCGAACGTAAAACCCATAAGCGCAGTGTATTTTCCTATCTCGCCCATTGTCTCTTCCGACTGTGGAACAAGAATAGTATCGAAGCCACAATTGATTTAATTATTAAATCACCTTATTTCAGTTCCGTCTTGTGACTTCTAATAGTTATGTGACGCATTTCGGAACGAGCGTTCTATCATCAGACACATATGTCCCTCATAAGAGATCGTCAAACATTAAAATGTATTAATTAAAGTCAAACACATATCAAGAATAAAAACAGATTTAAGTACACGGTACTTGAACGGCGTACACCGTGTCGTGTGTGGACGGGCATTGATAACGGCACGCGCAACATGTGGCGTGGACCTGGCTATAGGCCTACATGAACTCTCATCACGGTATCACAGGAAGCATTAGATTGGAACTTGTTTTGGTCATTTAATTGTAATCTGGGTTTGTTTTAAATTCCTTATGTATTTCGAATTCTTCAACCGCATCCATACATCTACCTTTTTACATATGTATAAAGTTTCAAGACCTTTTTACATATGTATAAAGTTTCAAGATTTGTATCGGAGTCAGCGTAATTATGATTAGGTCTATTATTTATTAAATGTCGTCAAAATTCGAATTTGTTCTTAAAATAACTTTTTGGGTAATGTTCTTTAAATCGTTTACTAAATGACCGTCCTGTTTGGCGCACGCACGCACACGCACGCGCGCGCACACACACACACACACACACACACACACACACACAAGACGATGACTGTCACTGTGCCGTCTTACGAAGCATAGTCACTTGTGGCCCCGAAACTTTGGAGATAAATAAACTCCGAAAATCTCTAAACAGTGGACTTATGGAGGTCTTGTGGGGTGCCCAAGCTCCAGGGCAGTAGAAATTAAGGTAGCAGGAGGGGAATTGGTGTAGACGAAACAATTTTAGACACCACAAATACGACGCGCCTGTTACGGATGGTGTGGCCACGTAGAACGAATATCTGATTAACCAAGAAAGTCGTTAAACTGGGTTTCAAGCATAAGACGGAAGACCCAGAGGATCCTAGAAGGAGGACGTGCAGGACGAGGAGTATTCATCTTGAGGAATTTAGTGGAGGAATTTGGTGCTATCTCCACAGAAAACAAAGGTAATGGCTTTTAGAGGGAAGTATCCAGTAAGGATAAATATAGAGTAGGACAATTGAAACATCTTGGAGTAGGTATCCAGTTTTAATTATATTGGATGCGAAATATCTCCCGCAGTTGATTGTGATGGCGGAAACAACTTAATAAAATTTAACATGTAGGCCTATGTGGAACAATCCATACAACCTTAAAATACAAAACTAGGAAAACACTAAGCTTAAATTTTATAAGGCTATGGCTGTACCGATGGCGCTGTATGGGAGTGAGACATGGGTACTTTCACAGAAGATCCTAGAAGGCGGACATATTTGCTGAGACGAAGAAAAGAAGGTTGCAACAAAGAGATAGGAAGAATAGAGAAAACTCTGACATGTAGGACGCGAGATACGGCAGTAGCTTTATAAGAAAGGAGTTGCAAGCATTGGTCGATAGGCCGATATAAACGTTGCCCCGGTTGGAAAATTTTCGTCGTGAGGTGATAGCCGAAATGGGACCAGACTGGCTTACTCCAAACAAATATGTCACACTTCGTACTGTGAACGGTGCCGGATTAAGGGGGGCTAGGGGGCTAAAGCCCTGGGCCCCGCTTGTCGGGGGCCCCATGCCCGACCATTTAAAAATTCTCATTTTTGAACGAATAAATATAATTTTCCCGCTGAAAGATCATTTTCTACTCTTGAAGAATCAAGAATATGTACCGTACCGATCAACAGTGCTTGAGAGCCGCTTAACTAATTTAGCAAAATTAACTATTGAAACAGAATTATTAAAAACATTGGATTCGGATGATTTGATAGCAGAGTTTGCCGAAAAGAAGAGCAGAAAGAAATATTTCAATTAAATTATTTTCTATTCTCTAATTTATTTGTACTGTTGATTATTTTACACGAGCTGACGATTATCGGAAATGTCAGCTCGTCATCGTCAGCTCATTTCCGATCTGACGATGAGCTGTGAAGCTTGAAAGCGCTAATCGGAATAATTGTTGTATAGTGGTGGTGTTAATTTTGTTTGAAATAAAATAATAGTAAACAGTTTCAGCATCTATTCGATCAGTATAAAATAAAAAAATATGCGAGTAAAAATACGGTTTAAGAACAATACTTTGTTTATTATATTTATTAAAAGATCGTCTGAATAAAGTAAAGTATTGTACAAAACGCGAAAATTTCATACATGGGCTCCTGTTGGTAAATAGCTCCGGGCCCCCCATAGCCTTAAACCGGCCATGATCGTGAAGCAAGTATTATCATTTACGGGTTGTTTTCTTCCGTACCTACTTTTGTTTTACGCCGTTTATTACACCGTACGCGGGCGTACTAAAACTAGTTATAAAAACCGCCGCGGACAGCGCTAGTAGTAGACGCGTGATATTATTACAATGACAGACAACAGAAGGAAGGAACAGTACTTATTATATACCGCAGCATACGAGGAGGTCAGGCTCAGCATACAAAACGGTTTAATGTGTTGACGACGCCGTAATGAAATTGAAACGTGTGTGTATGTGCGCGCTCGTTTTAATTACAACGGAATTACCGACGGAAAACTGACTGTTATAAATGCAAATTAAAATAATACTTGGAGATTTTATCGTTGAAGAACAACAACGGAATACCGCTCCGGCGCTGCTGTTTTTATTTTCTCAAAAAGATAAACGCTCTCCAGTGGGCGTGAAAAATAATACGGCGAGGATAAAATAAATAATAATACTAAAACAGAGGCTCACACACACTGCTGCAGTTGAGTATAATAATATCAAACGATAAAAACTGTGTTTATTTTTGCAGGCGATAAAAGAATCGTAGCTTGTTTTTGTTTTAATGCTTGTGTTTTTTTTTTTGTATTTTGAAATTAAAAAGTTGAAGTTGCGAAGTTTATTTTGTTTGGACTCGCCAATTGTACCGGAACGTGTATGAGTAAAAAATTAATAACAATAGGTACTAGTCTTGACCTCTGTTTCGCGGAAGCTTGTCTCCGTAGTAGCCTATATGGTGTTTGCACGTGTACGACGCGCACCTGATTCTTGGTGTTTGTTGTTTTACTGGTTTCGTTTATTCTAAATTCATTATCATCATCATCTTCAAGAATTAAACCAAGGATTGTTTGCTCCGGTCTCAAATAGGCAAAGATTAGATCTGGTCAATCCAGCGCTTCCTCGGACATCCCACACCTCTCCGTCCCCTCGGCTTATAGTTCCATAGTTATTTTGGGATGCGGCAGTCATCCATTCGGCAAAGATGTTCCCACCAATTCAGCCGATACTGGGCGATCCTGCCGAATATACTCATAATATTCAGTTCCTGCCGTACATCTGTGTTTCTTCTATGATCATGGAGAGTGTACCCTGCCACGTGCCTGAGAAATCTCATTTCAGCCGCTTGGATGCGACTGGCTGGCCTTTCGTTAAAGTCCAATTCTCAGACCCATAAAGCAGTGTGGGATGAGCCATCACCCTGTAGAATTTTAGGCGCGTTGCTTTACTTGCTGACTTAAGGGTTCGCCTAATGGTCCCGCACATAAGGTTGAACTTATGCATAATTTACAACGTCGTTGCTTGCATTATAAGACTCTCTGAAGCCCAGGTATTCAAAATTGCTAACTCGTTCCAGTACCTTCTATAACAATTTCTGCCCGTACGGGAAAGCCATAAAGGTCCACGAAAAGCCATCACCTTTGTCTTAAGTGTGGATATTTGCAATCCAGAGTCTTTGCAGATTCGATTTAACAAATGTATTGTTATAAATTTAAATCTGTTACCCATTTATCCTAAATTAACTTGTAAAACCACGATCCTTAAGATGCAGATTTATACCAGAAAAAAATAGGAGAGCAGTAATATTTCAGGGACAGTAGTAAAATATATCATCTAAAAGTAAAATTTGTGACAATAATATTGAATATGTTCGTAAAATTAAAAAATTACACCGCATTGCATCACTTTTAAATAGGGTTGTCAGTATTGTTTAAATTAACTCGTAGGACAGTCTTAGACACAGCATTTGTACACTTAAAAAAACTACAAAAATCCGTCACTTTTGAAGCGTCATTCGCTTGTCGTTTATAATAAAATTAACGTGTTCTCAAACAAGATAAAATTTATTTTCAGAATGATTTTGGTTTAGTAAAAGAAAGCCTCAGTTGAGTCAAATCTGCAAGGATTTTGGCCAAGAATGATGACCAAGATGGGTGTTTTTCATGGAGTTGACCCCATACGAGGAACAGTTGATGTAGATGGTACTGTTCTGGAGCAGGTCAGTAATATTGAATACCTGACCTGATCTGTAATGTGTCTTGAATTATAAAAAATGATGTTCTGAAGAAGCTGCAACAGGTCAACCATATGTGTGGGACCATCAAGAGACCTCTAAACCTCAACGAGTAAAGAAATACGCCTGAAGTTCTACAAGGTGATAGGCCTCCATATACTTCTGTACGGGTCTGAGCATGTCCGACTGTAGTAGAAGGCCGGAATATTAAACGAGGCAACATTGCGTCTGAGACCTATAAGCATAGTGTAACAAAATAGCTAAAGTGAACATGTTATATTTTAATTTAATTTCATAGCATTACTAAAATCATGAGTAGGCCTATTTATACCTAAATCTAAACTATAGGTGTGTGCGCACTTAGTACTATACGTTTAAGTTGAAGAAATTAGTGAATTAGTGTTAGGCCTAATGAATTAATTTTGTTCGAATTATTGAATTCGTATCATATGAAAGAGTTAATTAGTTTATTTCGTAAGTAATAAACAACATAACAGTATTTTACATAATAAACTTTTAATTTGCAAAAAATGAAGAATTATAAAACTGGTGTTAACCGGCAATTAAAAATGACGTGATTTGATTATTGAAATACATAAATTAAGAAATCGTCTAGTCGGCCTCAACTATCAGCTGGTTCCAGTGTTGCCACGTTTAATATTCCGGCCTTCTACTACAGTCGGACATGGACTGAGAATTGGACTTTAACGGTGCCAGAAAAGTGTAACACGCGACTAGCAAAAGATCAACAGTGATAAAGCAGAATGACAAAGACGGGGGCAGCGTGTACAGTGTAAACATTAAAAATTTGTTTTTCACACGGAAGCACTGGCAGACGGGGTTCGGTCTATCGTTCTATTTGATCTTCAATCTTAATTTTCTTCTTCTCCTCTTCGAGGATTAGGTTATATAAACCTGTTCCGATATATATCTCATCCTCGGACGACCCACGTCTCTTGTACCAGTGGCTTTATAGTTTAGTGCCGGTTTCAGCAATCGATCCTCTGTCATCCTTTGTAGATGATCCTATCATTGTCCTCTGTTAATTGCAGTAATTTCATATATGTCCTTTACTTCGAATTCTGTTCTGATATCTTCATTCCTTATTTTATCCTTCCAATGTATAATTTACAGTATTTCGAAGAAACTGCATTTCAGCACTCTGAATCTTGCCGCCTTCCTTTTTTGTCATGACCCACACCTCACTTACTTAAATCAATGTGGGTATTGCAATTGTTTTATAAAATTTAATCCTTGTGCTGTGTCCTGTTTTATTTCAAAGATTTCTATGAATCATACCTCAAATATTCCTAAATTTATTTATCTTCACCCTTACATCATATTCATATTCATAGCTTACTGCACAGCCGATATATGTGAAACGGCTCGCTTGTTCTAAACCACTGTTGTTTAGAAGTATCTTAGTCCTCACTGGATATTTATCTATAAAGGCCATGGTTTTGGTCTTTCTTACTGAAATTGTCAGTGAGTACAGTTAAGATTGTCAGTTACAATCTTAATTTTAATTGATACATTATAGCCTCCTTGCTGGAACCGGTAACTTAACGGCTATGAAATCAAATCTTATCAGTCATAATTAATTGTTTAACTTCACGCTTGTAGTTGGGCTTCTGACGCCAGTGGCGTATGCTGAATTGAAGAGTTGGGCTAGGTCAACCCCTGCACGTATGCTCTAAGAACACCTTATTAGGTCTACTAGTATGGACGCTACTTTCAAATCACGTGACACGTCTCGCGGCTACCAACGGACTAACCGTTCCTACTAAGTGACTAAAGTTAATACAACTTACGGAAACTGTGAAAGTTTACCAGCGTTTCCAACAACTTACATGAAAATATTTCTTTTAATGGGCAAGTGCAACTAATTTTTGGTGCCCTTCGTATACATATCGAAGGTCCTGATCACCAAACAGCGCCGATAGTCGGTTATCGTAAAATGATGACCGAAGGATAAAGTACAGAGGGGGGGGAGAAGAGAAACAACAAACGATTGGCAGGTGACGTCAGCCAGAATGAGACATACAGAGGATGAGAGAGAGAGACAGACAGACAGAGAAAGAAAGACAAATATTAAATGAGCCGACGTTTGCATGTCAGATGGGACCAGCAGCAGCTTTTTCCCGTCTTTTGATATCGCGTATATTTTTTACAGAATTACGGTTTTAACGAAGAGGGGAAGTCATCACAATTGTACACATGCATACTACGGGGCGTTTTATCCCTTAACTCCCGTAAAAACGTTTTTAAATGTTTACATATTAAAACGAAAATCCAGAACGGTTCATTGTCTACAGGGAATGAATATGGGATTATCGTTGGTTTCCCCTTTATTTGTACGATGGAAGCAGAGTACGGTAACGCGCGCGCCCACTTGCTCAAACGCGTCAGTACCATATTCGTTCCTCCCCCTGCCCATTCGGACGAATTAATTGACCAAAACATTCTTCGTTTGTGTACAAGTGTCATGAGAGATGACTTCATTCTTGCGTCTCGCGAGTCTGTATGTGGACGTTTCTGAATGTGTGTGTGTGTGTGTGTGTGTGTGTGTGTGTCGCGGGTTACTCGATTTACAACAGAAAATCTAAAGACATGATAATACCGTGTTCATTCCTCATACGAGCGAGCGCGCTCACACACATACATAAAATTAATCTGCATTAAAATGTACTGTAATTAGTAAATTAGTACTTACATTTGTAATTTGTATCTAATGTTTATAATATTTTCTTCGGTTTATTTAATTGTAAGCAATACTGACGCCATATATAGGCTACACGTTTTTAAACACGAGGAGTGTTAAAATTTCAATAATAATCGATAATTTATTAAAGTAGTATAAAATATAAGAGTAGTCACTTACATATAATCATTATTTAATAGTTTCCCTCCTTTTCAAAGCAGTGGAGACATCTGTCCGGTAGTTTCTGAAAGAGCCCGTACCCGCTTTCTTTGATGATTTCTTAATTGGAACAATACTTTTTCCCTCCTGGAACTCCCCTATGGGGCGGATGGGAGAGAATATTTCACTTTAGTTTTCGAATTGTAACCGTCTTATGAGTGGGGATACGATAGGACGCGCGTTTTCCTGTAAGTAAGAAACAAAATCCTGGAGTTCCTACACTTACTTCCGATGGCTGTCTGGAGTAATACTCGGCGTTTATAGTCACTGTTTTGTTAGGAAATCAATGTATATGACGCCTCTCATATCCAAAAAAAAAAGGAAGACATAATTTTTCCTGCTGAAAAAAAAGCGGGTTTTCCTTTTTTTTCAGTTTTGGAGATGAAGGATGCCGCCGCAGCTGATGCTATCTTGGTTTCTGGGGTACAATGGTGTATCCAGGTTTCGACAGCCTCAAGTTTCATCAGTAGATTGTAAAAAGTCTCCTTTGGTTTCTTAGTTTTTCACAGCCGGCGGCGTAATTACCAGAATTACTATACGGGTTGTAAGACCGTGGTTTTCCATCTTCTTCCTGTCGAAATATGTTAACTCGAACAGTCAGTGTGATAAATCCTCACACTGAAGATGGCCTCCATAGGTGAGGCGGATGCGTACCTCATTTTTATATTATGCATACTATTTTTTTTTTGTATCAACCATCTAAGAACCACATGCCAGTTTAAATTCTTTATTCTTTGTTCTTTTCTTTTTCTTCAATATTCTTTCATCTTTTCACTGTGTCTCTTCTTCCTGTCTTCAGACCACTTTGAACCTGCGTTTTTCTCTCTCCTACCCTGGACTTCTTTCGTTTTTAATACTTTTGCCCGAAAAACTTCTCTTTCGATTGCTTCTTCTGCGTGGATAGTATTTTTTTCTAAACCCTTTTGGACTTCTTTAATCCAACATCATGTTGACTTCTTCCCCCACACATATTTGAAGATTTTCTTTGTTAACCTGTTGTCGTCCATTCTATATAAATGTCTTAAAAACAATAGTCTTCTTTTTCTCATTGTTTCTGTTATATTTTCTATACTTTAATATATTTCATCATTACTTTTTAATTTCCAACCTTCTGAAGTTTTTCTTTTCTTGGGCCTAATATTTTCCTATTAATTCGTCTTTCCAATATTTCTAGTTTGTATAAATTATAATTCAATACTAGACATTCACTTGCATATAGGCATTCTGGCTTCACTGCTGTACTTTAATGCCTTATTTTCGCATTTTGAGATATGGACTCTTTATTGTAAATATCTTTAGTTATACCATATGCTCTTTCCGTTTTATGAATCCTCTCTTCTATAGCAGATTTTTTTAAATAATTTTCTTGAATTATTTCCCCTGGATACTTACATTTTTTAACCCTGTCTCTTCGACCAATATTTTTTAGCAGGAATTTTTGGTGCATTTTTAATGTTCGTGAGAAATTTGTTTTTTTTCCTGCAGAAATTCTTAAGCCTGTTCTACTGGCTGTGTTCTCTAAAAAATTAACTTGTGTTACTGCAGATGTCAGATGTTCAGAAAGTATAGCAAAGTCATCCGCGAATGCCAAACAGTTTAATATATTACCTTTTTATATTATGCCTTTTTGGTTTTATATGCATACATAATATATACATGCAGATACGTGTGTGTGACAGTAATACGAGATGTGTTAGGAAAAGACAGAACTATTTTTTGCAGAACGTCAACCTCCGCATAAAGCGAGCTGTACAATTTAGTGCTGCTAGCGATAGGTTTTAACGCCGGAATACCGATTTCTCCCTGCCATCATGATCATCAGTCTTCGAGCTACACGCGCTGTAGTGGGCACGGGCAAACACCGTCCGGCGGATTTATGACGAAGTGAGAATGAAGATCTTAACACAACGCGTATATATAAAATTTTGTTGCCAACTTCCTAAAATCTTTACAGAGCTATTTCCATTGGATTCCAAATTTGTCATTACCAACTTTCATTGGTACGCAGTTGTTGACCGATTTCAAAGCGGGTCTCTTTCTGTCCGTCGTCAACAAACGGAGTAAGAATTTTTCAGTGATACGATATATTTAAATTTTCTATCAATATTTAATTTTACGATTTTATATGGATGCGCATTCCCTCAGAAAGTCTCGACATGTAAACGATGATTTACAATTACCAAATCACGAGCTTTTGATCTGCACCGACCATTGCTTTTGCCCTCTTAACAATTTTTTAAATAATCGTCCGGCTCACGCAGGCCTCTGCATAGGCCTATCCTTAATTCAAAACCAGAATCTCTCTGTAAAGTTTTATACGCATACGTTGTTCTTCGCGGTCTTTGTCACTAATCCGCCGGCCAGCATGCGCACGTCCCAACTCAGTCTGATATAGGGCAAAGACTAATGATGATAGTGGAACGGAATAAACGGCAGTTTGTTGTCAAAAACTATCGCTAGGCGCGCTCAAAGTCGCAGCTCGTTGTTTGTATTCAAAAAGTTCGGTCTTTTTTTGAACACACCTCGTATGCACGCGCGCGCAGGGGTGCCCACAGGGGGGGATCATAGAGCAAGTTGCGCATTGAGAATTTTTGGGGGGGATTTTTCGGGTGCATTTTAAGGATTTTTGGGGGGGATTTTTTCAAGAATAACATTTTAAATCCAACATTGATGGAAATTTTTACCGTGTTTGTGCAACAAACTAAGCTATTAGTAAAAAACTAAAGCAATTGCATATCTTTATGATTGTTTTAACGAACTGGCGGCATAAATGTCTCTACCAGTACAACTAGTAGTAAATTTTGTTTTGGAATTTGGAAACCTGACCCTGGCAGCCTGCAGCAACATCCTGTCAATGAGTCAGAGGGTACGTGAATAATAAATCGTAAATGTAAAAATTGTGTGCGTGTGCTAAGCTTGTAGACCGGCGGGCAGTGGGGGGGACTTTTCAATTGTGGGGAGTGCTGAGACTTTGGGGGGGGGGATTTGCGCATTAGGCCTTGGGGGGATGGGCACCCCTGCGCGCGTGCGTGTGTGTGAAAATAATACCTAAACGAATGCATTTAGGCCTAATACTCATACAGAGTCAACATTTGTGTCTCCTAGAAAGAGCTATGTTTTCAGCAGGTGTGAACAGCGGCAAAAGGCCTCGTGGCTTTTCTACTTTTTCGCGCGCACGTTTAAACACTTAGTGGGTAAAAGAGGAAAAACGGAGTATCGAGGAGGAGGAGGAGGAGGAGGAGGAGGAGGAGGAGTGTTCCATATTAAAAAGAACACCACAGTCGTCGAGGGGGAGGAGGTGCAAATAACAAACAGCGAACGGGGGGAGGGAGAGTCCGTCGTAACACAGTCGAATAAATGAACGATAAAGCAAAATATAATTCGATTAGCGGTGAATTTAACCGCTATTTTTGCTTAAAGTGAAATCATTTATCAAAGCACTTTATTACGTACACCATGTTGGTGGGAGAGGGATACGAAGAATATGATAAAAGGACGGAATGAAGGATAAACAAGGCTACACGCGACTGTTTGTTTGCGGGCCGTTCGCGCTCTTGGCAATGGAAAACGTATTCCCCGCTTTTACACCTTATATTGTACCCGGCTACGATGTTAAATTTCTCTCTCTCCCTCCCTCTACTCTCTCTCTCTCTCTCTCTCTCTCTCTCTCTCTCTCTCTCTCTCTCTCTCTCTCTCTCTCTTCTCTTCTCTCTCTCTCTCTCTCTCTCTCTCTCTCTCTCTCTCTCTCTCTCTCTCTCTCTCTCTCTCTCTCTCTCACTTCATTTCTTTTTCAAAAAAGCAACGTTTCTGTGTCCAAATAAAGGAAAATAAAAGAAATTTCAACTTATCCGGTATTTTCTTTTTCTTCTTTTTTTTTTAGCGTAAACTCCTTGTTCTTGTTGGTGGTGAAAAAATAAGACGTTTAATCAGTCAGTGGCTTTGGAATTCGCTCGCGTACGCAGCAGCGGAGAGCTTTTCAACATTACGTTTCACGCCTGTTTTACCCTACATATAGGAGTTTCGTTTTGTCGCACTCGCACTGGGTGTAGATTTTTTTTAGCCCGTTTAATTTCAGATTTAACTTAGTCTGTTATGTTATAAATTCTAGTATGAATAATTTTTTTTTATTGTAGTAGGTTGGGTTTTTATGAAGATTCAACAAGTTTATAATGGGGGATGATTCGTCAGGCTCATAATTTTTATTTATTTATTTTTTTTTGTAGAACGGATGATTAATTTTTATCAGCACCAACTACATCTAGGCTTGAATCCTGCTGCGGTATTCATATTTATAAAATGCAAACTCCATTGGAGGTCAATCATTTTGAATGTCTAGGCTGTAATGTATCTTCCATTTCAAACAAAGATGTGGTAAAGAAGCTACACAAATTCAACCACAATATGTGTGGGACCATCAGGAAATGTTAAATAACGAGTGAAGAAACACGCGTGAAGTTCTACAAAGTGACGACCCTCCCCATACCTGGTTCTCTATGGATCTGAGAATTGGGTTTTAACGAAATCCAAGGTTTTGAAGCGGCCGAAATGAGATTTCTCAGGCACATGGCCGCATATACTCTACAAGATCGCAAAACAATAGATGTACACGGTAGGAACTGAATATTATGAGTATTCTCAACAGGATTTCTCAGTATCTGTTAAAACGGTTTGGATCATCTTAAATGTTAATAATACTTATTAATAATAAGTACATATTATATAATAAATTATATTAATATAAATAATAACATTAATAGATATAATATAACTAATAAATTTTCACGGGAACATAACTCTTAAACTAAGCAAACTAATTAAAGATACAAACTTAAAAATACCCTATAACACAGATAATATTGTTTTTAATAAAATAAAACCTGAAACTAAATTCAACATTCATAATAAAAATGGAGTTTACAAAATCGAATGTCTAGATTGCAATAAATTTTATGTAGGCCGGACGAAGAAAAACTGTCCGAGAGATTCATTCAACATCGCAATGCGTTTGTTTATAAAACCTAATATCTACAAATATAATTTAGCCACGCATTGTTTAAACAATAAACATAAATTTCCAGACATTCAAAATCTCAAATTATTTAAGGATACAAAAAGTTAACAAAATATAAATAAATAGTATTAATGCTTTACATGTCTTATAAGTAGATTGTAGAAATAAATATTTATATATTTTATTTTTTTCAGGCATGACGTTAATCAAGTGTCGTTTTTCGTGGACGTAAACGTAAGTAATTTTTAATATTTATGTCTGCATAAATATGTTTTGCCTCTTAAGCTTAAATGTATAAATAGAAGACTTTTCCAGTGTTTCGTCAAAGTACAAAAATATAGTTTACAAAAGTATTGTAATTTTTAATATTTATGTCTGCATAAATATGTTTTGCCTCTTAAGCTTAAAGTGTATAAATAGAAGACTTTTCCAGTGTTTCGTCAAAGTACAAAAATATAGTTTACAAAAGTATTTAGTGTGTTCTTTTATTCAGTTGAAGACTGTAAGATTGGTATCATCAGGACTGGCCACAAAAAGATAGAAAAAAAAAAAATATTGGTATTGTTCTCCATACAACAGAATGAAAATGACAGTATAAAAGGCTCGAAGTGTACACCAGAAACCCATATAAATAATAATAAAAAGAGAGGAGATAATATCAATATAACCAGTGATATTTATACTAACTATGTAGGCCTATCTGTAAATAATTATTACTTGTCACTGAAGGGAACATTAATAATATACCTATAATGAACATGACCTATTGCAACAAAATGTAAGGATCATTAGTTGAAATAACAACAAAAATTAAAAAGGTCAAGATGACAAAGCATATGGTAAATCTTACTAATTACTAGGAGGTTTAATTAGGAAGAAGAGGTTAAATTAATGACAAAGGAATTAGTTAAAAATAAGTATAAATAATCAGATGCATAGCTGTACCAAAAAATCATGGGGTTTTAATGACCAAATACAATAAAACAGACATCTATTAATCAAAACTATGATGACCACAAGTTGATACGATTATTTACAAGTATATGTGAAATGTTTTAAACTGTTAAGAAATGAGTAAAATGACTAGATAAGACAAAGCATGTAAACCAAATATTCAATAAAGATGTAGGTAGACAACCTAACCTAAGAACCTGGGAATTTGCACTTATAAATACCAAAATATATAGTAAAATGAATGCAAAACTGTGAAGGGTTATACCTAGAAGTAACTAGATAACCTAAGGGTGATTCTAAGACAGATAGTACATCACCACAGTATTGTAATTATTATAATTAAGGTGAAACAACATAATGAAATGTGAGAAGGAATGCAGAACTCACATGACACATAAAGAAACCATAGAAATACCAAGAATTAATACATGTAACTAGTCTTAAAACAACCAGTGATAATTAAACTAACTATTGGTCGAAATACCAACCAATAAATATCAAAGGAATAATTAATTAATAGTTTTTAATGAACATGGCCTGATACACCTGGATACAGGGTTCATAATGTATAAATTAACAAACAAATAAGAATAAGTAGATGTACTAAACCATTGTAAAACTTACAAGAATCTCAAATGATGAATCAGAAATAAGATGTTTGTAATATAACAAGTGTAATAAGTAGAATTGAGTAGAAATAATAAGCTCCCTGCTTGTACAAGAACTCATGCAATTTAAGTGATAATATACAAGAAACAAGGCATGTCTTAAGTAAGAAAAGTTAACCAAACGTTGATAGAGTCAACTCAAATTGTGTATAAAATGTAATAAACCATTAACATACAACCAGTGTAATATAATTAGTTAAAACTAACTCATGATGATATAGGCCTCATGAAGCCTAGCCAAGTATTCTATATTTATGTCAAAATTATATGTTTATGTTGTTAAATTATCACAGCTAAGGACTTTGTGATAAGTATATTCAATTTATGTCACATCAAAATGTTAATATAATAGTGGTAAGAAAGATTTTAATCAAAATAATGTAATAGGGAATAAGTAAGAAAGACTATCTTTGTTAATTGTAAACTGAATTATGTATTGTGGGATATCAAAATGTGGATCAAAACAAATGCCAGACCATGGTAATAATATATAAGCATTCATAAGTAGCATAAGGGATTAATGTCAATTATAAATTATTTTAATATATTTGTGTAAAAGGTTTGGCGTCACTTTTGAACTCTCGAACCCGAAGACCCACGCTTTAAACAAAATTAAATAGTTTTAATAAAGCGGGGAGGATGCGTCCACACAGGAATGTCATCAATTTTGGCCAATCAGATCACCTGTAGCGAGATTTATGGGGCGAACGTTTTGGGAACAGCGAGCAGAGACGCGGAAATATTTGACAGTTCTTTACCAGATTCAAAGCTTTACAGTTGGACAGCTCCGCGCTAAGTTAAAGCGAGATTCACCCATAATGCAGTGCGGGTTTCAAATGTAAACATGGGGAGTTCTAACCTAATTACTCGAAGTTACTCAAAGTGTTATCAAGTGTTATGAATTATAAAACAACGAAAGTTATTGAAGGTTTAACAGTGTATATCTAATTGCATAGTGTATAAGAAATTGCAATTAAGTGATTTGAGGAAAGTATAGTGACAGTTAATTATACTTACTAGAATTATCAACCTATACGATAAATTAATATGATCTATTGAACCATATGAACTATTATGAACACTAAACTGACTCTGAACATTATTAATATTGTAAATTTATTCATTGTTAGAAATATTTATTCACAAATCAAGGTTAATTGTGTATAACCTCGAAACCCAGTTTAGCCTCAACATTAGACGCCAGTCGTCTTGAGAACTTAACGATATTAGGATAAGATTTTCTATATTTAATGTAATCACTCTCCTATTATGAGAATTTATAGTAATAATTGACATCTTATAGTTCCGTATTTTGCAGTTTCAAAGAACCCATTGTTTAAAACGAACTTTGACGATTTTGTCGACCAACCATTTGTATACAATGTACAAACCCTGGGATACTAGCTTCAGAAAATGTAATGATTTATTGTAAAACAAAGATAACTGAATTGATTGTTTTTAATAAGGATTAAGGATCAGATAAAACGATAAATAAATCTCTTTTTCCAACATTAATGGAATATGTATTTATTTTCATTCTGTAAAAAGTTTTTTCGCAGTCGAACAGAGGTTATGTTTACGTCTGAGATCAGGTGGTAACACTCATCACTGGCGGCAGTGAAGCTATTCAAATGTTTTAAATTTTATTATCGACAATATTTTGTTAACATGTCATCACGAATGAAGAATCTCCGTTTAAATATAATATCAACATAATTCTTTTAACAAATAAACCAAATAATTCCGAAGCAACATTGAGTGATGTTATTCAATTAGGCCACCGTCAGATACAAGTAACTCATGACAGTGGTAGAATTTACTCATTTCATTCCTTTAGTAATGGCGTTCAATATACAAACTCATATAATAACAACGATAATATAACTTAACTAATTCTGACAACAATCACACTACAGTTAAAGAAAAAGTTATTCAACATATTACCACCTATAATTTAATAAGGAATTAAAGGGTATAACTCCGGTATTTAACATATTTAACATATGACACCACCAACGGGTGGCTTTTAACCAATCTAAAAGGGTATATCTCGTGTACTAATTTAATAATATGGACGACATATTTCGGCGATGGACAGCTAAACGTGACTCGGGAATATCACTTCACAGCTAAATATTCATTTGAATGCATTGCTTTATGCAGATGGTAAGGTAATGATACAGAAAACTGAAGACCAGTTACAGCTGGCGATATTTATTACGTTCAATAGCATCATACAAGACTATGGGCTACATATATCTGCTACAAATTCTAAAAAAGATGGCATTTCAGGGCAGGTATCCTATAAGAACTAAGTCGTGAATAATCAGATTTTGGATCATGTTAGTCATTTTAATTACCTGGGTTGTAATATCTCATATGGAACTGAAACTGATTTGGATAGTAGGCCTAAGCTAACAAAATTTAGACGCATCTGTGGAACGATTCATAGGTACCTGAAAAATAAAACACGGAAGGTTACCCGAATGAAATTTTATAAAACTGTGGCAGACCCCACATTCCTGTATGCTAGTGAGACGTGGACTCTTTGTAAAAGGGACGTGAAGAGGCTTCAGGCAGCCGAAATGCAATTTCTAAGGGGACGCAAGCTTGTCCTCTCTTGGATCGGACAAGAAACGAGGATATTAGACGCGATTTAAACATTGTATCATTGCACCAGAAGACTGAAGACTACAGAAGGAGATGTTGTGAACACTTGAATCGCGTGCCTGATATCTGTCTACCTGTGGCTGCCTTGGTTTATCAGCCTACTGGGAAGAGAGATGTCGGTAGAGACCGAGGAGGAGATAGGTTCCAGAACAGGTCTCCTTGGAGTGGTGATGATGATTAATAAAAAATTAATAAAAAATATATTGTAATATTGTTATATTGTGGAATTGTATTATTTCGTTAATACTGTATTGTAGTTCTTTATATTATTGTATTATCTTATATTTCCTTAATGCAGCTTGCTGTATTTGTGTTTTTAATTTTAATAATCTTTCTTTTTGTATACCAAGAATTTATTTGATTTGTTATTTATGTTTGTGTGAAGCGGCAAGGGGTCTTAGTTATGTTTACGTATATGTGAGAGAAGCTCCAACGCTATCGTGTTTCTATATTGGGGTCCTCTGTTTTGTTTCATTACTCTATAGTGTTGTTGTCAGGGGCGGATTAGTAGCACATGGTGCCCTATGCTGCCATCAGACTGGTGCCATTCAAATCAGACCCCCCCCCCATTCAAAATTCAACCTTTTATCCATTATTTATACTGATAAATGGCATACACAATTTCGAAAGTTAAAAATTATTTTATTAAAGTCACAAATTACAACAACTAAATACGAGTTATTACAATGAGCATAGTAGTACTTAAGCTTAGAAAATAATAATCGATCCATATTTTTCTTGATTTTGCCTTAACGGAGTCTTGTATAATTTCTTCTAAATCGAGCGATAAAGTATCTCGCTTTCAATATTCAACCTTGCTAACAAAGATAGTCTCTCATCTCCCATACTTGAAGTCAACATATCTTAAATCTTTTTAATGCAGAAAATGTTCTTTCAGAGTACCAGTTAACTATTGGAATGGTGAAAAGCAGCAGGCGATAAGCAATGTATAAATTCGGAAATACATCAATCATTTTGCAATCAATAATCCAGTTTAATACCTTAAGCGGACAGACTGTAGTATCATGGAATGTCATCTTCATTCGAACGATTTAAAAAAAAACCTCTTTCTTGCAATTTTACTCGTGGCACAAAGTGCTCAGTTCTATTAGAAGATCGTCGAAAAGTGGGCACACATCTTTTTATGATTTGGATTGAGGACATTTGTTTTTTTTCACATTTACTATCTTCAAAAGGGTTTTGTATGGTGCCCCCTCTGACAGCTGAGGTCCTGGTGCTGCAACATACCCTAGCGTTATGGATAATCAGCCACTGGTTGTTGCAATATTAATTTGTAATATTGTGATAAAGTAAACAAACAAGCGCGCGCCGCACACATGATCAGGTCGTATGATGGTATCCTGTGTAAGCGCGTGCATTGCAGTCATCACTTCACGCGGCATTCCTAAAAATACTCTGCGTCTGTAATGGCATACAACTTCCTGTACAATGCAATCGTCCGACATTTCCTTATCGCTTACTTGCGCATGTGGAGGGGGAAGTACTTTACTGTATATTGACTGTCACTTATTCTGCTATGTTGACGTAAAAACTAATATAATTCTACTGAACTTAACGTTTACTGATATGTATATACGAGTAGATGTGTGTCGTCGTTAATATGCGGATTATGAAAGCAAACAGCTGATAAGGCGTAACAACAGCTGTCTCTCCTGTAACCAACCGTTGATAAATTATGTATTCACAGTGAAGTTTTGCGTTGCTTGTTTGTTTAATTACATGTTTACCAGGCTGAACATATTGATAAATATTCATAAATCAATAGACAAAAAGCTTGTATGCCAATCTCCCTCAGCAGGGGCGTACTTATGAGACCCCCCCCCCCCAAAAGAGTGAAAAGCGGTGACAAGTTTGGTTATTTCGTAATTTTTAGGCTGTTTTATTTTATTTTTCAGCTGGGTATTCTACTCGACAGTAGTAGGTCTTTTTTAAAATTTTTAAATATACAAACATGTTTATTACTCAGCATTAGGGCTATCAATTTGAAATATGAAATTTAAGAAAATCAATAAGTATCTTTTAACAACGTTTCTATAATGCGTATTTTTATTGTGTTATTACCGTTTACTTTAATGTGACTGATTACTTCCATGTTCCGTAAGGAAATGAAAGTATGATGATCGCGAAAAAATCGTGTTCTAAATAAGGGCTGATTCTGAGTGTACTACCTTCAAAACATGAAGAAAAGTCATTTTCCGAAAAGTATCTGTGTCTATGTCTGTGTGTAGAATTGTTCTGTGGCGAACGATAACTGCCTCAAATTCAAACAGAATCAAATATTTTTTTGTATATGTGCCCGAATTGTAGCGCATTCAAGCTCTATTGATTTTGGTAAAGATCGGTTAAGGAGGAAGGGTTCTTTGCCTACACGTTTTACGTTTTAACAAGAGTAAAGTACTTAACAATTAATTTAAACTTTTTCAAACAATGTTAAAAATAAAATTAAAATTTTTGTAATTGTTAAAAATAAAATAATTTTGTTGCCAGGCAACCAGGTCGGTTAGGAGGGAGGGGTAGTTTACTTTCATTGTTTATGTTTTAACAAGAGTAAAGTACTTAATTCAATAAATAAGTGCCCCGAAAATAAAGTCGTATTAATCCACTGTAAAATGGTAAATGAGATAATTATAAATGGAGTGGGTAGTTGAAGGGGGAAAAGGGGGATTTTTTGAAAATTGCTGTGCTGAAATCAAGTAAAGTACTAACATTTAATTTTGAAGGATAAGGTGTCTTAGAAATTAAATATAATAAAACTATTACTGTATGAAAGTGTAAATATCATTAATGGTGGCAATCGGTTGAGGAGGAGAGATGATTATCTGCGTGGTTCAGTTTTTTGTAAGAATAAAGTACCTAATTTTGTAGATAAAGTGACTCGAAAATAACATTATATTAAACGACTACCCCATAATAACAAAATTATCTATAAATAGTGACAATATTTTGAGGGTGGGCGATATTTTTTTTACAAATTATCGAACCGAATTCAAGTAAAATGATTTAAAATATAACTTATATCTTTGAACATGGAAGTCATGTATGGTTCTCCATACCGATTTTTTCATGATGTTATCACGCGTTCTTCAGCCACTTTAAAGACAGTAATGTTGATTAATCTTAATTTGTTTTTTCTTTTTTATGAAGCCGACTCGACACCGTTCCCCCCCTCAAAGCCAACCTCTAGATACGTCCGTCTCCCCCATCGATAGCAGAGGCCGGCAATTTTAATTTTACCGTTTAATAATCTTAGCCTCTGTACAGCTGGCCCGGTTGTGACTTGAATCAGTTAGGTAAATATGAGATGCCCCTGGGGGGATGAGACTAGTTTCCGGATGAGATTAGCTTGTAGGTTGGATCTCACATTTGTCATAGGACAAATGACAAATGCAGGAATGTTCCCTTTATAATTTTGTGGATAATGCAGCAATAAAATTTGTGATGTTTCAGAATTAAAGGCAAGAAACTCTTAGTTTACCTTTTACAAAGACAACGGTTCAACAAACCGTAGACAAGCGTGTCTGGCGAATGCGTACTTTTTTTTTAAGGATGCAAATACGTACATTATTTACTGAATGTTGACTGCCATTATTAGGGAGACTTTACCTTTGTTCTATTAATTTACGAGGGTAGGGTGAAAAGTTTCGGGCCTGATTAGCAAAACAACACTTTTCTGGATTAATTTGCATTTATTTTTCAACATAATTTCTATTTAGCTCTATACACGTTTTCCAACGGTGTTCTAAAGCGGTTATGCCAGACAGATAAGCCGATTTGTCTAGTTTCTCAAAATAGCCAATTACAGCATCGCTGACTTGATTGTCGTCAGTAAAGCTTTTCCTCATCGAGTCATTTTTAAGTTTAGGAAAGAGGTAGAAGTCACTCGGGGCTAAATAGCAACAGTTGGTTGAAACCTCTTATCGACATTTTTTTGGTCAAGTGTCAGCAAACGCGGCACCCAACTAGCGCACAGAAAAACTTTGTCATACACAGATGTTCGTGAGATAGTGCAAGATAGGGCAGGTCCGGTGATATACCAACAGTCTCAGTTATCTCGTTCACTTTCATTCTACAGTCTACCAAAACGATTTTATGGATTTTTTTCTATTTTTGCTGGCACAGTCACTTCAATGGGAAGTTTATAAGAAACCACTTATGTCGACCAATATAATTCTCTGTAATCGATTGTACAAAATGTCAAGTATCCTCCCAAACGTGTTATCGTCTGTACTGTTTTGTCGTCAGATCATTAGATTTTCACGTTCGAGAACAATCTATCGTGGTTGCTGTTATGAAACGACATCGCGAGTAAACAATTGTTCTGCTTTAGTAGTTCATACCATAACAATTGGAAATGAAATCAAAATTGTCATTTGTGACAAAATCCTTTAATTTTTCTGTTTTTCATTCTCACTGTAAAAGCAGAATATTCATGTTTAAATATAGGCCTATCCCTGGACCGAATCAGCGATCCACAAGTCCATTACGGGGACAGTGGGACAAACGCCTACAATGAGGACGAATTCTGGATTTCCAACGACGTTGGCCTATTTGTCGGATCGTAATGAAGCAGTATTGCCACCTGTATAGCCTATATTATTTTAGTAGATATATTATCATGTACATAGAATATCGTATATGCATGAGGATAGACAGGCAAAAGGAATATTGATAAAAATAATCTTTACATTACAATTGAAATATATTTAAATATGAAAGAAACTGAAGGTGACAAAGTAATAATGGATAATAATTACTAGTTTTTGTCACTGGAACAAATTTCTACAAATTGTTTTTTTTTTGTTTTCCAGCGACAACGACAATAAAACGGGGCGCGGCTTCGACGCGGTGTTATGAAACAGTGCTGGCATTAGTAACGCGTACATTATGCTTAGAAACACATCAAATAGTTTTCAAGGACAACGGTCGTGAAGTGATAATGGATCGCACGGCGCATGTGCAAACGGAACGAACTCGGCTACGGCAAAAGAACTAGTACACACAACACACAAAACAGCTGAGCGCCGAGTTTTTCTGTAGTAGTCAGTCGGCGGGTGATTCATGCGGTTGGTTGTGTTGCGCGACGGCCGCGGCTACGGTGCCCGCGCGCGGTGTTTCGTAATCGATGTTGCGCCAGTGAGTCGAGAATGGCGAGCAGCTGACGGAGAAGAAAAAAACGTCGCGGTTTGTCGTTGTGTGAATTTCACAAGAGCGAAACGGACGGCGAATTGTAGAAAATCAGTGCTGTGTGAATTTCTTTTCACTTGGAATTATTGTGAACGTATTGTTTCGTATTACGGCTGAAATGTGGTAAGTCCGCTGAATTTAATTTAATCAATAGTTGGATTTCCGTAATGTAAACGCCCATATCGCGATTAGTATTTACTTCGAATGAAATTGGTTTGGACAAGTAAAATTACATCTGCACTACAAAATACTCGAATTTTTTGTGTAACTCTGTGATAAAAGTGTAAAAATTATTTATATATTACTATGTCGGTTTTATATTCACAAATGCTCAAAGTTTTCTTGGTATATATTTAATATTAATATCTTCAAATAAATAAACTGCTAGTAGGTTTATTTTCACCTGACGCACGTTTCACAGAAATTATTCTGTATCTTCAGAGGTTTGTTTGAATTGTAATTGAATGTTTCGCTTACGGTATAGTTAACGGATAATCGATTTTACTTCTATTCTATTTTCGATTTTTGTAATGTTTATGTAGTCAGCTTTTATTATATATTTAATGTTTTATTATTCTACATAAACTAGTCTATCTGTTAACTTCTTTGGCGTAAAAACATTTAAAAATATAATGGTAGTTTTATCTCCATATTTTTAACAGTTCCTTCTATGGTTAGCATAATTTGTGAACTACTGGACTATCTTCCATAAGATTCCGCCTCACCATATCCTTTTCAAATGTTAATTCGTACAGTTCAGTTTTCTTGCTTTTTATGTAGACCTACGGTATTTTGAAATTACATTAAATGTAAAAACGTTTGAAATTTTGTATACATTTTTAAAAATTGTTTAACAAGTTCCAGGAATAAACGTTTATGTCACTTTGTTGCGTGGGTTCGCTACCATTGGTCTAATTCGTATGACCGTGCATTTTCCTACCAAAAACTGTAAACCTTTTCGTCAAAAACGTAAAATAATCAATACTTGAAGTTGGCGACACTGATTTTGAGAATTATGTTTCCCCAAGCTTGGTCACTTTGTTGCCGGTATTCATTATGTGAGAACAAGCGTTACGCAATGCCATTATAATCACGACTTCGTATAATAGAACCGCATAAAACAATGGAAGTTAATGTTTTGTACGATCCGTTATTCTCCTGGATGCATGCAGTCTGCGTCCTTCAATCGTCTTCTTGTGTTAATAGGAGAAACTGTGAAAGTTTGAATATATTTACAGCGGTGGCTGAATTGACCAGTTGGTACGGCAGACGTCCTGAGTTCGAGACCCGTCATTATCGTAAAATCAACTGGGTTTTTTTTCTGTTTAAGTATTGGACATAATCGAACCAGATATGTCTTGGACAGGCCCGGGGTTCGATCGACGATTAAGGTGGATACCAAGATCAAGGTGCTAAAATAGCGTGGTTCCAGCTAAATGACGGGCTTCTGAATAATGATTGCATGTTTTGTGTGTGTGTGCGGGCGCGATGACCATCCCTGCGATATGTCTGGATCTTATCATGTATGGAGAATACCTGTACCTTTTTTGTAATATCATCCTCATTGCGCGAACGCCACTGTCTCGTGCAACTCTTTGTTCTTCTCAGATACTTTGTTTCTGAAGTTTGAATCTGGTTTTTAATCTTCTTTGTAGGAACCCATGTTTCACATCATCCATATAGTAAAACGGGCACTGCCATTGATTTATAAAAATTTAAGCCTTGTTATTTAAGCCTTATCCCTTTTCATTAAAGGGATTAAAATGTATTCTGTTAATACAAGAAATTGTTAAAATTTATCAGTTTTCATGATTTTCGGTGGTTAAAGATATTAACAGTCTTTTATTTCTTTTGTTCTTTTCCTTAACTGTCCTAGGGGCACGTTTTCCGCGGTATAGCACATCGAAAGTAAAATAAAAATATTTTTCGACCAACCCTATTGACCAATCCTTTACTATAAAAATACTTTATTTACGAAAAATATTTTATAAAAGAGCTTTCAATCAGATTCAAGAGAAATTAGAAAAATAAATAAAAGTAAACAGTTTTATAGTCTGTATATCATTACTATCTTTATAATCGTATATAATCTTTATAAATGATTATATAAAACCAAAAATGGCGTTGTTAGGATGGAATGGAATTTCGCTGATTGAATCAAAGTATCAGACTTTGATTTAAACATATTAAACTGTACAATACCTTTACGATCCCCCCCTACCCCACCAAAATTCTAATAGTGCAAAGTACCGCTCTCGTGTGGTCACCTCTGTACCGCCCCATGGTAACGGCCAAACCTCTCATGTCGGAGTCGAACGAGGTACTTGCCCCGACCAAGACCTTGTTTATTGTGTTGTTTGTTCCAGTAGCATACTTGTCCCCATCTGGGGAAATTACTACGCATCTTTAACTGTATGGTTCTGAAACTTGGCTCATAAAGAAAAAGATGAACAAGAGATACAGACAGCAGAAATGAAATTTCTGAGATCAGTTAAAAGTTGTAATAGACAAGATCATATAAGAAATGAAGAGATAAAAGAAGTGATTTAGATATTTTTTCAGTTAACGGAAGGATTAAAGAATACAGAAGAAGAAAATGGATTCAGCACATCGACAGAATGGACGAAAGTAGAATACCGAAGATGGCGAAAGATTACAAACCTAGAGGCCCAAACCTAGAGGCAGAAGAACAGTTATTAGGCCTAAGAAAAGGTGGACTGTGGAATAGGTACAGGCCGCTAAAGCCTAAAACCGTTAAGAAGATGAAGGTGATGATTTTTATCTGTACAGTCTTTATTATGGCAGTATAATAATGAAGGTAAACATAAAATATTAAATATTTTATGTTTACATACAATTTTCAGTGTAAAAACTGAGATCAATCTTCTCAGCAGCCTCTAAAGCAAGAACATCCATATCGAGTTGAGACGTTGCTAACCTCAATAGTTTATGCAGAAAAGATGTTGTGAGGAGATTTCTGTTACAATGCTTCATTAACTTCATTGTGGAGATCATGCTTCCACAGACGCATATAGGCCTACTCCTAAATATCGACGTAATTTTCCGTCTAAAATTTCTCAGATTTGGAAACCGTTCATCAGGTAGCTGTTTGAAGACATCCAGGCTCTTTCTTTTCGACACGTCTGTCCAATTCGAGTTTTTAAATTACGAGTTTCTGTGGTTATTAAAGTGTTTCAGTGACAAGCTATAAATTACGTTTGATCACGTGACCTCACATTTAACATGCCGTTCCCGAAGTTTTTATTGCCAGGCCATAGAACTCGCCGCCTGTCCAGTCATGACACAGACCAGTCATCTGTTGTTGCCAGATTTTATGATTTTTTTTACTACTGAGCTCGTATCGTAAAGATAAATAAAACTCGTATTTATTACCGCCAGCGGTGGTTCAAATCATTCGGGCGTTATTGTTCTAACAGCGCTGTGTGGTTACTGATACTGTATAACAGCCATATCTGTCTCGATCAATCTTTCGTCTCTAGTAATGGCTTTTAGCGTTATAATTTTTTTGCATAACGACTAGTATGGTATTACTAAAACAACCAGAAGATTAACATTCGGAAACCTTTGATGTAACAGTGGATCCCAGTTTTAAGATGAGATTACTGTTTTTGTCCACGTTGTCACTGCGTTGCCACGATTAGTATTCATCAGCAACAACTTATCGACTTCAGGGTTCTTTTTAGGGCGTTTTCTATCATTCACTGGGAGAAGAAGAGGGTCCCGGTTTAACGGGATCTGACTCTCATTATACTTACACAGAATAAATCAGAACACAAATAATCGAATCAAAAATAATAAAGTCAAACAGAGAAACACATGACTAAACGAACAAAACACAAATAGGTACGTAGTAACTGCTGCACATCGGTTCCGTAAACGAACATAGCTGCTAACTGAGCGTTTTGCCGGTTTATACAGCGGCAACACATTGGGTGGACGAATGTGTCCCGTCCACCACAGTTTGTATAATGACAACTACTACGAGGTCAAGGACCGTACGCAGTAAAACGTTGGCGATGTCTGAGCCGGCAACACAAGACGGTGCATGTGCTCAGCAGTTGTTCGGATTTCCAATTATTCAATAACTAAAGTATTTATTCTGTGAAATAATTAATATTATTTTCTCGTATTTCCAGTACTGTTGCCGCCGGCAACAGCGGTTACATGGACGCCACGCTACTATAATATAAATACACTCGCGCAGGTAAAGACACACACACACACACACACATTTATAAATGAACATATCTACTTCAGGAGTGTGTGCACATGTTATTGGAGATGAAGCATGTCAGAAGATCGAGGACAAAACACAAGTCACCGCAGTCACCTTCCTCAGATATAAGGAAAGTGATGTGTTGATCTGCGCGGAAACCTACAAGATCACATACACACACATTCATTAAATTTGTTTCGTAGAATACCACTGCCGGAGTCATTAATAAAAGAAACGATGTCCGGGCTGTTGGACCGTGGTCGATTGCTGTGATCTGTCATTGTCTAAACATTTCGACCACCTTTAGTAAATCTGAGGCCTTCTTCAGTAAAAAAGATTACAAAATGTTCGGGCAAAGGGTGGACAGCCAAACGTACTCCTGATGAGGTAAAAGCAATCCTCTCATTGCGGTCAGGGGTGCGTTCGTCTGTACACCCTTTGTTCGAACATTTTGTAAACTGAACAAGGCCTCCGTTGGGTGACCTAAACATTTAGACAATGGCATTGCGTTTAACCTTGGTCAGGGGTGTGTTTGGCTGTCCACCCTTTGCTGAATATTTTGTCAACTGAAGAAGGCCTCCGGTGGGTGGGCTAAACATTTAGACAATGGCATTGCGTTTACCTCGGTCAGGGGTACATTTGGCCGTCCACCCTTTAACGGAACATTTTGTAAACTTTTTTCCGGTGAATCGCCGAAACGTTTAGTCAATGATACGTCAAAGCAATCGAACACGACCCAACATCCCGAACAAAAATTATTTTATTAATACATTTATTAATTTAATTATAATACAAACCATCACTACAAATGACTGAATGACTATCTAACTACGGGAGTTTTAGTGACGTCACGGAAAATATCCGGGCGTTTGTGATTGTGTATTGAAATCAGAAAAACGGGACTGAAATGATGTACTGAGCGAAACGTTCGGCCCATCTGAACGTAATGATATATGAGCCAGCAGGTTCAGTCACGAGATGTAACAGCTATAGTGCAACACTGTAGACTGTAGCCTATGGTACAACGTCTAAGATATAGACAGGACATACGCAGCATATCCAGGTATCTAAGAATATAATGGACAGGACATATTGTGACGATTTCATTAATAAAAATATGTTAATTAATTAAGTTGATAATATATAAGCGGAGAAATTTTAAATTCTTAATAAAATCTCACATTGTAAACTAATTCTTATGGCAATCATTTAATAATAATAATATTTAATATAAGTCTAATAATAAAATTAAAAGGGAATGGAATTGTACAGAAAGGGTAAAGCTTATTAATTTATCCTGTATAAACAAGAACTGACCAGAATTAACTTGTTTTCTGACCCCTAAATAAACTAAGTATTATTGTAAATTTGTTATTATTTAAATAATTAATTAAGACCATTGTTACGTACTTTGATAACTTCTGCAACTAAGAATATCACGATTTAATTATTTAATCAACCGTAGTCCTTTAATTAAAATTAGAAAAACGGAACTACTTTTATGTTGCCTAGTAATTGTCTTGAGATTACTACGCTCTCCTTAACTATTTTCTTCCACTTGTAATGGAGCGCTCACGCCGTAAGCAGCGTAAAGCGTTGTTTCGCTACGTGTATATATAAAAATGTGAAAGGGTTGATACCATGACTATTTAAATAAGTAATTTGTGTGGTGATGACATCTCTCTATATTATAAAATAACGGACTATGTAATTTATACAGTATTACAACCTAGAAGGTGATAGTCAACTAATCTATCATCATGTGAAGTGTATAACAGTGAAACAAACTTTCTATCTATGTATTCTAACTACAAGAATTACTAAGAATAACTACAGTCGCCGGAGATGAATGTACCACACCAGGAATGATTTCACATACTTCTAGAACTTCACCATCACAGTATGATAAGGTAACGACTGAACTTCAAGAAACATCAGGAGGACCGAAGAACTAATTCTGCAGCAACTTCAGGAAACACACAGGTGACATGGAGGCTTGTCTTCCATGGTTAAGAGTTACAAAATTATGAACCCAAAAAGACAATTTAAACTATCATATTGAAGACTTTTAAAACTCATGTTTAAATGTAATAACATTAAAGACTTTAGAAACCTGACATTTTAGGTAACATGTAGTATAAAATCTAATAACGCTAGTTATAGCAAAAAGGTAAAGTTTAAACTAAAAGTTTTGTTGTTTTAGAAGATTAGTAAAAAACCATTCTTCAAATGGTTAGAGTTTCGATATTGTACATGGCAAGGTGACCATAATTCATTTAATATATTTAATCCCGGATCCGTGGAATTAATCAATAAGATGTACATCATATTTTGAAGCCCCTTTGTAAGGTAGTAATTTATATATTTAATCATATAGTAAACTATATTGTTTGAGAACTTTCAATAGAGAACTTAATCACCAAATGTAATAAAGAGATGTCATCTAAGTACCAAGTAAAATGAGTGCATAAATCAACAGTCTCCCCTTCCAAATTTCCTGCTATATAAATTGTTTATTTGTTGTGATTATTTTCAGTGCTTCACAACGAAGGCAGCCGGTATAATTGGCACATCCAATTATTACTGGTTCCCTAAGTTATAACTCAAGAGAGGAGGTTATAATATCGCAGAAAGTTTAGGTGGACGCAAAATCGGTTCTGGGGGTGCAAAATTGACAAACGGCAGATAGAGTCTGTGGATACAAGTCGAGCACGGACAGTAGCAGTACCGGTAAGGGACCGATAGTACAGGCACATTAACAATCGGTAGTAACGGAGTTGTCGTGATTATGGCAAACAGCAGCCAACAGATGACACACTTTGACAGTTTGTGAACACGTCAATACAGCAATGTCCAAACATCCGGTAAAACACTCGACAGAAACGGAGGACCGGAGGTTGTTAGCCGTAATGAAAATATTACTAGGAGAATTTATGCGCTTGGAACACTAGCTCGCCAGTTCCTGAGATGATTTACTGTATACAGAGTTATGAGTCTATGAAAATAAAGTTTACGACCAGCTCCGTATATGACTTGGGAAAATGCCCAAAAACTTAATGGCCCGAAACTCGTAAAACATGTATAGTTTTCGAGCAGTTTTACTGTGTCCTGGAACTGATAACCTCATCACAGTACGATATTAGAAAAAAATGTAAGCCAGAGCGCGCGCGCGCAGGGCTCATTTTACAGTCTTGAAGTCCGCGTTTTGCAAGCTCCTATTGTACATAGCGTTACGTCCCACTTTACGGAAGAATAATTAAAATATGTAAGACAATAGTATTGTATCGTATGGCGCTGAAATGTGCGAAAGTACAGAACATTTGAGGAAAAGGTTACGACCATATTTACCCTGTAATGGGGAAATAATTTAATTTACTCGCAACCTTCTTTACGGCAGTCCCTGTACTGTCCTAAGCGTGTGAATTGTTACCAACAACGAAAAAACAAGACAATAAAATACAGGCCTGGGAAATCGCGTTCTTAAGAGGCGTTTACAGGGGTTCTAAACATGGCAGTTTAAGAAATCGGCCATAAGAGAAGAGTTACAAGTTGTTAACTCGCATGATTAAAACTTAAAAGATTACAAACAACGGTGGAAAGAACACTTAGAAAAAAAAAGTCAGATTCCAGTCTGGCCAAACACGTCTGGAAATACAAACCTATAGGACACAGGTGTGCGGGTAGACCCAGAAAGAGATGGCTGGAGGATTTTTAAAAACGGAACAGGCAGCACCTTGCCTATGCCGTGGTGAGAAGATGATGCTGATGATAACGAGCCATGGAAATGGGATACTGTAGAATGTGCTGTAGGCTTATATTGTAGGATATGGTAAAAAATGGATAAATAAGAGAACGAATGAGTATGTGTACTAGTGTAAATGACACACTTGACGCAACAAAATTGAGGTAGTAGGGACATGTGTGCCGTACGGGTAATGATAGATGGACAAAGAGATTACTAAAATTTACTCCTTCTCAAAGACAAAAAGAAAAATTAGGGAAGTCATGGAAGACGTGGACAGAAGATATAAGGAATGCGATGACATGGAAAGGAGGGTCCATGAAGTCTGAAGGAGGAGGGTCGGAAACATTGTAAAGTTTGGAAGCTAAGATGCGAAAATCAACTTTAAATGTTGTTCGAAAATTGTAATGTGTGCATGTTCGTGTGAGTGCGCGCGCGCGCGTGAGTCTGTCTGTCTGTGTGTGTATGTATGTAACTATTGCTTCTTGGGTTGTCTTCCGTAGCATATAACATATTTTGTAAGTAAATATCGGTATGGAGAACCATACATGACTTCCATGTTCTAAGACTTATATTTAAAAGCATATTCAAAATGAAATATTTCCATAGAAACTACTTCTTTCTATTGCTTCAGCCTTAACCACAGTACTTTGGTCATTAACGTATACCACCTCACTTTTTCGCACTAGATTTTCACTGATGATGGAAGTCGATGGCACTGCCGAAGCGTCTGGTTTTGCAGAAAACATTGGACTACGGCTAAACAGCCCGGGAAGGAATTTTAACAAAAACTACTTCTTTGTTGCCGATAACGTAGTACACATATAAAATTATCGCCCTTCCCTCTTCAACTATAATTTTCATTAATTGAAAATTACCCCCACCCTGTTCAATTAGCCTCTTCATTTATAGATATTTCATCTACGTTTCTGCAGTGGATTATTATGAGCTTCTTATCAGGATACTTTGTTTATCAAAATTATGTATTTTACTCTTGTTAAAACATAAAACGTTGCAGGTAAAATACCCCTTTATCTTAACCGATCTTCACCAAAATCAACAGGCCTTCAATCCTCTACAATTCAGGGATGCATGCAAAAAAATATTTGATTCTGTTTGAATGTGCGGCAGTTATCGTTCATCATGTAAACATTTCTCTTGGTTCAACATAAAATGTTGCAGGTAAACTACCCCTTTCCCTTAACCGATCTTCACCAAAATCAACAGTCCTTGAGCACTCTACAACTCAGGAAAGTGTGCAAGAAATTATTAGATTCTCTTTGAATTTTCGGCAGTTATCGTTCGTCATAAAAAAAATTACCTTTTTTAAAACATAAAACGTTGCTGATAAACTACCCCTTTCCCTTAACCGATCTTCAACAAAATCAACAAACCTTGAGCTTTCTTTAGTTCAAAAACGTCAAAAACGTAGTTGATTCTGTTTGAATTTACGGCAGTTATTGTTCGTCATATAAAAAATTACCCTGGTTAAAACATAAAATGTTGCTGGTAAACTACCCCTTTCCCTTAACCGATCTTCACCAACACCAATAGGTATTGAGAACTCTACAATACAGGGCTGTATGCAAAACATCATTTGATTCTGTTGGAATTTGCGGCTGTTATCGTTTACTATAGAAATATCGGTATGGAGAACCATACATGACTTCCATATTCTAAGATTTATATTTAAAATCATTTTCAGCCAAACAGCCAGGGAAGGAATTTTAACAAAAAAATACTTCTTTCTTGCCAATAACGTAGTACACATATAAAAAATATTATCCCCTCCCCCTTCAACTATAATTTTGATTTATAGAAAATTACCCCCAGCCCGTTCAACTAGCCTCTTCATTTATAGATATTTCATCTACGTTTCTACAGTGGATTATTAAGATCTTATCAGGATACTTTATCAAAATTAAGTACTTTACTCATGTTACAACAAAAAATGTTTCTGGTAAACTGCCCTTTCCCCGTAACCGATCTTCACCAAAATCAACAGACATTGAGTTCTCTATAGCTCAGGCACATATGTAAAAAATTATTTGATTCTGTTTGAATTTACGGCAGTTATGGTTCGTCATATAAAAAATTACCCATGTTAAAACATAAAACATGAGATTTATAAAACATATCTAAGATTTATATTTAAAATCATTTTTGAAATAAAATATTTTCATAGAACCTACTAACGCTGGAGAAATCTGAGGAGCCAATCAGAGTTGGGCCTACCTGTCACTCTGCTGAATTTGGTGGAAAGCCCTGTCACTGTCGTCAAAGTATCAGCCTTGACAGGGTCCTCTTTTTCTGCAAAATGGGAGAGGAGGCTTGAGATGGAGTGAGTGACATGGTCCCCACCTCAATGAAGAACCCATTGTTTTATAAAAATATATTTAAATTTTGAAAACTGAAAATTCTTTTCTTGTTGTAAATATTTATATTTTATAATCAAAATGACTTTATGAAAAAACAAACATTATTTTTTTATAATAAGTACTTACATATGTTTCTTAATATGCTTACTTTTTCTTCAATGTTGATGATCATTTCCAAACATTCTGACAAAATTGTATCTCCAGAACAGTTAACATTCCCCAGGTTTCCATTTCTGCTAATTTCTCATTACACCTTCCACTGACGTATTATTAACCATTTCATAAACTATCGTATAATGTTTTCAGATTTTGTGGTACAAAATCTGAAATTTTCAGATTGCCTGGCAACAAAATTATTTTATTTTCAACAATTACCATTGTTTGAAAAAGTTTAAATGAATTTTCAAGTACTTTACTCTTGTTAAAACGTAAAAGGTTGCAGGTAAACTACCCCTTCCCCTTAACTGATCTTCACCAAAATCTAAAGGCCTTGAGTCCTCTACAATTCACTGATGTATGCAAAAAATTATTTGATTCTGTTTGAATTTGCGGCAGTTATCGTTTGCCATAGAAAATACGCTTGATAAAAAACGTTGCAGGTAAACTACCCCTTTACCTTAACCGATCTTCACCAAAAACAATAGGTATTGAGAACTCTACAATTCAGGGCTGTATGCGAAACATTATTTGATTTTGTTTGAATTTGCGGCTGTTATCGTTTGCCAAAAAAAAAAAATTTCCCTTGATAAAAAAAACCGTTGCAGGTAAACTACCCCTTCCCCTCAACCGATCTTCACCAAAAACAACAGGTCGCGAGTACTCTACAAATCAGGGCTGTATGCAAAAACTTATTTGATTCTGTTTGAATTTGCGGCTGTTATCGTTTGCCATAGAAAATACCCTTGTTAAAAAAACGTTGTAGGTAAACTACCCCTTTCCCTTAACCGATCTTCACCAAAAACAATAGGTCTTGAGAAGTCTACAATTTAGGGCTGTATGCAAATAATCTTTTGATTCTGTTTGAATTTGCGGCTGTTATCGTTTGCCATAGGAAATACCCTTGTTAAAACATAAAACGTTACAGGTAAACTACCCCTTTCCCTTAACCGATCTTCACCAGAAACAATAAGTCTTGAGAACTCTAGAATTCAGGGCTGTATGCGAAACATTATTTGATTCTGTTTGAATTTGCGGCTGTTATCGTTTGCCAAAAAAAAAAATTTCCCTTGATAAAAAAAAACCGTTGCAGGTAAACTACCCCTTTCCCTCAACCGATCTTCACCAAAAACAACAGGTCGCGAGTCCTCTACAAATCAGGGCTGTATGCAAAAACTTATTTGATTCTGTTTGAATTTGCGGCAGTTATCGTTTGCCATAGAAAACAAATCTACAGACACACACACAGACACACACACAGACACACACACAGACACTTTTCGGAAAACGACTTTTTTCATGTTTTGAGTGTAGTAGAATCAGAATCTGCAATAATCTCGAACACGATTTTTTTTGCCATCACCATACTTCCATTCCTTAAGGAATATGGAAGTAAATATCGGTATGGAGAACCATACATGACTTCCATATTCTAAGATTTATATTTAAAATCATTTTCAGCCAAACAGCCAGGGAAGGAATTTTAACAAAAAAATACTTCTTTCTTGCCAATAACGTAGTACACATATAAAAAATATTATCCCCTCCCCCTTCAACTATAATTTTGATTTATAGAAAATTACCCCCAGCCCGTTCAACTAGCCTCTTCATTTATAGATATTTCATCTACGTTTCTACAGTGGATTATTAAGATCTTATCAGGATACTTTATCAAAATTAAGTACTTTACTCATGTTACAACAAAAAATGTTTCTGGTAAACTGCCCTTTCCCCGTAACCGATCTTCACCAAAATCAACAGACATTGAGTTCTCTATAGCTCAGGCACATATGTAAAAAATTATTTGATTCTGTTTGAATTTACGGCAGTTATGGTTCGTCATATAAAAAATTACCCATGTTAAAACATAAAACATGAGATTTATAAAACATATCTAAGATTTATATTTAAAATCATTTTTGAAATAAAATATTTTCATAGAACCTACTAACGCTGGAGAAATCTGAGGAGCCAATCAGAGTTGGGCCTACCTGTCACTCTGCTGAATTTGGTGGAAAGCCCTGTCACTGTCGTCAAAGTATCAGCCTTGACAGGGTCCTCTTTTTCTGCAAAATGGGAGAGGAGGCTTGAGATGGAGTGAGTGACATGGTCCCCACCTCAATGAAGAACCCATTGTTTTATAAAAATATATTTAAATTTTGAAAACTGAAAATTCTTTTCTTGTTGTAAATATTTATATTTTATAATCAAAATGACTTTATGAAAAAACAAACATTATTTTTTTATAATAAGTACTTACATATGTTTCTTAATATGCATACTTTTTCTTCAATGTTGATGATCATTTCCAAACATTCTGACAAAATTGTATCTCCAGAACAGTAAACATTCCCCAGGTTTCCATTTCTGCTAATTTCTCATTACACCTTCCACTGACGTATTATTAACCATTTCATAAACTATCGTATAATGTTTTCAGATTTTGTGGTACAAAATCTGAAATTTTCAGATTGCCTGGCAACAAAATTATTTTATTTTCAACAATTACCATTGTTTGAAAAAGTTTAAATGAATTTTCAAGTACTTTACTCTTGTTAAAACGTAAAAGGTTGCAGGTAAACTACCCCTTCCCCTTAACTGATCTTCACCAAAATCTAGAGGCCTTGAGTCCTCTACAATCCACTGACGTATGCAAAAAATTATTTGATTCTGTTTGAATTTGCGGCAGTTATCGTTTGCCATAGAAAATACGCTTGATAAAAAACGTTGCAGGTAAACTACCCCTTCCCCTCAACCGATCTTCACCAAAAACAATACGTCTTGAGTACTCTACAAATCAGGGCTCTATGCAGAAAATTAGTTGATTCTGTTTGAATTTGCGGCTGTTATCGTTTGCCATAGAAAATACCCTTGTTAAAAAAACGTTGTAGGTAAACTACCCCTTTCCCTTAACCGATCTTCACCAAAAACAATAGGTATTGAGAACTCTACAATTCAGGGCTGTATGCGAAACATTATTTGATTCTGTTTGAATTTGCGGCTGTTATCGTTTGCCAAAAAAAAAAAAACTTTCCCTTGATAAAAAAACCGTGCTGGTAAACTACCCCTTCCCCTCAACCGATCTTCACCAAAAACAATAGGTCGCGAGTACTCTACAAATCAGGGCTGTATGCAAAAAATTATTTGATTCTGTTTGAATTTGCGGCTGTTATCGTTTGCCATAGAAAATACCCTTGTTAAAAAAACGTTGTTGGTAAACTACCCCTTCCCCTTAACCGATCTTCACCAAAAACAATAGGTATTGAGAACTCTACAATTCAGAGCTGTATGAGAAACATTATTTGATTCTGTTTGAATTTGCGGCTGTTATCGTTTGCCAAAAAAAAAATTGCCCTTGATAAAAAAAACCGTTGCAGGTAAACTACCCCTTCCCCTCAACCGATCTTCACCAAAAACAATAGGTCGCGAGTACTCTACAAATCAGGGCTGTATGCAAAAAATTATTTGATTCCGTTAGAATTTGCGGCTGTTATCGTTTGCCATAGGAAATACCCTTGTTAAAACATAAAACGTTACAGGTAAACTACCCCTTTCCCTTAACCGATCTTCACCAGAAACAACAGGTTTTGAGAACTCTACAATTCAGGGCTGTATGCGAAACATTATTTGATTCTGTTTGAATTTGCGGCTATCGTTTGCCAAAAAAAAAAAATTTCCCTTGATAAAAAAAAACCGTTGCAGGTAAACTACCCCTTTCCCTCAACCGATCTTCACCAAAAACAATAGGTCGCGAGTCCTCTACAAATCAGGGCTGTATGCAAAAAATTATTTGATTGTGTTTGAATTTGCGGCAGTTATCGTTTGCCATAGAAAAAAAATCTACAGACACACAGATAGACACACAGACACACACACACACACAGACACTTTTCGAAAAATGACTTTTTTTCATGTTTTAAGTGTAGTACAATCATATTCTGCAATAATCTCGAACACGATTTTTTTTGCCATCACCATACTTCCATTTCCTTAAGGAACATGGAAGTAAAAATTACCCTTTATAAAAAACCGTTGCAGGTAAACTACCCCTTTCCCTTAACCGATCTTCACCAAAAACGATAGGTCTTGAGTAATCTACAACTCAGGCCTGTATGGAAACAATTATTTGATTCTGTTTGAATTTGCGGCTGTTATCGTTTGCCATAGAAAACACCCTTGATAAAACATAAAACGTTGCTGGTAAACTACCCTATTCCATTAACCAATCTTCACCAAAAACAATAAGTCTTGAGAACTGTACAATTCAGGGCTGTATACAAAACATTAGTTGATTCTCTTTGAATTTACGGCAGTTATCGTTCGTCATAGAAAAAATACCCTTGTTAAAACTCAAAACGTTGCTGGTAAACTACCCCTTTCCTTTAACCGATCTTCAACAAAATCAACAGACATTGAGCTCTGTATAATTCACAAAGGTATGCAGAAAAGTAATTGATTCTGTTTTAATGTATGGCAGTTATCGTTTGTCAAACAAAATTACCCTTGATAAAACATAAAATGTTGCTGGTAAACAACCCTATTCCCTTAACAGATCTTCACCAAAACCAACAGGTCTTGAGAACTCCACATTTCAGGGCTTTATGCAAAATATTATTTGATTCTGTTTGAATTTGCGGCTGTTACCGTTTGCCATACAAAATACCCTTAATAAGACAAAAAATGTGTCTGGTAAACTACCCCTTTCCCTTAACCGATCTTCACCAAAAACAATAGGTCTTTAGTACTCAACAAAACAGGGCAGTATGCAAAAACGTATTTGATCCTGTTTGAATTTGCGGCTCTTATCGTTTGCCATAGAAAATACCCTTTTAAAACATAAAACGTTGCAGGTAAACTACCCCTTTCCCTTAACCGATCTTCACCAACACCAATAGGTATTGAGAACTCTACAATACAGTGCTGTATGCAAAACATCATTTGATTCTGTTTGAATTTGCGACTGTTATCGTTTGCCATAAAAAATATCCTTGTTAAAACATAAAACGTTGCAGGTAAACTACCCCTTCCCCATAACCGATCTTTACCAAAAACAATAGGTCTTTAGTACTCAAGAAATCAGGGCTGTATGCAAAAACTTATTAGATTCCGTTTGAATTTGCGGCTCTTATCGTTTGCCATAGAAAATACCCTCTTAAAACATAAAACGTTGCAGGTAAACTACCCCTTTCCCTTAACCGATCTTCACCAAAAACAAAAGGTCTTGAGAACTCTACAATTCAGGGCAGTATGCAAAACATTATTAGATTATGTTTGAATTTGCGACTGTTTTATCGTTTGCCATATAAAATACCCTTGTTAAAACATAAAACGTTGATGGTAAACTACCCCTTCCCCATAACCGATCTTTACCAAAATCAACAGATCTTGAGAACTCTACAATTCAGGGCTGTATGCGAATTATTATTTGATTCTGTTTGAATTTGCGGCTGTTATCGTTTGCCAAACAAACAAAATTACCCTTGATAAAAAAAAACCGTTGCCGGTAAACTACCCCTTTACCTCAACCGATCTTCACCAAAAACAATAGGTCGCGAGTACTCAACAAATCAGGGCTGTATACAAAACATTATTTGATTCTGTTTGAATTTGCGGCTGTTATCGTTTGCCATAGAAAAAAAATCTACACACACACACACACACACACACACATTTCGAAAAATGACTTTTTTTCATGTTTTGAGTGTAGTACAATCAGAATCTGCAATAATCTCGAACACGATTTTTTTTGCCATCACCATACTTCCATTTCCTTAAGGAACATGGAAGTAAAAAAAGTATAGTCTTGTGTTTTTACTTCCATGTTCCTTAAGGAAATGGAAGTATGGTATGCAAAAAAATCGTGTTCGAGATTATTGCAGATTCTGATTGTACTACACTCAAAACATGAAAAAAGTCATTTTTCGAAAAGTGTGTGTGTCTATGTGACTGTAGATTTTTTTCTATGGCAAACGATAACAGTCGCAAATTTAAACAGAATCAAATAATGTTTTGCATACAGCAGTTATTTGTAGACTACTCAAGACCTGTTGTTTTTGATGAAGGTGGGTTAAGGGAAAGGAGTAGTTTACCTGCAACGATATTTTTTAATCAAGGGTAATTTTTTCTATGGCAAACGATAACAGCCGCAAATTCAAACAGAATCAACTACTCTTTTGCATACATTTCTGAATTATACTGGACTCAAGGCCAGTTGATTTTGTTGAAGATCGGTTGTGGGAAAGGGGTAGTTTACCTGCAACGTTTTATGTTATAACAAGGGTATTTTCTATGGCAAACGATAGCAGCCGCAAATTCAAACAGAATCAAATGATTATATGCATACAGCTCTAAATTGTAGAGTACTCAACACACATTGTTTTTGGTGATGATCTGTTAAGGGAAAGGGGTAGTTTACCTGCAAAGTTTTATGTTTTAACAAGGGTATTTTCTATGGCAAACGATAACAGCCGCAAATTCAAACAGAATCAAACAATGTTTTTCATACGTCCCTGAATTGTAGAGTTCTCAAGACTTATTGTATTTGGTGAAGATCGGTTAAGGAAAAGGGGTAGTTTACCTGCAACGTTTTGTTTTAACAAGGGTGATTTTTTCTATGACGAACGATAACTGCCGTAAATTCAAACAGAATCAACTACTTTTTTGCATATCTTTCTGAATTATACTGGACTCAAGGCCAGTTGATTTTGTTGAAGATCTGTTAAGGGAAAGGGGTAGTTTACCTGCAACGTTTTATATTTTAACAAGGGTATTTCCTATGGCAAACGATAAGAGCCGCAATTTCAATCATAATCAAATAATGTTTTGCATACAGCCCTGAATTTTAGAGTACTCAAGACCTATTGTTTTGGTGAAGATCGGTTTTTGGGGAAGGGGTAGTTTACCTGCAACGTGTTTTTATTAAGGGTAATTTTTTTTCTATGGCCAACGATAACAGCCGCAAATTCAAACAGAATCAAATAATGTTTTGCATACAGCCCTGAATTGTAGAGGACTCAAGACCTATTGGTGTTGGTGAAGATCGGCTAAGGGAAAGGGGTAGTTTACCTGCAACATTTTATGTTTTAACAAGGGTAATTTTGTATATGACGAACGATAACTGCTGTAAATTCAAACAGAATCAACTACGTTTTTGCGTACCTTTTTAACCATTTTAAATTATAGAGAACTCAAAGCCTGTTGATTTTGGTGAAGATCGGTTAAGAGAAAGGGGTAGTTTACCTGCAACATTTTATGTTGTAACTAGAGAAATGTTTTCATGACGAAAGATAACTGCCGCACATTCAAACAGAATCAAATATTTTTTTGCATGCATCCCTGAATTGTAGAGGACTGAAGGTCTATTGATTTTGGTGAAGATCGGTTAAGAGAAAGGGGTAGTTTACCTGCAACGTTTTATGTTTTAACAAGAGTAAAGTACTTCATTTTGATAAATAAAGTATCCTGATAAGAAGCTCATAATAATCCACTGTAGAAACGTAGATGAAATATCTATAAATGAAGAGGTTTGGCGAACGGGGTGGGGGTAATTTTCTATTAATGAAAATTATAGATGAAGGGGGAGGGGAGAATTTTTTATATGTGTACTACGTTATCGGCAACAAAGAAGTAGTTCTTTGTTAAAATTCCTTCCCTGGCTGTTTAGCCGTAGTTCAATGTTTTCTGCAAAACCAGACTTTCGGCAGTGCCATCAATTGCCATCATCAGTGAAATTCGAGTGCGAAAACGTGAGGTGGTATACGTTAGTGACCACAGTACTGTGGTTAATGCTGAAGCAATAAGTATAAAGACGTAGTTTCTATGGAAATATTTCATTTCGAATATGATTTTAAATATAAATCTTAGAACATGGAAGTCATGTATGTTTCTCCATACCGATATTTAGTTTAAGTTACAATAAGATTCAAAAAGGGCACTAAAAAGCATATATAAATTTATTCAGATGACGTACAGAGTCGGTTGGGGTGCCATTTTAAAAGCAAAACATTTCACGTTTCTCACCAACCAACCGTTTTGGTTCGATGTGAGCACCATTTGTATGTGATACGGTAGAAATCCCACCTGATGTCAATTTCATTCCAAACTCTCGAGCCAGTACGTCGAGAAAAGGTTTTAAAAGAAGGAGGAAACGAACACATTTTCGTTGATATCCCATCATGTGCGTTGATGCTTCCCCTATAAATAGGAACGCTAGCAATCTGACAATATTTTTAAAAAAGAATCAAAAAATTCTTAGAGATCAATTAAAAGTTGAGCCATATATAAATAATATGCGTTAGGGTACAAATAGATTAAAATCTGTTTTCAACAAAATTATCCCCAAATTTAAAAACGACAGACAGGTTCTTTGCGAATCACCAAAAGAAAGTTTCTACCAACTAAATCATACTACTACTACACTGCTTGGATTCTTATCATATCATCAGTGCTGCCAACCGCCAACTTTGTGTAACTGACGGGCAAGTTTGTGTATATGTGTGCGTGTGAAACTGATAGACAAGTTTGTAGTGTAGTGAAAAGTTAGTAAAGAGGAGGAGGAGAGAGAGAGAGAAAGATAGAGAGAGCGAGAGAGAGAGAGAGAGAGAGAGAGAGAGAGAGAGAGAGAGAGAGAGAGAGAGACATTATCTCTGAATTTGTATGTGTATTTGATGACTTTAGTTTCAAACTGAGTGTTTATTTTATTATAATTTTATTTCGTTTATTATGGTTAGGACCAGATCAAATATTTCACCGCTGTAAGGATAAGAATCTTGCCGGGCCTTTTTCTTCTTTAAGTAACAACTTCAACTGAAATCGCATTTTTCCAACCGGACGCTATATTCTTCTCGGACCTGTGCTTCTGTCTTCATCTGTCTGTAGTTCCTTCCATTTCTGACGTAATCAAGTATTCTAACATTTCTTCTTTCCCGTTCTAGCTTTTTTTCCACCTTTCCCACTATGATCCTTAACTGCAGACACTTTCTACGCAAAATGTGCCCGAACGAAGGTGTTTTCCATTTCCTTATTACTTTTAGTAATATTCCTCTCATTTTTCGTTAATACTTCACCATTTATCATACAGTCCATTTCACCTTAATCATTCTTCGTCGCCACAGCCACGTTTCCAAGCTCTGTACGTACATAATTTTTTTCTACTTTGTTTTATGGTCCATATAAAACGATACTGCTATATGAAACCACACTCCAAATAAAATACATTTAGCCAATCTCTTTGTCATTCTAATTGCAGTTCGTCTTGGTGTCAGTAATTGTTTTACCTTTTCAAAAGCCCTCGTACCCATAGATATACAACTTCCTATTTCCTCCGTACAGCCTCCATTCCATAGCTTCCACTCTCCAGATACTAAACTTAATGAGTTCATCCGCTCTACAGATTTCCTTTGCAACGAATTTAACGAATCCTTCGTAGGATAATCACTTTATTTAGCACATGGTATGTAGTTATAGCATATAGTCAGATTTAGGTAGTATATCGGGTCTAACCTTAACTACTATTCGGGTTACCTACACGCTGTCAGTTTCGTTTGTTAGTCGCGGTTAGTTAAGTACCTTGTGCCTTGTGTCTGTGTAGTATTTAGCAAAGTTAGGTAACTTAAACATTTATTTTAATAAATAAACGACTATTTATTTGAATTATGCGTTTAAAATGAATTAGGTGTAATAGTATTTTAATAAAAACCTAAAGTTATGAAGACACTCTCTCGAAGGGACTTATTCTTCTGTTGGCGATAAATATAAATTATAAAATGCTGCTGCTTGTAATTACGGTTGGGCGCCAGAGAGGAGTATCTCAGGGTTCGTTAAACAATGACTCTACCGTTCAGATGCTAATAATATTTATATATTTAATCAATTATTCTACAGACATGTAAATTGAATTTCACAATACACTGATTATCAAGATTAACATTAATTATGAGACATAAATATTTTTATCGATACCATATATTAATACACATCATAATATTTCATCATTATTAAATTATTTCATTTACTAACATTTGTAAGATATTAATTTACTTAGTCGATTCTAAGTATTATTACATCTTATTTAATTTCATTACGTTCTCGTTCTACAAACTTAATTTGCTACTTTATACATTTACATATCTAACTTGGTATCCTTCCTGTCATGTCATATCACATAAAGTACATTGTTTAGTATCTGAACGAAATGTGGGGTCTTTTAGAATGAGATGGGTATGCGTTTGGTAGACATTCAACTACTATATGTTGAGATCAATTGACTTATGAATTGTGTCATTATGATATACTGTTCCTTGTTAGTAGGATTCCCCCTGAATGGTCGGTTTGTCCACACTATGCACTGCACTTATTGACACTTCGCATTTTATCACTTTGCTCTGCTTTTGGTACACACACGTTCGCGGTTGTTAACTAGCGTCGCGCACAGATATAGATATATACTTCTTGACTCTTACTTCCGCGCACATAAATAAGTAATACTTCTTCGCATATAGCTCGCGTATAGATATATAATGACACTCACACGGCTTTCGCGATAGTTTATTTAATTCTTTCCTTGTACTCCAGTATAACGCTCTATACACTATTTACACGTTTGGCGTTAACGTTGCCGTTCTAGTTACATTGATTTAATAATTAAGTTATTCTGCGGAGCGACATAGATTCTCCGTTGTCTATGACAAATTTAACTTGTGACTCCTCTCTTTTCTCTTCAACTATTCTCTTTTTATAGTTTCTCGTAGACACCCTCTCTTCTGTCGTAATTCACTCCATTTCCATTGGTTCTAGTTTGAATTTTGGCCCGGTACATTTGAATGTACCCAGTCATACATCGCTATTTTTTCGCGCGCTGTGCTGACGCTTTTTTCGATTGGATGGCTGGCCGCTGGAGCATTTTTTTACCGCGTGGCAGTTTAACTTGTTAGAAATTGCTACTTTCTAAACTTCGCACCTTACATTGGGGTGTTGGGCTATTGTCTTTTGGAGGTCAGTGCCTCTCCTTTCTAACGGGACTTGCGCGCTTTTTGCAGTTTTGAACATACAAACCATTTTATGTGTTTATGACGTGCAGGGTGCGGATGTACATTATATTTTTATTTTGGCCGTCGCTAGTGTGTCGGCGCGTTTGGCCTCGCCCTGTCCACCTATTACAGTTTTACCGCTCTATTCACTCTTAATAATTTAACAAAATTTTATTAATCAATTACTACTACCATTTTGTCCATTAATTATGACTGTACATGATATGGGATTAATTAATAACTTGTAAAGTTATGTTGCAGTTGATCTTGTTTGAGGTTGATTTGTTTTGTGCACCACCAGATTCTCTTGGTCACGAGTCGCCACTGCTGTTTAGTATTTATAACATTGAGTGGTATGTTGGTTTTTTATATATTGATGGTTTATGAAAAGGCTTTTTATGTTCGAAGTAGCGAAACACCGGAAACGTGTTTGAAAGTAGCGCAGCACCTTGCCTATACCGTGTTGTGAAGGCGATCATGAAGAATAACAACCAAATACACATTAAACTGATTACCGAACAATCCCAAATAATTACTAAAGATACATACTAATGTTACGGTTTGGTAGTGGATATAATAGGAACGTTTCGTATTACCTTGTGCACACTGGGTCTGTCTTTTTGCGACTTCCCTTATTATGGTGCAACTACGCGTTTCGAGTGTTTACGTTTCATCAGCAGATTATTTATACACTTGTATTGGGTGTAATTGAAGTTCACCTGAAGACGGTGGCAGATTTTAGCAACCGAAACGTTGCTTTAGTCTTTTCTTATAAATTTATACTGCGGACAGATACAGTATAATATTGTTCAAATTTAATGAGTAACAATATTAAAAGTTGGGGCAACACGCCGGTACCGATTTTAAGAGAAACAACAATCAGTGATTGTTCTGTGACTCTGTGTTCCCGGTTGTAAAGACGTGTGATACCGAAACGGAACAAACCCTACTTACTAAACGTCGGCTGCTCCGCTCCTCCGCGGCCCCAATCCCCTTCACATTTATTACAATACCCCTAGCGGTAGTAACTCGCGTTGATAATTACAACAGTTTTCAAAAGATAAGGGTAGAAAGGTGAAGAAAGGGTGGTGGTGGTGGTGGTTAGGTGAGAAAGACGACGACGATGAGGCGGGTGCAAAGAAGAACAAACAAAAGGTAGCTGCTGCTAGCGAGGGTGTCGGACCGTATACAGTTAGTTGTTTTGTTTATAAACGAAACGGTAAAGCACTGTTTGCGAGAACGAACGGGAGCGGATTTATTAATTATTCATCAGTTACCGACCGCCATTAACATGCCACACGACGGGGTAAGTGCCGGGGGTGGGGACGAGGTCCTGGGGGTTGTTGTTAGGTAACCAACCGGGCCGGCTCCACGCGCCCAGCTGAAACCTTACTTTGGATGTTTATATTTTTCCTGTCTTTTTTTTTGTTACCCGTGTACAGCGGCGGGCAAAAGCTATTTAGGCTGAAATTTTAAATTCGTTCGTTGTACGTAGACAGCGAAGAAGCCTTTCAGCTGCCAACAGGTTGCCATTAGTGGTGTCACCGCTTGGTGTTGTGAGCAGGGAGTAAACGCTTTCAACTCCTTCAAGTATTACGTTATAAAAATACGTTATATCGTACCGTACAATTGATGTTTTTAAAAATGTAAAATTTGAAAAGGTACAGTCGGTAACGTTTTATCCGTCTGGTTATATCTTCTTTGCGACAGGGTAGTAACTAATATCATCATCATCTTCTTCAAAGATTAAACGAAGGATGGTTTGTTCCTGTCACAAATAGGCAAAGATTAGAGCTGGTCACCCCAGCGTTTCCTCGGACGTCCGACACCTCACCGTCCCCTCGGCTTATAGTTCCATAGTTGTTTGGGGAATGCGGCAGACTCATCCATTCGGCAAAGATGTTCCCACCAATTCAGCTGATACTGGGCAATCCTGTCAACTAAACTCATAATATTCTATTACTGCCGTATATCTGTGTTTCTTCTATGATCATGGACAGTATACCCAGCCACGTGCCTTAGAAATCTTATTTCAGCCGCTTGGATGCGACTGGCCTGGCCTTTCGTTAAAGGCCAATTCTCAGACCCATAAAGAAGTGTGGGAAGAGCCCACCTCGTAGAATTTTAGGCGTGTGTCTTAACTTGCTGACTTAAGGGTTCACCTAATGGTCCCACGTATAATGTTGAACGTATTCAACTTATTCACAACGTCGTTACTTGCATTTTTAAGACACACTGTAGCCCAGGTACTCAAAATTGAATTGCTAATTTGTTACAGGGCAGTACCATCTATAACAATTTTCGCCCGTACGGGATCAGTTCCACGATAACCAGTCACATTGGTCTTAAGTGTGGATAGTGACTAATATGTGCCCTGAATATGTCACTGAAAATTATAAAACTTGGTAGACTCAGGTGGGTGGACACGTGGTCAGAATGGGGGAGAATGAAATACCAAGAAAGGCACTCACAGAACAGATCTATGGCACCAGGAGAGTTGGTTGACCCAAACTACGTTGGGAAGACGGTGTGAACTACGATGCGCGCCATATCCTTGGGACCCGGAACTGTAGAGCAGCTGTACTTGATCGGGACAACTGGCGGAGGCTGTTAACTCCTTTAACAGCCTTGACTCAGTAATGGGTTGTTGTGCCGCTGAAGAAGAAGAAGAAGAAGAAGAAGAAGAAGAAGAAGAAGAAGAAGAAGAAGAAGAAGAAGAAGAAGAAGAAGAAGAAGAAGAATGTGTTACTAGCATATCGCAGGGTAAGACGATAGTCGGACTGCCACCTTCAGGCGTAACGTCTAGCCCAATTTTCTGTCTGGGATGTCTCCCACAAACTGCCTGTCTTACCAAACTATAGGAACCAGTTTTCTCTGTACGCAGTATTAAAGATAAAATCCAGCTAGATTCACGGCTGTAGTATTCCAAAGATAAACCGCTCCAGAATCACTTCCCTTACGCCTTAACGTAGTACTGGTGGCTAGTACTCCAGCACGAATATTTATCGACCTTCAGGTCTAGATCCGTACAATTCCGCATCACTAGGGTCACCTGGTGTACGTTGGTGGCACTGCCACCAAGCAGTACTGTCTTGGCTGAAGAGAGGATGAGGGAAAACCCTACACCCAACTCTGGGAATGCCCAGTCAAACCGATACAAAGTGCCATCTCTCCAAATTCCCTCGACGCCCAATATCGGCTAAAATGGTTGGAACACATTAACAGAATTGATGACTGCTGCATCCCCAAACAACTATTTGAATTATGTGCCGAAAGGACGGAGAAGTGTGAGGCGTCCGAAGATGCATTGGAGTGACCAGTTCTAGTCTATCTGCTTTGGACCGGAATAAACCATTTTTGGTTTAATCCTTTGCTGGAGATGATGTTGACGAAAAAAAAATAGTAATTTACTGGCCTGCATAAAACCGTATGATTACGTGGTAAATAGGGGTTAGTATTAGTAGCTGGTAGTTAGACAACACGATGGAGCTCGTCCGAGTAGTAGTAATGTTTCCTTCTCATCTACGAACGCCTTTAAACGTGTGTGAGTCAATGTTAATTTTAATTTGACGCGTTAGTAACACAAATAAATAATTAAAATGCCAGTAAAAATTTTAGCTGACAACGGTTTCAAGTAACATTTGCTTTAAAGTCTCGTCGTCTTCGTCCTCCTCTTCCCCATCCACCTAATCCTTCACCTCTTCTTCCGCCTCCGCCTCCTCCTCTCGTCGTCCTCCTCATACTCCTATCCTCCTCCTCTCGTCATCATCACTATCCCCAACCCCCATCATCCTCCGTGTTCTCCATCAGTCTCTCCTCCTCCTCTTCTACTTCTTCTTCGTCTTCTCATCTCCACCTGCTCGTCCTCTATCTCCTCCTATTCCTCGTCCTTCCCCTCTTCCTCCAGGTCTTACTAAAGTTTTAAAGAACGTGCATTTTGTTGATCTTGATATTAATCTACGTCTCGTTTGGTTTATAATACCAAGGTATCGTCTACGTGCTGCTGACATTTGCTGTTGGGTCTCATTTCTTCTACTTCTTCTTCTTCTCTTGAAGGACTAGGTTATATAAACCTGTTCCGGCTCCCATCTCATCCTCGGACGACCGACGTCACTTCTACCAGTGGCTTTATAGTTCAGAGCGCCTTTCGGCAATCGATCCTCTGTCATCCTTTGCAGATGATCCCACCATTGTCTTCTGTAAATTGCAGTAATTTCATTTATGTACTTTACTTCGAGTTCTATTCTGATGTCTTCATTCCTTATTTTATCTTTCCAATTTATAATTTAAAGTATTTCGAAGAAATTGCATTTAAGCACTATGAATCTTGCCGCTTTCTTTTAATTAAGATTTTAAGAAAGAATTTAAAATCTGGAAAAATTTTGTTTAATTGATGGAATGTAAACAGGTCGTGACCAAATTGTACGAAGTCGATTTCTGTTGTCTGCATGCGACGGACGCACAATGTACAAAACATGAAATACGAAACACGTGATGCGCGCTCGTGCGGGCGGCACAGCACTGAATGTCACAGAATACAGATTAATTGTACCCAATCGATTTCTGTTGTCTGCATGCGACGGACGTACAACGTACAAAACATGATACACGAAACATGTGATGCGCGCTCGTGCGGGCGGCACAGCAGTTAACGACTACTTCTTGGTCTCATTTGTTGTATCACTATTTGTTGTTGCAATTGTCGAAATAGAAGTCTAAATCAATCGACCATTTCAAAGGTGTGGCCATTAATTTCAGATCTATTATAATATTTTTTATGGGATCTTTTTTTTAAGGTACACGGGCGGAAGGTAGAAGGAAAGTGAGGACGGGGAAGAAGAATGGTTGAAGCGCTTGATGACATTAGAAACTAAAGGCACTGAGAACAGATGACTCACAGGTCCGAGGAAAATGGAGAGCATACAGTTGAAACCTGTTGTAAGAGAGTTTTACTAAACATACAGACAAACGCCTGTGTCTAGTTTATGTCGTTTTCCGTATTTTCTTTTGTTTCTTTTAACACCATCCAGCAGATGGCAGTTATTCAGTAATAGAGAGTATTGTTTGGGAGTATTGGGGAGGGGGGTCATATTTTTCTCTGGCATCTTTTTTTTTTTGTCGTCAACGTATCCATTGCCTCTAATGGTTACTGTTATTTCCGTCATATCAGATGCAGCGAATGACGGCAGTGAACAGACAATCCTGTTTCTTCTTTTATGTTATCACGTCTTTTATCTTCAGTTGGGACCTTTCACTGTGCGATAACAGTTATCTAAATGGCGCGGTGATGGGACATTTTGATTTTATTTTTATTTTTCGCGACAGGCGTAAAACGTTGCGCCCGTTTCTCTGGATAGGTTGCTAACAGCCCCGACACTCCGTGCAAAACGTTTCCGGTACATTTGGCTGGCGTCTGCGCAGTCGTCTTCGTTCGCGTAATTCGGAACGTTACAGCGTAGAAGAGTGTAAACACTTGGGTATCAAGATAACGCGGAGTGTCGTAAAATTTCTTCTCCTGTTGACGTCAAAGAAAATTGAGGAGACACGTCAGAGTCGTGAAGTAAATACGAGCCAATAAATACAGAGATCGTTGCAAGACAAACCCATTCTAGAAACTTGCATCTGGACCGACATCTTATATGGGAAAACGCATACAGAAACAAAAAATAACACCTTCGGTTCACTCCTCGTCGTCGTCGTCGTCCTCCTTCTCCTCCTCCTCCTCCTCCTCCTCCTCCTCCACGTCAAGGTATAGGCTTACAGTCTGTTCCGCCTTCACTGAAGCCATCTCTTACTTGGTCTACCTACAGCTCGTCTTCCTTGAGGTCTGTATCTTATTATTTGTTTAGGTAGTCTCATATCTTCCATTCTCTCGATACGCTGCCTCCATTTTATTTGTCCTTCCCTTATTCTGCTGGCCATAAAATATACATTTAACTCGGTTTTTATAACTTCATTTCGTATTTGATCTCTAAGGGTGCAACCTTTGGTTTTTCTCACGGACTTCATTTCACTTGTATGTATTCTTCGCTCATCATTTCTCGTCATCGTCCAAGTTTGAGTTCCATGAGTTAAAACAGGCGTTGCCATTACTTTATAGAATTTCATGTTGATGTCTTTCCTTATCTTATTTTCAAATGTTCTGTGTATAGTATCGCATATCATTTGAAATCTATTTATTTTCATATCGATGTCGTTGTTATAACTTCGGTATACTTAGGACATATATACTGGTTTCTCGGAATTATGTCTCTGATATCCCTGAAGAATGAACTTCTCCTCTGTAAGACAATTCTGAAACCAACCTGGACGTTCGGCACTCAGCTGTAGGAGACAGCAAGTAATTCATAGGATGGTTGTCCCGGGCCCCAGCCATTCTTGGGTACAGTTGCATACAAACGTTAAACAGTTTTGTTAACAAGAACAAACAACTAAGTTCGTTTCTCAAGAAACGAGAAGGACAAAATGACTGAGAATTCTCGCCCCGCAAAAAGTATCTGCTTTTACGTACAGAGCCACGGTATCCCCAGAACGATCCGCGTGGGTTACGACCAGTAGCGGCACATCATTGTGCACATCTTGTATGTCAACATTATCTTCGAGTCATAACTAGGCAGATAAGTAAGAGAAAAAGCTGTGATTAATGTTTTTGTAACCTAACCGAACTACGTCACACACTAGAGTAGAACGATTTTGATAACAAGGGGGAGAAACGAACACACACACGCGCGCGCATACAAGACGTACAGCGTCAATAAAAAAATACCACAATCAAAAAAAAAAAAAATGTTTAATAGGCAGTCATTGAGGACTGCCGACAGAAGTGAAAACTTAAAACTATGAAATAACAGTGGTTTTTTTGGATATTCAAATTAATTGTAGTATCAAAAATTAAAATTTTTTGTAAATTAAAATCTTTAACATCAGTCTGGTTTTCACATCTATCGGCACTCCGAGTAACAATTATATACATTTTTATATGGTTTACTTATTAATCAAAACATATGACGGGCTGCGCAAGCCCAGTACAAAATATAAATACAACTTAATTGACATAATGATTAATATACATTTATATTATTTATACATAGTATTTGTATTTACATGAATTTCAATGAACTTAATTTTCAACATTATTTTCAATGTTTGCATCATTATTATCATTCATTTCAACAATACTTAAGTTATTCGTACTATCAATCATTTCATTATATTCTAAAAAGGATACAATAGGCTTATGGTAACTGAAGTAAGAAACAAAAACGTTTGATTGGAATTTATGTAAATATCTTGTAAAAACCGCATCGATCGTCGTTTTATATTTTGTAGTGCTGAGTTTTCGATCATTGGACATAGTCAAACCTAATGCTTCATTCGAAAATTCAATTAATGGTAGATTTTTATCATCTGCAAAGTTAATATTGAAGTCTCCACTTAATATCATAGGTACATCGTCAAATTTTTCGCCAAATCTTTTTTCGAGTATTTCAGAACCTTCTTTTGTATAAATTATCAAACTTCTGTCGGCAGTCCTCAATGACTGCCTATTTAAAATTTTTTTTTAAATGTTCAAATGTAGGATCACTGTGCAGTACAAAAGTGAGTACTAAATATGTTAATATTTTTATATAGAATAATATTAATATTATTAATATTGAGAAAAATATTAACATATTTAGTACTCACTTTTGTACTGCACAGTGGTCCTACATTTAAACATTTAAAATAATGATCAAACTAAAACACAATTTAAACAATGCACAGTATACACACATTAAACTTTCCACGTAGTCAATTTAACTTTACTTATATACATATACACAGCACTAATGTTACAATCTTACAATAATAAAAAAACTATTAAAAATACATACTTCGACATTAGACATGACGAAAAATCCTAAGTTAACAGCCAGACGGACAAATAACAATTATGTAAATATCATATAATATAGTATAAGTAATTAATAAGAATAAAAATAATGTAAAATAGATCATAAGTATTGCGTTAATTGTTAATACGGAAAGCCAAAATCGCGCTAGGGATCGAACACGCGATAGCAAATTCGGCAGTGTAAGAAACTCCAAAATAAAGTACGTTAACGATAAAGTGTGTTAAATAGTATAAATAATAGTATTACACACAAGTATAACCTATACTTTCACTGCTGGCCACGCGCAACACGTCATACGTATAACTACAGATATACTGTTAACATTAGCATGTCGGTGACGCGAACTCATAAGATTTTACCCATCCAAAAATCGCCCAACGTGCCTATAGAAGTTTTCACTTCAAAAAGAACACTCACAAATTATGGTAATGAATCACGCCTCTAAACATGCTCTCAAGTACAGACCAAACAAACGATAAATGGGCCTATTTGAATACGGAACAGTGAAATGCTTCAACAAAATGTTCTCTGGTTCCTGGTTATTATGATGTTGATGATGATGATGATGAAGATGATGGTGATAACGGCGACGATGATTAGCTACGCAGAGCAATTCAGTTTCACCGTCAGTAAGGGCGGTTAAACTTTTGTCTGCCCATGTGTTCAGTAGTGAATAGTTTTCTCCCCACCATCTTCCAAAGTCACGCCAGCAACCCATAACCACCGACGTTGACGGAGTCATTCTTTTTCGCTCTTTTGCAGTAATAACCCTGAATGTTTCATCATCATCATCATCATCATCATCATCATCATCATCATCATCATCATCATCATCATCATCATCATCATCTTCTTCTTCTTCTTCTCCTCCTCCTTCTTCTTAACGGTTTTAGGCTTTAGCGGCCTGTTCCTATTACACAGTCCACCTTTTCTTAGGTCTACCAACTTTTCTTCTCTCTAGGGTTGTAATCTTTCGCCATCTTCGTTATTCTACTTTCTTCCATTCTATTGATGTGTTGAATCCATTTCTTCTGTTTTCTTTAACCCTTTCATTAACTGTAAAAATATCTAAATCACTTCTTATCTCCTCATTTCTTATATGATCTCGTCTATTACACCTTTTAACTAATCTCAGAAATTTTATTTCTGCTGTTTTTATCTTCTGTTCATCTTTTTTTACTTTATGATCCAAGTTTCAGAACCATACAGTAGCGTAGGTATTCCCCTTGTTTTATAAAATGTTATTTGGGTTTCTTTTCTACATTTATTTCCCATCGTTCTCCAAATCGTTCCACACATTCTTGTGAAATTCGTCACTTTATTTTCTATATCTCTATCTTGATCATAAGTAATGTCCCGTCCAAGATAGTTGAAATGTCTTACTTGTTCTATGCATGTGTTGGCTATGCATATTTTGGTCCGAATCGGTTCATCTACTATAAAGAACACGACTTTTGTCTTTTTTGGACTTTATTTTAGATTATATTAATGGAAAAGTGCTCGCTGGAACACCTTCCGTATGACTTGTGTTTTCTTTCACTAACAAAGCCTTTTTCTTAATGTTACTAACTGTTGTAACAGTTCCAGTAACTACTACTATTACATTTTCTGATGTAAAACCATTTTCTATTTGCCGAGGAACCAGCGTGCGTTATCAGCAGTGATAAGTTTATTCCCCCCCCCTCCTTACAAAGTCACGCCATCAACGCATAGACGTCGACAGGTTCTCTCTGCCGCTTTACCGGAGTAATTTCTTACCACTCTTCCACAATAATTACCGCTGTGTTTTACGTCTTAGTTGTGCTGTTATCTTTAATGGCGTATCTCTCTCTTTCTTTGTTTCTCGTTTGCATGTTATTTGTTTTCCTGGCCAGCTCACGCCGCCGGACACGTGATACCGTCCGATAGTTTGGCTCTGATATCATCTTCCTCTGTTTTTTTACGCATCACGTCATCTTGAACACGTCACAGTCTGGGTTTTTAGCAGTGATAATGACTATGTTTAATACATAGTCAGTGTGATTATTTTCTAAAACTTCCGGGCTGAAAGGCCGTGGTCGAGTGCTTGATCTACTGCTAAACGTTTCGGCCACACCACCGGTGGCCATCTTCAGTGGCAAAAAATGTGTTCGAATAGACGACACGCCGAACACGTCTCCCAATGGACTGGGAACAAGCAACCAATAAATAAATTTGCCAATGAAGATGGCCACCGGTGGTGTGGCCGAAACGTTTAGCAGTAGATCAAGCACTCGACCACGGCCTTTCAGCCCGGAAGTTTTAGAAAATAATCATAATGACACCGGCCGTGAAAGCCTACGTACTAACATAGTCATTGATTTAATACATATGTTTAATACATGGTCTACTTGATCGTCGTATGGAAACAGTAGAAAACAAAATACAAGATACCAATAAAGTCACTAAAACCAACTTTAATTATCACAATTAACAGTTTGTAATCAACAAGTTATTCAACAAGATCATTCTTGTACAACAGTTAATAAGGTCAAATAATAAAGTCAACTACTATAAAGAATCTCGTACTATAATCACTTTGTACTAATACACCACTTGAAATTGGCCGACTATAACTCGAAACTCACTTGCATAAATCGCCATTTAAACTGAGCGTCGCTGAATGGTTGTATTTATACCCCGCTGAGATTCCAAAATAATCCAAACTACGCGTAAACTACTAGAAAACACTAGAGAGTAATTGATTGCGGCGTTTAACACAGTGCGCGCTGGCCGGTATGGTCTGGAACAGTCTCGGTTGCGGACGCGTGACAAGTGTCACGTAATTGTCCTTTATCTCAAAGTAGCAGCAATATGTACGCACACACACATTACAGCTGGATTCCACTGGAATACCCGAGACACACGAAGAATGTTCTGTAATGGCATAACAGTAGTTTCTGTACTTAGTACAGTAAGAGGATATGAAAACAAAAGATGAATGGTTGTCTTTATGAGATGGTATGGGAGGTATGGAAGGGTGAAGTGGAGCAGAGAGGGGATATGGGGGTTACCCCCCCTCCGAGAAGGATAAAGAAAAAGTCAAAATTAAAAAAAAAATGCCCATAAAAGTGTATGCATATAATTCGGAAAAAATGAGTGTTTTTTCTTGGGACGGACCCCAGAAGTGAGAACTTAAGTGCCGAGTGACGAGTGACCTGATTCAATGTATCAAACGTTGCTCGTTCTACTTTAAGTAAGAGACGTTTTACTATAAAGAATTATGTTTCATATAAGAGTGAACGGATAATTAAATGAGACGGGGGCGTAGCAGTGATTGTATACGTAGTTTATTATAATAAATGGATATTTACAGTGAACGCAAATAGAATCATATCTCATGTCGTTTTGTTTTCACTATACAAACAATATGTAACAAATAATTTTTCCCAATGTAACATATTGATTTATGCTTATTTATTATAATTCTAATTTAAATTTAAATTATAATTACATAACATATTGTATAGTCATAATTATGTATTGTATTATAATTAACATAATAGTTTATATAATAGTATTATAATTAAAAACTGGTAGTATAATAATCCAGTTTTTTACAAATTATAAAATAGCTAAATAACTAAATCGAATTTTTAAACTTAAGAGACATCTATAAACTAAAGTGAGCCGCTCCGTAATCTGCTTTTCCTGCTTCTTCTTCGTCTTCTTCTTCATCACTACATGGCTTAGGCTATAGCCCCTTCCGACTTCACAAAATCTCTGACCATTTTTTTTAGGGTCTTCCACGATCTCTCGTCCCCACTGGCATATATTCAAACGCTTGTTTAGGAATACGCGTGTCTACCATACTTTCCACATGGGACTTCGAATTCTGCCTGTATTCCTTTATTCTTTCCGTAACCGACTGTAACTTCAGGTCCTCCCTTATGTCGTCGTTTCGTAGATGATCTCTCAAAATACATCCCTTCACTGCTTACAAAATTTTTATTTCCGAGGCCTGTATTTCTGAAATATATTTTTGCGGGAGAGTCCATGTTTCACATCCATACATTAAAGTCGGCACAGCCATGCGATCTTATAAAACATTAGCTGTGTCTCCCTCTGCGTTTTATTCTTCAACAGTCGTCTGATTGTTCCACAGGTATAACTAAATTTATTTAACTGTCTGTCTATATCGTTGTCCTTCCGATATGAAGTTCCCAAATAATTAAAATGTGATATCTGGTCCAAAACTCTATTATCAATTACAATGTTTGTTGCGTAATCAAGCGTGTATACCTCCGTCTCCTTGCACTTACATAGTTACATAGTTACCGGGCCTTGATGAGGGTAGGGTAGTCGTGTAATGTCTGGAAGGGGCAGAACATTTGATACAAACCAGAACGACACACAGCTCTGCCGCGCACAATAATTTTCGAAAGGCTAGAACAGCCTCGCCCGCCGTATTCCCACAGTCACGACGCACTTAGCGATGCAGTACTATTTTCCTCCTCAGTATAACAACATAGATCTTAAGTGGTTAAATTTCCCTGCACCTTCAACTTTTTCCCCGTCAACCATTTCCTGACGCTGTACCTCCTTTCCTATTCTTCTATTTCTGCCGTGTACTCAGTTTTATCAAAATTTGTTTGTAGTCCCCCGTTCTTTGTATATTACTCTTTTAATCTCCTTTATTTACTCTTGTTTCACATAGATACTGTACTGCAGCGTTGTAGTTGAACTAAAATCACCGTTTCCTTTCCAATCGTCCAAAGTGGATCCGAGTATGTACTCTATGTTTGTCTCCGTAATGACTTCAGCGGCGTGTTTTTTATCTCGGACTGGTGGGTGTTGTGTCGCTTTGAGGTGTTTAAAATTTTCCGGTCGACTACGCGGACCAGTGGAGCGTGCAACGACGTCGCTGCGCCTTTCATGTTGTTACAGGCGGGTAAAGGAGACGCCGTCAAACCGAACTGTCCACACTTTCAACCGTTAACGCCTGTGTTTAAATGACTATAGGTAATTACGAGGGGAGTTTGAAAAGTTTCCGGCCCCATGGCAACATGGCAGGGGTGCAGATAGATTAGTACAACTGGAGTATGTGATAAAGTGATATTTTTATATACTTCAGTTGCAATTTAAATACCGCGGTTTCTATTGTTGTATCGTGTGCTCGCTTCAAGCGCAATGTTGACCCGTGCGAATGTGATTCCTCCGATTTTTTGAGCCGTTTGGTGACTATCGATGAAACGTGGTTCCACCACTGCGATCCAGAAACCAAACAGCAGTCAATGCGGTGGCGACACACGGGTTCACCAAGGTACAAGAAATTTCGACAGCAGAAATCCGCTGCCAAAGTGATGGCGATTGTGTTTTGGGATGAGGAAGAAATCATCCACATCGATTATGTTCAGTAAGGGTCCACAGTGAATGTCAGCTACTACTGCATACGATGTTCTGGGCAAATTGCATGCGGCCATCCGAAAGACACGGTGGAAAAGCTGGCGAAAACCATCATGTTTTTTCTGGACAACGCTTCGTATCACAAGGCGTATATCACAATGCAGAAATTGGACCACCTAGGCTATGATAAAGTGATTGATCTCTTATTCTCCTGACCCAGCTCCGTCGGACCTATATCTGTTCTAAAAACTGAAAATTGACTTGAAAGGTACACATTTTCCAAACAATGGTGATGCTATAGATGTTGTTTACACGGGGTTTCAGGACAAAGACAAATCATTTTTCTCCAATGGTTAAACTTGTTGCATGACCGTTGACGGAAGTGTATTGAACTGCAACTGCGAGGCGAATACATTGATTAAATTGGTATTGCTATTGGTCTGTTTGCTTCCCTTCCATGTTAGGCCGGGAACATTTCGTATTTATCGACATTCGGCCACAAGCACTGTAGTGCGTATGTCGTGTTAAATATGTTGGTAGCTGGACCCGTGGTGCCATGATGGTAAGGTTTCAGACAAAGGTGTTGCGTGCCATAACCAACGCACCTTGGTTTATCAGCAACAAAGACATTATAGAGACCTGGACCTGCCCTCAGTCAGTGAAACCATTGCGATGTGCAGCGAAAGATATGTGAAACGGCTTGAAGAGCACACGAATCCTTTAGCCATAAATATGCTAGACAACAGCCTGCAGACAAAGCGTTTGAAGTTAACTTTTCCGCTGGACTTGCTTAGACCTTAACACTCTAAATATATTGTACATAATATGTTACTTTTAAATATTCGCACAGAGAACTAGTCAATGTATTCTGTGAACAATTTATGCTTATTGTTATGTATTAACAGATTGCATGAATAAACGTATATAAAAAAAATGATATAAAACGTAGAGTTGGCGTCCAGAAGCGTGCCCCTTGAAATCAGGAAGCAATTTATAAAACGTTTCACTTGGAGCATATGCACATGTGACTCTGACTCACAAATCTGGACACTGAGCAAATTGGAAAAAGGAGCTACCTTGAATGTGGTGCTGGATAAGGGGCCTCAAAGATACCGTGGACAGAAAGAATGACTGATGATGACGTACTGAAGAGAGCGAATGAAAGAAGGATTCTGTTTAAAAACGCATTACGGAAAGGAGAAACTGTCTGGTTGGTCACCTGCTACGCCATTCAATCTGGCTCACCACATATTTCGAGGGAATGATTGGTGGGCGTAGTGGGAGGGGAAAGGCCCAATCAGGATATATGGATGAGGTAATAGGAGGAAAAATCTATGTGGTCGTTTAGATACTGTAAAATACGTCGAACGCTAACAAGGCCGCGGTCAATGTTATTAAAATCCATTCCCGGGCTGTTTGGCCGTGGTCCATTGTTTTCTTCTAAAACAAACGTTTCGGCAGTACCATCGACTGCCATCATCAGAGTAAAAATCGATCTGCACTGACGTTAGAGACTCTACGTTAGTCCAGCACGATTTTTACAATGATGATGATAGTAGATGGTACTGCCGAAACGTCCGTTTTAGAACAAACCAATGGACCACGGCCAAACATCCCGGGAATGGATTTCAATAACGTGTAGATACTGTCATTGGAAGGGTAGAAAACGCAATTCCATGAAAGTCTGGGTTGCGGAGAAGAAGAAGAAGAAGAGACATGCGGTCCAAATGTTCGAATCATGTCCCATTATTGTCTCTAATTTTCCCTAATCTTATTCTGTAAAATATATTTTTGTTTTTCTTCTAATGATTTAATTTATTTTCCTATCTGCAACAGGATACCTCTGTGTAGTTTTTAAAAATAAAATTTCACCTTTCCTTTTGTCCCATTTTATACATGTGTGTATTGCCACCGTAAAAAAAACTTTGCTAGTTGCCTTTCTTGTTTTATTCTTTAGCCTAAAATTGGCTCCTTATCTCGAAATGCCATTACCTATGTTTTATAGTGGAGATTTTAATATCTCCAAGTCTGATGAAGAATCTGATACTAATTGTTCATCTTTTTGCCATTTCCATGTTCCCAAATGGAATATTATAAGTGTACTTGGTAGAATTGCCCAGTATCGAAAAAATGCTTAGAACATCGTAACCGAATGGATGGGTACCCATCCCCAAACAACTATGGAATTATAAGCTGAAATGACGGAGAGGTGTGTGGTGTGTCCCCAGCTCCAGTCTATCTACTTGGGATCGGAACGAACTATTTTAGGTTTAATCCTTGCTGAAGATGATGGTGATGGTGTTCCCAGATTTTCTGATTTATTTACTTTTCTCCACTGACTCTGTATTTTTGTGATTTGCTCATCTTTCGTCTTTGATCATATGTTTTCTGTAGAATTCTTCCATGTTTTACACAGAAATTCAGTGTTGACTGGCTGTACGTCTCAGTACTCAAATCGTGATGAACATCGTAGACGGAATTTGTTGATACAAAATGCGACATTCCTTACAAATTCGGATAACTATCGATGTTCGGAAATACCATCAGAGAAAAAAAAAAAAAATACATGGAACACACAAAGGCACTACACTCCACCACCGAATCCATCTTTGGAAACCGCTTTTTGAAGCAAACCACACATACACAAACATAAACAGCAACATGGAAATTTTACATGTACACACAAAAGACCGAATACTACACACTCTTGAACAACTAGAAATATACAAACACACAAAAGCACATAAAACCAACATCCTAAACGAACGGACACAATTAAAACCACACATACTATTAGAACATATCACACACACACACACACACACACACACACACACACACACACACACACACACACACACACACACACACACACACACACACACACACACACACACACACACACACACACACACACACACACACACACACACACACACACACACACACACACACACACACACCGGTCTTTCTAACAACGGTGCCGTCACAAAGAACAAGACAGACAGCGCTCCTAGCGGCAGTTTCTAACGAAGCTTGTAATAAGCGAAAACTAGTTCAGGTTACAAGGTAACGGTGTAACATTTTTACCAATTAAAAAAATATTAGTTTTCCGAGTCGGTAGTTATTTATTAATTATATTTATAATTATAAAACCGGACGACGTAGTTTTTTTCAGTTAGCTTTGACGTAGCGATGTTATTGTAGGACTTTATTGTAGGTATGTTACGCGCAAATCCGTCTCTGTTCTTCATTACAGCGAGAGAACGAAAATATAATACGCTTAAGGAGGAGAGGAAAAGAAAAAAATTATTCTTCCTTCGTTGCTTATAATAAAATATTCAAACGACAAGTAAAATTACAGGCAACAAGGAAGTGATGAAAAATTGTGAGGAACTGCAGGCGTAGGCGGTTAAGCGTGGGAATCGCTCCCACGACGGACGCCAGCCAAGATATGGAGAGTGGTGCATAAATTACGGCAACGCTCGCTCGTTTTGTTTTGTTTGAGTCAGCAGCGCTCTCTCACAAATTGCCGCCAAATTCCGTTTTATATTATTTCGTTATCCGTTGTAGAAACACAAAAACAAAAACAAAATAGTTCGACAATTGTAACTGACAAATAAACTCAGGATATTAGTATTGAATTCGGAAGAATACCAATATTTATTACATAGTTAACGTTTTATACGACTCCCCACTTTTTCTCTCTCTGAATTCAGTGTATTCCTTTGTCTGGCAGTTCATTCGTATTCAGTTTATATTTTTATACGCCAATATCTCTATTTCCGCATTGAGGAAGACGGAAACGTCCCCTTATTCTTTCTGTACGAGTTGTCATTGCTGTTCATGCTATATTTATCAATTTCATTTTCTAGTAATCTGTTCTGTTTTCATCTTTTTTCTTTCGAAGTATATCTGAATCGTGTAGAACAATTGTTTAGAGTAGAAAATTATAAATTATCCTTGCAACGCAATTTGAGTTGTTTCTTTCTAATAGATATAGCGGGCCTGGTTTATTTTTGTATGTTCAAACTTGTAAACTCAAAAAAATTTAACTCGTGCATAATGTAATTTTGTGTGCCTCCTCCGAGTTTCAGCATGCTTAATTTTCTGAGGTGACAAATTATTGCGTTACTACTATTTATAAACCTTATTTTAACACACGAAACTGGCTCAGAAATAGACCTTCGTTGAAATTCAGTTATGAATCTCATTGAAATTTTGTAATATCTCTGGAGGGGCTGATCCCCTTGACCCTTCCCCGCCAGTACTTAAACCGCTGCCTCCAACAGCTGTCCTGTATGGTCTCATAATTAAGATGCTTCTCAAAGTCGCTTAGCTAGTACAATGTTTACGGTTTTGTACCCGACACGAATTAGCCTATCTAGCGTGATAGCGTAGGCCTGGTTTTCTTACACCAAATCCCGTATTATTACTGCGTTTAGAACATTCTATGCATACTGTTTCTATACCCGTGATTTGTTAGGAGATTTATAGTGACATATTTATTCTTTTTTATATTATGTCATAGGAATTAAGGTTTTTATTTTCGAATCGATTTATTGTATTACATTTAATGTTAACTAAATCTGTTATTCTGTGTTACAGATTGGCGAGTCTTATCGATTATCTCTGCTTTACATCGTAAACTTGAGGTAAGAGACGAAGATTATATGGGTTTTCTTTAATTCACAAAATAAAAATTAGTATTTCCTTAAGGTAGGGGTATATAAGTAACTAAGAGAAAATTCGATCATGCAGAATAGGCCTAACGAGAAATATTGTATTGTAAGACAATAAGTAATTGGATATTATGTTGCGATGTTATAAATAGCCTTCGATAATTAATGGGACGTGATATTGGCTACTATAGAAATTATGATATTCATGTTAAGTTGGATAAGTTCCAGACGATCTGTGGAACAATCGACCGTATTTTTATAAACAAGGTACGTCGAGATACAAACTTAAGGTTTTACAAAGTTATGGCAGTCCCTGTACTGTCCTGTGGATGTGAATTGTGGACAACAACCAAGAAACAAGGCAGAAAAATGCAGGCCTCGGAAATGGCATTCTTAAGAGGAGTTGAAACGTGATTTAACTTGAACGTATAAGAAATGACGAGAAGAGTTACAAATTTTTAACTTTAATGGAACGTTAAAAGATTACAAGCAACGGTGGAAGAACGCTTAGAAAGAATGTCACATTCCAGACTGGCCATACAAGTCTGGAAATACAATCCTATGTTACACAGGTGGCTGGAGGATCTTTGGAGGCGGAACAGGCAGCATCTGTACTCAGTGCGCCGACCGGTACGGTCTGGAATAGACTCGATTGCCGACGCATGACAAGTGTCACGTAATTGTCTTTCGCCTCAAAGTAGCAGCAATATGTACGCACGCACAGATTATAGCTGGGCTCTGCTGGAATGGCCGAGATACTTGTAGAACGTTCCGTATTACGTAACAATATATTAAATTAGGGCAAATTGTTTGGTATAACACGAAATACACTTCTGTTAAAGCCACGGCTCACAACTTTAATTAATAAGAGCGATATAACGTTTTCGGCAATAATGATGTCGTCATCATGTCAGTTTCATCAATTATTGACCTTGCGTATTAGGCTCCAATCTTTTCCTCTCGGCCTATGTCGGCTTCTTCTTCTTCTTTACCTTTAAATCGTGTTGTCCTTCTGGCAACATGCCATTTGATACGATGCACATGAACCATCTGATTCACATTAAATACTGGAGCTGTTCTCTATTGTTTCATTTCTCTAATCGGTTATTGTAATTGGCGTGGAATCGTACGTAACAGCCGGTTTCTATTGTTCAGTGTAAATAATTACATTATTATTGTTGGTTCTGAAACAGGCGGCGTATATATGAATTGTTTATAGCTTAATTTCTGAGAATAAAATTGAGAAAGAGGTTATCCCTACAGTGACATGGAACAGCATATAAGTGTGCATTTGTTATAAGTGTACATTTTCAGGACCTTGTGTTTTCGAGTAGGTTTAATGTTATAGTGCTACGTGTGGTTTAGGTTCCCGATTCGATTCCCGGCAGCACCAAAAAGCAAGGCGCGTTTTTCAACCCCCAGCCCGACTCAGTAATTTGAGAAATAAAGGCAAAAATGTTACAAAAATAATGTTATTATATCTATACATGTGCGTGTGCGCGCGTGACATATAATCAAATGCAACGTGTGCAAAGATGCATTCAGGTTGTATAGAGAAATGATGAAAAAGTCTGTGGATGTTGATATTTATTGAATTATCAAAACGAAATACTCTTCTATTGTTTGTAATAATATACATAAATCAAATTAGATTATTGTATTTGGCACCTATAATTAAAGTGTTTGAGACTGTTTTATATATGTTCATAACTATAGGATGTTACTTTACCGACGAATTCCTCTCTAAGCTCCTTCTGCTTGAGTATGTTGATCCTGCTGCAAATTTCTTCTCTAAGTTCGTTCTGCTTGAGTGTGTTAATCCTACTGCGATGTTTCTCTGGAATCCGATTTTTATCTATCCGGCGTGGGTTCACTTAATTTCGCATGTCTATCCATCCGTAAGATCCGAAATTTATTTAGTTAATTATTATTACGTCAGTATTAGTTTCTACTTGTTTCGTAATTCTATTATTAAGTTGTGCTGATCTTGCACTTATCGCAATCTTGAAGTATTCTCGCGAATACTTAAGTTATAAATCCTGATGAGCATAACTTACATAAGCGGATGTCTTCTACTCTCAACGGACAGCACCATATAATACTGACCAGTACTGTTAATTATATTATTAATTTTACGATATTTTAAGTTGTGTGATAATCACAGATTGGTATTTGTGACAGTCTAGATATGAAATAATAAATTAATTACTGGCGTAATCTCTTTCTGCTAAATCCAGATCCAAGTATTTAGCGACCGTTTACTTAAATGAAGCTCAATGTTTTTAGGTTTAGCCCGTTTCTAAATTATTTAAGTTGAAGGTAATTTTTTGTTTCTACGGCGTCGTCAGTTGGCAGCGTGTTTTTACGTAAAGTGTGGTAATTATTTCGACGGAACAAAAGGCAGCTGTGCAGCAGCAGCCTGCCTAATCATCGTTAAACGGTAGCCAGGCTACCGTTTGTGTAAACATTTCTGTTATTGTGGCTGACGTCGCGTAGCGGGTTCGGTTTATAGCATCAGTTAACTCTGTTTTTGCCCCCCGCACCTGCAGCTTACATACCACGTGTTGTTTTACGCATGCCAAGGCAATAGTATAGCGTAGACGTAATTTGGAAAAGTAACTTATGCCTTACAACATTTTTAATTTTCTTAGACTTTGTCTCCACGGGACCATTACCTACCAGCACTATTGAATTTTTTCGTGACCAATGTAACACGTTTTTATTTATAACTGTGTAGGGATACTATGATTATATAATGTTACCATTCTACATCATGGAAGAATCTCATTTAAATTCAAACAAAATTTCTCATCATAATTTTTTTAAATTATGAGTAATTCTTAAAATATTACTAAACACTTCTGCAATTAAAATTTATTATTGTATTTTCACGTGACGTACGTTACACTGATTGTATCAGGATCATCAGAGGTTTGTAAACGAGTTAACAATTAGTCGAACTGATTAGATTTCAATTTAAAAAGTAAAGAATAATCGTATGTAATATAAAAGAAATGTTGATTTAATTTATAAATCAAATAAATAAAAAATATAACAAATAAAATATTTTAAATATAACCGCCAAAACAGCTGATTAAGTAAATAAACATTAAAACAATCGGACAGTTAAATCAATTATTACTTTTATATAAAATTTGATTATTCGTTTTTATATTGAAATCGAATCAATTCGATTATTTGTTATTTCATTTATAAACCTATGATGGTACTGATATAAACAGTGAAACGTACGTCAGTTGAAAATACAAAAATAAATTTTAATTGCATAAGTATTTAATATTTGAAGGAGTATTCATAAATATGGAAATCCTGAAAGAAATATTAAAGAGTTACGTATAAAATAAATATAATTTTTTTAAAGAATAAATGAAATAAAACTGTGTGTGTGTGTGTGTGTGTGTGTGTGTGTGTGTGAGTAGCTCGTAACTCTTCAAGTTTGAATTTATATTGCATAAAAACTGATCCAGCTCTCTAATTAAAACGTTACTCGTCGGTACCAAAGCATGTGATGTTAGTCGTATGTAAATTTTTATCTCGCGTCAATATAGTTATCTTTCTGACAGGTTTCTGTACATCATTAAAAAACAGCTACACCGACAGCAGAATGACGACGATACGACGGGTCGTCAGCTCCATTGAAGGTGATAAATGCGGTTGATGAATACTAATTGTAGCAACGGCGCGTCAACGTGGACTCAAAACGCTAATCTCGTCTTACTAACGGTGCAATCTGATTGGTACGCAGCGACAGTATCGGGAAGTGCCGCAAGTTTAGAACACATCTACTTCTTCTGCACTTCAGGTATTAGGCAGTGTGCCTATCTATTCCTTGGGCTTCCAAGACTTTTTCTTGCTGATGATACATAATGCCAGACTCGAAATGGTAGTCTGGCTGGGGCCGTACAGTTCATGTCATCCAACCACCTCCTTCCATTTTCTGCTATTTTATCCTGCAGACTGTAGGCCTATATTTGCAATTCCGTTGTTATGTCCACGTTTCTTAACTAAATATAATTAATTCACTGCCGACTCGGAACACAAAGTTTTTTATATTTAAAACGTAAAAGTTTTACCTTATAGCCTGAACCGGTTTTCGCTTTTAAAAAGCTTCTTCAGAGGCTGCCATTGGGAGCACTGTCCGTCTTGTTGTTGACGACGGTATGGACTTTTGAAAGATCGATGTTGTGTGTGTGGGGTGTGATACGTTCCAATAATGCCTGTGATTTGAATTTTGTCTCTTCGTTTAGGATGTCGTTTTTATGTGTTTTCGTGTGTTTGTATATTTCCAATTATTCTAGAGTGTCTAGTTTTCGGCCTTTTGTGTGTACGTGTAGAATGTCCATGTTGAAAAACATCGACAAAGAGATTGATGACCTCTCTTCTTGAATGAATAATTGAAGAGATGACTCGACTTTGGGTGGTCATCAATGTATTTCCAGAACATACAACAGAATAAAATTAAAGTACGAATGGCCAAATATGAAAAACGATATAGAAGAATATGTGAAGATGAAACAGGCTGCAAGCCTAATCCTAAAGTGAAGAAGAATAATAAGGAGAAGAAGAGCCTTCTGATTAACCGAGGAAATTGTTCTGGTGTTTCGGGACTGTAGCGAGCATCCGTTGCCCTCTGCCGTATTGACTAACGCTCGTATACACGGTAGTGAAGTATAGTTTGGAAATACTGTAGATATTAATGAGGTCGAAATACGAACAATGGGAAACTTTAAATTGCTTCATTAAACGTTGACGCGGGGCACACAGAGAGAACACTCTACACTACAATGTGATAAATTGGTTGCGAAAAGTTGACGTAACGACCGAGTGGAGAGGAGAGTGAAAACTGGTGAAATTGAAAACTGCGGTCACTCGTTGACAACTTTTAACTGTCTACTCAACGATTATCACTTTCAGTTGGACAGTCCGAGTTATTGTGGATACACCTCTATCTCTGTATGACCTCTCCCCTCCCCCATCTAAACACACTCTCAGTGTCTTTAAAATTGTATCAGATTTCTTTTGCCAAACGATGTGTATGTATTCGTTTAGCTTATCTTTAAGCAGACGCGGTTGAAACTTTATTTCTCAAGTTACCGTATATAATTAATGTAAGTTATATGTTATATAAGGTATTAATAAATTTAGTATATAAACAAATTAATATAAGGATCAATCGATTTGTTGTTCAGTTTTAATATTTCGATTCTTAAAGAAACACCCCTAAAATTCTACAAAGTGATGGGCCTTCCCAAACTTCTTTGTGGTTCTGAGAATTGGACTTTAACGAAAGGCCAGGCCAGTCGCATCCAAGCCGTTGAAATGAGATTTTTCAGGCACGTGGCAGGATACCTGCATAGTACTCTTCATCATGGTACAAGTTGCGTCATCAGAATTTTTCGGGGCGGACATTTTGGAAGTATTATAATTACTTTTACTTTAGGGGGTAATTCCACATGCAACAACAATGTAAAACGAATAAAATTGTACTTACAAAAAAAAAATACTGGGAAATGTAACCTTTATCTAACTGCTAATTTGATCCAGACTAAATATTTCTGCTAGGCAGATTGTAGGTCACCTTATCAATTTTGCTATCAACGTGCGGTAACAGACATCCTGCGCTGTCCTTCCTCCAGTTATTTATCCTTACGCGCGAAACTGACATCCTCAAGCAAGTTCATAATGAGGAAATCATTAACAGATTAAACATTGCCAGTGTACAAAGAAAAGACCAGTTATATTTTATGGTATTTTTAAATTATAGAAGATTATTAGCGGATGAAGTGAAATAGATGTTTTATTTTGTCCCACATATAAACACAAAGTCGGAAAGATTGTTTAAATCAACGAAATTCTGTTTCTTACCATTAATTCTCTTCTATGTTACATAATGATAAGTAAAATTAAAATAAATGGTTATTTATATTTATTTTTCGTTATTTATATTTGAACACTTGAACGTATTTAAATGATCTTTTGTAGGCCTATATTTTTTTTAAATCAATGTTTTTATCTCTCTATTTCTCTCCTCTGGCAGTACGGTCCCTGTAGAACCGTGGCTGCTCAATGATTCTCCACCATTCTTTTCCGTCCATGCTCTTACTTCTCCAACCTGCCACTCGCATCTTCCTCTAATCCCCTTCCACATCTTCACACCATCTCCTCCTCGGACGTCCTCTCCTCCTTACTACAGCCGGCTTCTTTTCTAATGCCATTTTTGGGCCTCGATCACTTTCGCCCGGCTTAATCCTTAAGCTTCCATAAAAAATAGTTTTTCCAGGGAGGGTTGTTAACCTCTCGCCCAACCACCAACCTGGAGGGCCAGCGACTTTGATTTTGGCCAGTTCTGCCCTTAGACACGGTTGCTTCCACTACCCATGTTTTTATAATAAAATTTAAAGTTGTAAATGATAAAATAAAATTTGTATTTGACAGCCGAAACAAAGTTGTCCAGAATGTTTAATATTTTCATTTTCATATCTCATTATTTACAGTATTAATTACAGTTTATAAAGACGGCCAATCGCATCCAAGCGGCTGAAATGAGATTTCTCAGGCACGTGTCAGTGTATACTGTCCATGATCATAGAAGAAACACAAATATACGGGAGGAACTGAATATTATAAGTATACTCAACGGATTAGCCCAGTGTCGGCTGAATTGGTGGCAACATCTTTGCCGAATGGATGAATGCCGCATTCCCAAACAACTATCAGCCGAGGGGACGGAGGGGTGTGGCACTTCCGAGGAAGCGCTGGAGTGACCAGCTCTAATATTTGCCTGTTTGAGACCGGAACAATCCATCCTTGGTATAATGCTTGAAGACGACGACGACGACGATGATGATGATGATGAATTACAGTTTATTGATTTGAATTGGAAATACACCGTTCTTTATACTTTAACAATTAACACAAATAAATATTTATGTCTTTTGGTGGTTTACAACAGTTATTACGTTTGAGACAGTTGTACGTGCGAATTACGTTTGAGACATGTGGGGATACATTTTGAAAACTACGCCATTGGTCTTTTTGTGTACGGGCGATAGTTACAACTGCTTGTAACCTCCCATTAAAAAATGTTGGCGAATAACACTCCGTCTATTTGGGGGCCCCGTCTATCCGGTGCGACAAACCTTGTTACATGCTTCTGATTCAAAGTGTAATATATTCCGTTAAATATTGTTACGTAATACTAATACGGAACATTCTTCAAGTATCACGGCTATCCCAGTAGCGCCCAGCTATAATGCGTGTGCGAACATATTGCTGCTACTTTAAGATGAAAGACAATTAGGTGACACTTACCATCCGTCAACCATCGAGTCTATTCCAGACCGTGTCGGTCAGCGCAGTGTGTTCAAGGACACGGTTTCTAGTGGATTCGAGAGCGCCTGTTTGTTTAACACGTCACCCAAAGTGACAGATTATTCTGGAATATCAGCGACGGTCAGTTTCATTTTATTCGGGCGATTACTCAGTCCAGTTTAGTCAAGTGAAGCTCTAAGTATTGTTGTGAAGTGATATAATTGTGCGGAACTCTATTAGCTGCCATTACTATTCCGTGTGAACAAATTTTGCTCGGATTATTGTACAATTTTATTATAAACTGTATTTGTGATTAATTGAAACTGGTGATTAGTGACTTCATTGGTGTCTTGTATTTTGCTTTTGCACTGTACCGTACGACGATCAGCGAGACCGTCGTGACAATATTGTCGATGCACTGCAACACAGTATCACCCGCTACTGCGAGACGACTGGCGGCAATGCTGTTGTTTCCAATCGATAACCACGCGATAGTTGATTGTGATGTCGTCGTCGCTGCCTGCCAAATGAAATACCTTAGAGACGTCAACTATTGTTGTTGACGGTTGTTATCGGTAGATGACGCGCGCACATGTACTAATCCAAATTAATCATATCACACGGTATTGTAGACTGCAGCACCTATCCCCAGGGAACACTGTGTACTCTGGTGTGTGTTGTTCGTTCTTAAGGCATCACATCGCGCCTGTCTGTCTCCTTAATCAAAACACCACCTCAGTACTCTGGGGAAGCAATTGATTCGCGTCCCTTTCTGGGTTTGCGATCAGCCTGAACGTTGTAAACATTGCGGTAAAACATTTCAGTAAATATTGTGTCACGTGACGCAGAAGTGAAAACAGTGTTGTAACGAGAAGCCTGTCGACAAGCCCAGAACTCCCCCCCCCCCGGGCCTCTGTCAAGGCCGCTCTCAAGTAGGTTCTAGTGTGTTCAAGAACACTTGAGATACGCATTAAGCTGGCATTCAGTATGAAGGGAAAGCTGTACTGGACCTCTGCGCGACCTATAAAAGCAAGAGCGTCGAGCGTTGTTAAGTCAGTTACGTGAGCGATTTTATTTAGCGCGGATCGAGTGTTTGTAGCAACGAGTTGTTCTGTTCCGATTAGTGCAGAATTCTTTGTAGTCGGCATTATTGCGTGTAGACAATTTTTACTTGAATTGTTGTAAGAGACTTGATGATTGTTGATTAAAAATTATTAATTGTGATAATTAAAGCTGGTTATTAGTGATTTCATTGGTGTCTTTTATTTTGTTTTCCACTGTACCATACGACGATCAGTTAGACCGTCGTAACAGGATTAAACAGTAACGGTTGTGGAAATGAGAAGCAGTATGATTGGTCACCACTGAACTGGCTTACCACCATCCTGGTGATCGAGGGGCGTAGTGGGAGGCGAAGGCCCAGACAGGAGTATACGGTAGAAGGTATGCTGCGTGACTAAGAGACTGTCTTCGGAAGGGAACACATTGCAAGTCCACCGACCTTTAGCTTCTTTACTAATATACTTAGTTGGTGAAATAGTCCGTCAACCTCTAGCTTCATAGTTACTTTACTTCTTGGCTAGGCGAAGAAAATCCGTCGCGGGCCCCACGGGCGCGCCAAGCGCCAAGCGTTGCCGGCCACTGCGTTCCTCAATGCGGCCCGGTCGGTGACGCGTTCGGGTAAAACCGGACAACGCGCGGCCGTCACGGCGCTCGCGGTCCCGACCCCGCCGAGTGGGGCCAGACACTCCCCAGCGTGATCCCATCCGAGGACATCCATCCCAGGCGGGGAATTTGACTGGGGCGGTACATGTACCAAAAGATAACGCAGGTGACGTAAGGCCAGCTCAGCGAGGAGAGAAACCTCACATAGAGCAAAAGGGCAAATGCTAGCTCAGTGCGCGCAGGGTCCGCGAAAGCTCGGCCTATAGGTCCTTTTCGCATGAAGAGTTTTTGACAACAGATGTCAGAATAGTTACCACAGAGATAACTGGCTTGTGGTGACCAAGCGTTCAAAGCGACGTCGCGTTTTGATTCTCGGATGCTTCCTATTATTCCGAAGCAGAATTCGTAAAGCGAAACGTCGCAAGTCCAATAACCTCTGTCTTATTATACTGTGTCGCGGTGCAAACAGTATTTCTTATTTACAAGTTATTTTTGAAATGTTTTTTACGTATCGTCTTATTACACCACAAATATGACCAGACTTGTTGACTGTGTCTTCAAGAACACATCATTACGTCAAAGCCTTCCGACTGGGAAATGAATCCTGGACACTCACCCAAAATCTGAGATAACGGATTGAAGCTGCTGAAATGAAATTCTTAAGCAGAGTCAAAGGATTCATCGTAAGAGATCACACATAAAAAATGCAGATATAAGGCAAGAGCTGAATGTATATATCGATAGACGATAAAATTAAACAAAATAAAGATAACTGGGTACAACAGATGATGTTTTCTTCCAGCTTGAATCCCTTTATTATTTTACTGTACGCCCGCAGTAGGGATTTGTTCTGAATCTTTCTGTACGTCTTTTGTGCTGTCCAGATTTTGTTTCATGTTTCTGGGATGTTGAAATATATCTGTTTTGTTAAACTTGTATTACTGCAATTTTAATTACTGTACTTAACATTTCAATCTTCTCTTCCTCATTTCCACGAAGAGTTTAGAGAAATGTTTGTAAATATCTTCATTTGATTCCTCAGGCTTTCATGGCCAGCGGCAACATTGTTGGAAATATTATCTTCCAGGCTATCAAGCCTCGGTCGACTGCTTATGTTCAAAAATAGAATGGGTGACTTGAGAATACCAAAAAAGATAATCCAGTATAAGCCTCTTGGAGAACGAGTTAGAGGAACACCAAGAAAACTGTGCCAGAGTAATGAGGCATGCGGAGCAATATTATCGCAAGGTAAAATAGGCGAAGACAAGCCAATCGCGTATGCTAGTAATACAACGCGTATACAACAGGAAAGGAACTTGTTGCACTGGTATGGGCAGTGGAATATCGTCGACCTTATATTTACGGTACAAGGTTCAAAACCTTTACAGTGGTTATTTAATATTAAAGATCCTGTATCGAGGTTAATGCGTTGGATCATAAAATTGGCTGATTACGATTTTAATATCGTACATAAGGGAGAAAAGCGAAATACGAATGCAGGCGCGCTAAGTAGAATCAAAATTAATACGGCAGAGGTAATTAAAGAGGATGTAGGAACTGAAGAAGAAAACAGATGAATAATTGAAGAGTATCACGATTCGACTTTGGGTGGTCTTCAATGTATTTCCAGAACATACAACAGAATAAAATTAAAGGACGAATGGCCGATTATGAAAAATGATATAAATGAATATGTGAAGACGGAACAGGTTGCAAGCCTAATCCTTAAAGTGAAGAAGAAGAATGAGGAGAAGATCCTTCCGACTGGCCGAGGAAGTTATTCTGCTGTTTCGGAACTGTAGCTTTAAGAAACGTCGATCTGTAGCGAGAATGCGTTGCCATCTGCTGGATTGACTAACGCTTGTACACGGTAGTGAAGTATAGTTTGGAAATACTGTAGATATTAATGAGGTCGAAATACGAACAATGGGAATCTTTAAATTGCTTCATTAAACGTTGACGCGGGAGTTCGGTAGGCACAAGAATCTCTTCATTTACATAAACATCTCTACTCAAACTACCATACTATGTCCTTAATGTTACCAATTAGTTGTCTGAGTCTGATTATTATTTTAAAAACTGGCTGTAGTAAAGAAAAATAGAAATTAACAGAAAGAATGAACAAAAACCAAACACGGCCAGCTCTCACTGGATACAACAAAAGACGCTAATGAAACTTTTTTTTATCGTGTTTATTGGGAAAACCTCTCCTCTCGCTGTTTTTTTCCATTCAACTTCGCCACAACGAAAAAAGTATTTTAAACCGGTGCTGTGTCCAAATGCGACCCGGCTGTTGGTTTACTGTACTGGAAACAAGAGACCACAAACGGAGGGAGAAGCGACGAGAGAGAAAGAAAGTGAGAGAGGGAGACGAAAAACTGTGTTTTTAAATCTAATAGTAGCGACTATTGATAGCAGTCTATCGTTCGAGCGCAAGCTTTTGTTTAAGTTTTTAAGCAACGTGCAAAGCTCATTGAGCTGTAGTTTCATTCATCATTATGGCCACAGTTAGGCTTCTTTAAGGGTAAAATGTGACGGAATATTTGTGTCCAGATTTTTGTAAACGGATGTCAGTCATTACTGAGTTAATCAACTTTACAGATAAATCGACGTTTCGGCTACAACAAGAATCGATAACCGTATTCAGGTTAAGGGCACGGTTACACGAGCGTTTTACCCCAGCCGTGTGCAAATAGATGACGAATTTGTTTAAGTAGGCCTTCTTAGGACCGACACACAGTCTACCTCAGTACTGGCGTTAATTGGCGAACAACTGCCAAACGATCTCTGACATTGAGGGCGGCCTCCGATGGTGGAGCCGAAACGTTTGTCGTCAACAAGTTTCGACCACGGCCTAACAGCCCGGCTATAGATGATTTGGACAATTTTGTCGCCGGCCGTATTGATGTGTTACTCACCACTGCCTTGATGGTGTCGTTACAGCCAGGGGCGAACCTAGGGGAGATATGGGGGATATATCCCCTCCCCGAAATCCTAAACAAATTTAAAAAAGTTTGAGCGAAAAATTTTAAACTGATTATGTTTTTCTGAAATGTAATTAATTGGCTTCCAAGTTTTGTGAATTTAAAAAATTACTATTTGGGTCAAAGACTAGTTTAACTAATGTACAATAATAGGCTTTATACTCAATAATAAATATAACATGTTGAAACAAGTGGTCATCATCATCATCATCATCATCATCATCCTCAAGGTTTAAACCAAGAATGGTTTGTTCCGGTCTCAAATAGGCAAATATTACAGCTGTTTACTCCAGCGCTTCCTTGAACGTCCCACACCTCTCCGTCCGCGTCCCCTCGGCTTATAGTTTCATAGTTGTTTGGGGATGCCGATACTGGGCGGTCCTGTCGAGTATATTCATAATATTCAGTTCCTGCCGTATATCTGTGTTTATTCTATGATCATGGAGACTATACCGTGCCACGTGCCTGAGAACTCTCATTTTAGCCGCTTTGAAAGTGATGAAAAATGAAAAGAAGTCGGCTTGAAAGAGAGTAAGAGGACACGTTTTTCCGTTGGTTACGATAAACAGGGACATATATTTTTATGTTTTAACTTAATGTTACATGTGGATAACTTCAATCACAAAGCACATGATGTAAATGAGTTTTAATTTCGTAACATTATTTTTTATAATGGGACATGGCTTGTTGTAGTAGACTCTACCTAGCTGTAAGAAACAAAACATTAAAATTAAACATACGTTCATTAAAAAATTTTCGTGTTCTTGCATGTGTTAACCCTACAACACAAACACACACATACACATACAAAATTTACTTTCTTAATTTTAACGTTTTCATTAAAGTATTTATATTCCACTGAAAGGTATTAATTAGGCTTCCAAGTAAATCTGTATGTTATTAATTGATGTTTATGAAATTAGTGAATTACAGCCATTATTTATCAGTTAGTTTGAATTTGTTGGTATGATTTTCATTATAATGTAAAAACAAAATATTCTGCGAAAACGATATGTGGTTGGAAAAAATCCCCGCCCCGAATTGAAATCCTAGGTTCGCCCCTGATTACAGCCACGATCAGAGATTACAGGTATCGCTTGAAAGTCAATGTAGGGCTAAGTGAAACGATTTTACATTACATTCGTTAAAAAAAATGTTTCACAACAGTTTTACAAAACTCGTCTTCAAACGATATCAAGTAAGCGACGACATTCTATCCTTACCCGATTCCAGCACGTACGAATATACTTTTTTCTACACCAACTTTTATAATCGAATCACACGTATCAACGCCAAACCAAAGTGTTAGTGAGTGCGTGCGCGCGGAGATGCGTGACAAAATCCTCACCACCAACACCACCAAAAAAGCGCTCCTTTGAAAATACTGTAGAATCGTCGTCGTTGTTGTGTGAAGGCGGGAAAAAAGCAGCCTCGGGGTGATAAAAAATATACGATAGTGGGGTGTGACAGATCCAGAGCGGCGGCGGTAGCTTGGCGGGCGCGCGCGCGCACGCGTACAGAGGCATCAGCCGTAATGTGATCGAACGAAAAAAGGCAGCACCAGTAGAAGCAGGAGACAGGAGGAAAAAAAAGATGTTTGGAAAAACATTTTGCCGCCGGGCGGCGTCGAGTGGAGGAGGCAGTTGTAAGAGGCGGCAAAACACTCGCCCGTCGAGGAACAATGATGGTTACACGCTTCACGCGAGCTCCAGTTAAATTGGAACACGGAGAAATTTGTCGTCACCACCGCCATATTCTAGCTTCCCTTTTAGCAGTTTTAAACACACACACAATACAACCTTAAAGTTACTTTGTTCTTAACCCTCTTCTAGCACAAACAAGTAAAATGATTGACTGAACTGAAAAGTTGTGAAGAATAGGGTATATTTTAGTGAAATATGTATAATACCGTGCGTGTTGTATGCCGCTTATCGGTTCGTTTTTATAAGCTTCGAAAGCGGGATCCCACAGTGCTCTCCTCTTTTCGATTCCCTCAACGAGCCCTTCAGTATTAATGTCTTCCATGTTTACAATACAAATTAATAAAATCACACCACGGCATAAATACCACTGGTTACTTGGCAGCGGCACAACCGGCCTCGCCGACGCTGGGCAGGAAGGTTGGCGGTACTGATGTATGAAAGTCATATTATAAAAAACTCGCCCGAGTGCATGAACGGAACCGTTACGGCCCATGTATCTAGACAACTCATCCGATATTTTATCGGACGAGTTTCCTACGACGCCACGATATGTTTTTGGGTTCGGAACGATAAATTTATCGTACGACAGTGCGTAAAACGGCCCATTTGTTTCTGTAGTTCTACATGACGTACGAGTTTTTATCGTAGGTTATCGTACGATGTAAATCGGATGGATAAAAGGAGCCTAAGCGACACTGTCATTTCGTTGCAGCGTGCCAACTGCACACGGTAAGTTTTACATTTACCGAGTGCTGCACGGTGCAATGTAACATTTACCTTACCTTGCGTTTACCATTTGAAAGATGCGAAACTGACCACGTGTTAATCTGCATAAGAACATGGGAACACAGTACCGTTACAGGCTGTTGCTATGGTGACGTAAACGAATTCCTGTATCGTGATTGGCGGAGATTCTTATACATGTTTTATTCTCACCACATATTTATACCGATCGTCAGAGTCGCTTACTCAACGGCTCGAGTCTAGTTCATAGAATCGTCGCTCACATGAAACTCTGTATCATTGGGGTGATGTTTTGCTGTTAACGTAATTAAAAATATCCCCCACCTTGTAAATCGAGTTTTATGTTTGACAGATTGAAATGAAATATTTCGATATAAACTACATCTTTGTTGCTGATAACATAGTACACATGTAAACAATTATCTCCCTCACCCTTCAACTATCATTTTCATTTATGGAAAAAACCCTCTCCTTCACCTACCCTTTTCCTTTATAGACATTTGATCTACCTTTCTACAGTGATTATTATGCTCTTCTTCTTAGGGTACTTTATTTATCAAAATTAAGTACTTTTCTCTTGTTAAAACGTAAAACGTTGCAGGTAAACTACTGCTTCCTCTTAACGGCCTTCGCCAGAATCAATAAGCCTTGAGTCCTCTACAACTCGGGCCCATATGCAAAACATTATTTAATTCTGTTTGAATTTGCGGCAGTTATCGTTCGCCATAGAAAAATGTCTACACACGCACACACACACTTTTAGGAAAATGACTTTTCTTTATGTTTTGAGGGTAGTACAATCAGAATGAACCCTTATCTCCAATATTAATTTTAATTTTTTTAATAGAACTAGTTTTTAATAATACCAGGTTTAAACAACTAATTTTCTGTCACATAAAACTTAATATGTCTACGCGTAGAGATGTCTACATGAAAGTACACAAAGAATGTGACGGACCGCGTTCTATAACAGGTATTTTGGGACAATTACGTATTTTTGTGGAACGGATATAACACTGACTGAACAGTTGAAATACCTATTCCGATTCAACGATAACTGAAAAGTCGAAAACCCCGTTCCGATTACTCGCGGTTTCGGGTCGTGGGACTCCCGTTACGTAACTGACGAATAAACAAGTAAACGAGTACTACGAGTAGGCCTATTACGAGTACACGAGTACAGAATCACTTTTAGGTACTGAATACTTCATTTTGCGCATATGCCGATTGCCATACAAGTATGAAACGAATAAAAACAGCGAGGTTCAGAATATCTCTATTATAATAACAAATTATATATTATACTAGCCACCAATTTGGTAAATTTTGAAAAAACGAATTATATTGTGTTATAACCTACAGAGTGGCTGATAGGCCATATAGTAGTTTGTGTCAATGTGCTTTTCGGAGATGATTTTAACTTCACCGCACATCTCACGTAAATTTTTTGACAATGTTCATCAAAATATCTCGTTGAAAAAATTATGGGCAAGTGGAACTAACTTTTTGACTGGCCCTCTTACAATATGTTAATGATATGATGATGACGTCGAGTAGTCGGGCATTATATGCGCGGTCACTCTGAGGTAACAGCATTGTGGAGTACAGAAATTACATTTCAACCGTCTCGAATCGAGCACACACACACACACACACACACACACACACACAGAGCCCAGTTTGCAAATGACGTGGTGGAGTGATTTATGTCGCCAATAAAGTTGGACCCAAACGTGCCAAGCGGACGTTAGGCTCTTCAACATGACTGACGTTACGCTCGCAGAGCGTCCATTAACGCTACGACTGAAAGTATAGAGAATGTCATACAGTGCTAGATTTTAAAGCTTCATCTTACTTGTAGCGTTCAGAACTCAGTTAATATAAACTAATTTGAGGTAACACTGACAATTAAAAACCCATTTTTCTAGTAATTAACCTTAATATCAAGAATATAAATTCTTCTTCTTCTTCTTCTTCTTCTTCTTCTTCTTCTTCTTCTTCTTCTTCTTCTTCTTCTTCTTCTTCTTCTTCTTCTTCTTCTTCTTCTTCTTTAGCACTACAGCCTAAAGTGAGCGCTGGCTTCCAATACCAATCTTATCTATCCCCTTCTAGCCATTGCTCTATCAGTGTAACCTCTAACTACCATTTTTCTTAGATCTTCCAACACATCACCAAAACTGTCTTATCCTAGGTCGGCCCCTCTTTCAGCGACCGATGCAGCTGCACTCAAAACGTGTGGTCCGTTAGACAAGACAGAAGAACTGAACAGAATTTAGTATTTATACGAGTTAAACACTTAGGTGATTTATCGTTTATTTTAATTCCAGTTTCTTTGAGTTCCCTGGAGTACGCCATTCAGTTTTTGTTTCGTTTTACATATTAATCTCCAGCCGTATAACCGTAGAGAAACGTATTTATGAAATTTCTATTCGTGCGGGGGTGTCTTGTTTTTTTTTTTTAACAAAATAAAGTACAAAGTATATATTTCGACTTCTTCCCCCCTTTTTTTATTGATCGTTCCACCGCTAGTGAAGAGAGCGTTGGACGGGCGCATCAGATATAGGATCTAAATACCGTATGTATGTGATTAATGATCGTATCTGATGTTTGCGAGGGTGTGTGTACAACACCGAAATATCCCACAGGTCGGTACAGCGTTTCGCCCACACACACACACACCACACTCGGTAACTAATTATATAGCGATCAAAGATCAAATACAGGGTTGCCTGTAATGTTCCACTCATACTCGGCTGCATATAAATAAATAAAGAAAAAATGAAAACAACTCCGTAGTGAATTATTTCCATTCTTTCTTTTATGCAAATCACGATAATTGTGTCTTGTTGTTATCGTTATTGTTATTACTTTTACCGTTGTAGTTTGAATTATCTTTTTTATCTTCTTCTTCTTCTTCTTCTTCTTCTTCTTCTTCTTCTTCTTCTTCTTCTTCTTCTTCTTCTTCTTCTTCTTCTTCTTCTTCTTCTTCTTCTTCTTGTTATTATGTGTGCGCCGTGCGTCTGAGACCTACGCAAGTTTCGGCTCCGAGTCGAATTTACATTTTAAATGTACACTTCTATCCCTCAGCACTCCTGACACATGTATGAAGCTGAATTATTACGTGTAGGCCTACTTATCAATGGCGCCTATGTGTTACCCACTGCATACCACATTTAATCCATAGTCAGCGGTTTGGAACTCGGTTTGGTTCGGTTTTTGAAAATTTTTAATAATTTCATCGTACTAAAGTAAGGTTTCCTACAGTTTTCGCCGTAGTATTGTTCTCTACCAGTCTTTTCACCCTTCTTCGTTCTGCGTGAACCCATCCACCTTCTCATCGCCTGTCCACATCGTCCCTCAAATTCCTCTGAACCAACGTCTTCTTTTTCTTTCAGTAAGGCTCCAGTCGATTATCACTACTGCTTATCAGTTTGAGTTGGCCTTCTCACATTATCGCCTTCTTTTGTGTATAATAAATGTGAGATATTGTTCTGTTCCCATGTGTACTGGAAAATATCTCTGTCCATGTAACTCTTGAAATAGACATCGGTCGACAAATTCATGTAGACAATACTTTGTTAGACACCGTATATATGAAGCGGCCTACATACGATAATTTCGGTGTCACTTCAGTGTGTTCATTTCCATGTGCCACATACGATTGAAGTGATGCGCTGTCTACACACGGTCACATCAGTATGCCATCAGTCTACCGCTGCGCCATCTTCTGTTGGAACGCACTCACCGTGTAGTCACAATTGTGTGTTGTGCCGAAAGTTGGTTTTTGTAGTTTATCATGTCAGCGGGAGAGGAATTGTTACTGTGGGGTGCTGTAGCCTGTGCGCTTGTAGAAAGACAGAAGAATAAATGAAAACTGTGGCTTACAAATTTTAAATTAGGCTTTTAAAATGTTTATTAAAATTATTCCAAAAGAATGGACGCTAATGAGACATAGACTCTTGGTAAAAGGGACGCACAGGGAATTTCAGGCAGCCGAAATGAAATTTCTAAGAGGGACGCAAGGTTGTTCTCTCTTGGATCGGAGACGAAACGGGGACATTAGACGCCATTTAAACATTGTATCTTTCCACCAGAAGATTGAAGACCACAAAAGGAGTTGATGTGAACACTTGAATCGCATGCCTGATATCCGTTTACCCGTGGCTGCCTTGGGTTATCATCCTACTGGGAAGAGAGATGTCGGTAGACCGAGGAGGAGATGGGTTTAGGAACAAGGTTAAGGCCTAGTTCTTGGAGTGGTGATGATGATGGCGATGACCATTTTGGCAACACTACACGTATAGTATATCTGCGAGTTTGTGATAATAAAAAAGTGCTTGCCTCAACTGAGACTGGTCACCGTACCCCCACCACCACATTTGTTGATATTGAAATAGAAAATTGTGTCCATAAACCATACTCAATTGAAATGATCGAAGACATTCATTTACCATTAAAAGCTGAAGAAGAATTTACCGAGTTATCGAGCGACACAGTTTTAAAACTTGAGTTTTACAAAAAAATCAAATTAATTTTGGCTCGGGATTAGGACAGAATTTCCAACACTTTCTGAAATGGCCCTAAACACACGTCTACCAATTTGTACTAGGTATTTATGCGAAGCGGCATTTTCAGCATTAATGTTATTTTATAATTTTATTTTATACCATGCTTCATTGGAATTGAGTAATACTACATGCTAAGATTTTCCTTATTTGAATAACAATGTTTTGATATACTTACATCAAGTAATTACAAATACACAGTGGCGGCTGGTGGTTGAAAAATTTGGGGGTTGCAGTTGGGTTGGATGGTATTAAATTGTTTTATTATCTGAGCAGAAAATGTCCAAGTCTCCTTCCCTCCAAACAATACGTAATGAAAACAAAATAATGCAATTTTAGTGTCACCCACATAACCATGAATATTTATTGTATACATTTTTTTTTAATTTACGATTTAATATTCTGTTACCTGATTTTACATTTTGATTAAATTTGAAAGATGTGGTGTACCCTACCTACTCTCGTAATTTAATTTTTTTTTCTGTATATGACGTAAACTGAACAGCGTTTTCATTAAGTTTACGACAGAATTCATTGCGTCCTACCAGTTAAATATAATAACTATATTACAATATGACGCATTAATCCTTTATATGTACTAATATTTACATTTAACGGTGAATTTGACTGACAATAGCAACGAAATTCACAAAAAATTCGACCGACAGTAACTAACTCAAGTAGCATAACATAAACTTACTAATTCCTACCTGGCGCACCACGTGTTATGTACCAACAGACTAGTGGCGCCGTAACGTACAAGCGGGGTTTGCAGTCCCTAATCACACCAAGCGAGCCTATATCGTTGCAATAGGACCACCCGAGTCTAGCCAGCCACAGCACTGTTCCAGTGTTTCCCATATACAAAGCGCGTCACAGTTGGTGTATACTTGCCATGTACACCGCGGCAAGAGCGTGTACAGTTTTTAGTATTGCTCTGCGCTTTTCAATCGCCAAATGATTAATTACGATTATTTAGCGTAAAAACACTATTATTAGTTATTGTTTTATTCATAATTCTATAATTTAAAATACAATTGGGAGATTTAATGGGGGTTGTGCAACCGTGCAACCTAAGCACGGGCCGCCATTGCAAATACGTATTACATAACATATTTTACAATGCTTTGTGTGAACATTTGATTATTTACAATAAAATAACATTTGATTTCAATTACACTAATAAATGTTGTGAACATCTATTGCACTAATAGGTGTTTCTTCATAATATCTTCTTTTGTAGGTGGCCAAGTTCCTGATTCTTTTACACTATTGATTAAATTTTGTCTCTGATTTCTTAACATCTCACACTCATATATGATGTGATCCACTGTTTGTTCTCCTGCATTGCGCTGCCACTTTGGGTCGTTTATTAGCATTAACGTTTGTAAAATAAAAAAATCGGCCAACTCTGCAAAACGTTGAAGAAGCTCTACGTCCTGCAGTATCAAAAACTCGTCCAAGATTAGGTCTTTATGTAAAAGTAAACAAGCACACCCAGCTCATTAGTATGATTACTTGGACTTGTCATTAATACATGGTAAAATTATATTTGTATGTATCCAAATAATATTGTTTTCTAATAAATTTTTCTTTATGATTTATTATCAGCAAATATTTTAATTCGTATTCATAGTTTATATAACTCTATACCCAGGCTCGCTTGTAAACAATATGATTTTCAAATAGCTAAGCAGAAAACAAAAATGATGGCTTTTGGGGGGAAGTTTCCAGTCAGATCAAAAATTGTTCTTGAGGGAACAGTTTTGGAACAAGTCTCTGACTTCAATTACCTGGGTTGCACTATCATTACTGGGAATGAGACAGGCCGAGGTATCACTATAAAAAATAACGAAGTTTCAGATGGTGTGTGGTGTCATACATCGAGCGTTGAGGAAAAAGACAAGGAAAGAGACAAAGCTTAAATTTTATAAAACAATGTCAGTGCCTGTTTTACTATGTGGATCTCAAACATGGGTTCCTACAAAGAAGATTAAAAACCAGATTCAACCTTCGGAAATGAAGTTTCTGAGAAGAACGAAGGGTCGCACAAGACAGGATCGTTTGCGCAATGAGGATATTAGAGAAGACCTACAGGTATTCTCCATAAATGTTAAGAACCAGACATATCGCAGGGAATGGTTACACCATCTGGACAAAATGGAGGATGAACGACTACCTAAGGCTGCGTTTCAATATAGACACTTCGGTACACGAGATGTAGGAAGACCGAGAGTGAGTTGGAGAAATAGGCTGTGAAGACGGAACAGGCAAAGTGCCTACTCCGTGAGGTGCAGAAGAAGAAGAAATTTTAATCCACACTTGTAATCCATCTTTCAATTTACTATACAATAACATTAACAATAAAAACAATTATCAGTTGTCGAGAACGATAAAGGTGTACATTATCTCCTTCTCTTTTTCATTCATACGTAGACGATGTCATACATAACTAGTAGATGAAACTTCCGGAGCATTCTACGATTGGCCATTTTACAGTCGTTTGCTGCTGACCTATCAAACTATCAAATATCCTAATAACCTAATATCCTGTCAAACTCGGACAGCGTCTGCTAGTTGGCTGCACATTCATTGCATCAAACCTACAAGAATCTCGGATTGCAGATTTCAACTTTGAAGACCAAGGTGATGGATTTTGATGGAGAGGATTCTATACGAGCAAACATTGTTGTAGACGGTACTGTTCTGAAGAAGGTCACTAATTTTGAATATCTAGGCTGTAATATGTCTTACATTACAAACAATGATGTGATGAATAAACTACATAAGTTCAACCGTACGTGTGGGACTCTTTGGTACAAGAGATGTAGTAAGATGGAGAGATTTTCTGTGAAGACGGAACAGGCAAAGTGCCTACTCCGTGAGGTGAAGAAGAAGAAGAAGAAGAAGAAGAAGACACGGGGTCGTGAAAATTTTTGCTCGGGTAAAGGCGGTCGCCAAGTGGAAAAGTTTGAGAAGACCTGCTTTAGCGTATAGTCAGACAGACAGGTGGAAATGATACATGAAATTTTAGTTGAAAAGTATTCGCGTGAAACCACATTACAGTAAACAAAATGTAGTGTGTGTAGTCAAAGTTCAAAATTGGACGTAATATACGAAGCGAGTGGGGCATGTATTCAAATAAACGGTAAATCCGCATTCAGTCCGGCGAGAAACTTCCATTAAGTTGGAGAAAATCCCCTGCAAACGTATGCAACAACGTGGTGGTGATCGTCGTCGGGACTCGCGGCAGTCTAAAGCCGGTTTAATTGACATTTCCAACACGGGCGTAGTCGCTTCGTTTCCGTCTCTCTGCCTCTCTCTCTTAATCCTTTCATTTACTTTTACGTTTACATCGAAAACGCATAATGAACAACTTAATTGCGGGTCTCGGACTTGCAGACTCGCCGGCAGTTAATTACACGCAAAATCGATTGTGCCGTGGAATCGACAGAGAGAGAGAGAGAGGGAGAGAGAGCAGCGCGCGCGGAATTCATTAACCATTGTATATACTATACCTACTTACCGTTTTTACTGGTTTGTAATTTGCTCGTGTTAAACTCTGTATCTGCGAAACATTCAAATGAGCACGAGTGAATTAGTTGCGATGTATCGACAAGTAAGTTCGAACCTGTATACGGTCTGCTGAGTTTCCTCCTGTAACTTTCCTTTATCGTCACTTGAAAACTGGAACGAAGGTCTGATTGGTTAACATTTCGCATAAATATCACTAAAGTCAATATAGGCCTAATAAGAAAATTTGGAACTGTCCCTTTATGCGTACCCGCAGTACATTTTCGATGTTTTTAATATGCGATTGTATCGATATATTACGATTGAAGAATAGGAAGTGTAGTAATTGCGAATTGTTCTATTTATAATGTAAAGCGAAAACACGTGGTGTTTTCATTTTGGAGGTTATGTAACAATGTTTTTAGGTTGCTGCTGAAATAAGTAAAAGTCATGGTTGGAAAAAACATGAGGTTCATTGTGTATGTACAAAGCTTATAACAGAGTAACACTTAAAATAAAGAACCTAACGTTTTTAAGTTGGCAATTAACAAAATTACAACAGCATATGTAAACTGAAAAATACAAATATTTATGGTTAATGGATAAACCAAAAAACACAATATATTAAGGAATGATAACATACGCTGTACACATTGTACATAATGGACGTTCCTTTTGGGTTAACCACAAAACGAGTACTTGTTGGAAAACGAATATTACCGAAAAAACGAGTTCTGCCACAAAAAAGTGACAAGCATAGTAATAGGCAAGGGCCCTTGAGCCACCCCGCCTTACTTCGAGTTGGGTTTCTTCGTGGTTTTCGCAAAAAAACGAATTTTACATTTCAGACGTATTGGTTTCCATGTGTAATTTCAGTTTTCGTGTTAACCATGTTAACCCAACAACATCAACTTTTGGAGTCTCAGGCACGCGCCGGTGATATATTACTGCCACAAACATTTTTCATTAAAAAACATTACAAAACCAATTGCAATCGCCAGCGAACTATTTTCCAATATACGAAATTAAAATTTGTATAATTCTTTCACCTACATAAAATTATGTGCGCTATTCACTACATATCGAAGTCAAAAATCGCATAATCGAAAATGACTGCGGGTAGGCCTACGCATATTAGAACAGTACCGAAAATTTTATTATTTTTTTTTTTATGGGCTGAGAAAGAACAAGGGGGCTCTTATTGTATTCCTTCAGATTTGACAGACGGTAGTTTAATTTTTGTAACACGTGAAGACGGTCGTTGATAAGCAGTAATCGAAAAGTTGAGTTTCTAAATTTTAACGATTTTCAGTGTCCGATTAAATACTAAACATATTGATAATGTACCATTAGAAATTATATTTAAAAAGAGTGTCGATTTTGTGAGTCATGTCCAATGTCAGTCATGTCATGTCAAGTCATGTCAGCTCCGTAACTGAAACACTTAAATGCTGCCACATATGACGGTACACACACACACACACACGCGCGCACACTATCTTCGAATGTCTTTTCCCCCTCTGTTTCTCTTCATTGGAGTTTATATCTGTACGACTGTAGTTCACTCAATTTTTGTAGGACAGTTTATTTTCATTAAGTAATATTTCAAACCAAATAAGCTTATGACTTCTTTAAATGTACGTTTTCCTGTGTAAAAATCTATTTTACAATTTTTGTCATTTATGAAAACGTTTTACCTTGTGCAGAAAACATGATCAGGTGATTTCTATGCCTTGAAGCCGTAATCAGCTGATTAATTTCACCGCCTGCTTGCAGTCAATAATTGTCGACGTTAATACAAAAGTGCGGTCGCCGTACAATTAATTTCTCTTTGTCACATCGGAGTCGCAGTGTTGTTACCTGGCTGGTGTTTGGAGCGAGAAGCACGGAATATCGTACTTTGACAGGCGACCGACAGATTAGTCTCTCTCACACTCTCCCTCTCTGTATTAAGCGCGGCAGCTAGCTAGCGACAGAACAGCCAGCAGCTCACGACAAAATTTGATTAAATAACAGCATGTCATGTGGTCCTAGATTATTGTATTAGAGCCGCTATCGCGTCGACACGGACTAATGAAATCCTGTGTCACCTAGCCTCTCACAACCCCACGCCTCACCTGATTTTCCACAGCCCTCTGTATTTGTTCTTTCTCTGGTTGTGTAGTGTTTCCCCGATCCCGCGGCGTTATTAGTTCAGCTGTCACTGCTTCGAACGCGGGGTTTTTTAAAAACATCATTTATACTGTATTTGCTATTACCGGGGGAGGGGGAGGAAGCAATTAAATTTTATTTTCAATTACTACTATAGTACACTCAAACCGTTGTAACTCGATGGTTAAGGGGAATAAAATTAGACTTCCGAATAACGAATTTGTATTGACATCCTTGGTAACACACCGTGAAATTTTAGTCAAGACGCAAGTCTAATTATTTCTACGTAATTAAATTAGAACTTACCGATAGCAAAATTACGACGATTTTCCAGCCTTTAATCCTTGCAATCACAACAATAAAATCAATCTATTTCAGCTCACTGTCAGCTGTACGATCGGCAGTCTAGAGATTCAGTATACCTACAAACATAGGCTATAGTTTGGTTTTGTTCAGTAGGTATGACAGGAACTATGAGGGATTTATTGTACGAGGTTTGATCAAAAAGTTCATGAAGTTCTTGTTTATTTTAAAAATTATCATTCATCGACACTTTTACTGCCCCCTTCAAAGTAGTCTCAGTCGAATGTAATACGATTAAGCCAGCCGTTTTGCAGTGTTCAAAATATTTGAAGCATGCACTTTTTGTGTAGCCTTGAGCTCGCTTAGCGATTTTCGTTTTACGTCTTTAACGGTCGCGAAACGTTGTCCTTACGTGGAAATTATCACTATTGGGAAGATGAAAGATCGCGTTCGGACACATCTGGTGAATACGGCAGTTGCTGTGTCATCAATATGACGTTTTATTTTGCCTAGCCTGAAAAAATTCTTAACAAGGAATGACGTGCGTCCAGGCGCATTATCAGGCTGCACTTTTCGTAAATTACCGTAAATCTGGCCGTTTTCTACGAGAAGCCTAATACGAATAACGTAAAATGTTCGAATAGTACTCTTTATTTACCGTACTAGTAAATTTACTGGTACTGGTAAATAGTACTGCGCTTAGCGATGAAATTTCGTGGAACACAAAAACATAATCTTCATCTGACAACCACGATCTTCAACTCATTTGCGGCAGTCGTAAAAGCTTGTAAACCGCTTGTTCACTCACAGCAGTCTCGTCAGAAGCCTTCCTAACACGTTTACCAGAACAGAGCAGTTTATCTCACAGTGTAGACCTACACAATATTTAATCCATGTTCTTCAATCTTGTATTGTAGAATGACAACAAAAAAATCGCCTAATACACCTAAGGATGACTTACTCAATTAGCTGTGAAATCTAAACTACGCATCAAATAGGGCTAAAATGTTCGACTATTGTGACTAACATGTGTAGCCTACCAAAATCACATAAAAACAGTTTTTAATTGGACATTACATGCGGTAGTGGTGGAAATTGCAAAACTCCACGAACGTTTTGATCAAACTTCGTATGACTTTCGTACAAAGGTTATTATGTTCTTTGAAATTACTGTTATCGATAACGGTATTAAATATTTCATGTTTGATAAGTTAATTTAGGTTGTCCAGCACACCAACGAGTCTGACGCCTCTGTATTAATTTAGAGGTCCTGGGTTCGATTCCACTATAAAATCAGGGTGTTTTTAAGCCTCCGAGTCAACTCAGGCTTTGGATAACACCCTGGAGTACTGATAAGTGGCTGAAGAGTAGTGCTGGCCACATTGCCTTGCTTTTGTTTCGAACGGTTCACAGCAAGCAGCCTACCCCGTCCGACCTCTAGACTACTTATGCGACAATAAATGAGCCATTATTGTTATGTGCGAAATTTACATATAATCTTAGCTGGTCTGTGATCACATACAAAGTCTAACATGCAATCACATTTCTTCTACGTTAAAACGTATGGCAAATCAATTAACTTGTTTGAATTATAATTAATGCTGATTAAAGGAAAAAAAATGCGTGTACCATGGGGCACGCCAGAGGTAAGTACTTCAGAGCCGAATGGCGATTAAACTGATTCAACGTGTAAAAGATTGCGCGTATGTATTTGGAGTAAGAGAGATTTTGCTGTAAAGAATTAAGATTCAAATAAGAGTGCATAGTAGTGTTTATATGTACTTTATTATAAGAAAACGATATTTACAATGAACATACATTAGAATAATACACGTCGTTTTATTTTCAGCACACACACACACACACACACACACACACACACACACACACACACACACACACACACACACACACACACACACACACACACACACACACACACACACACACACACACACACACACACACACACACACACACACACGAAGAGAGAGAGAGAGAGAGAGAGAGAGAGAGAGAGAGAGAGAGAGAGAGAGAGAGAGAGAGAGAGAGAGAGAGAGAGAGAGAATATGCAACAAATAATGTTTCAAATGTAACAATGTGATTTACGCAATACATGGTTGAAAATTAGAATGTGATATTTAATATATAGTTATTTATATTATAATTATATGTTATTTTATATATATATATATATATATATATATATATAATAAATTCATTAATATAAGTGACACCTTTAACCTTCTTCGTCTTCTTCGGTGATCAATCCGAAGATTGGTTGGCAGTATTCAGTTGGTAGCAGTTCTCCACTCTTCAGGTTTTTCCGCCTTCCTCTATTATGAACTGCTGATACCTGGGATACCCCATCGGGTCCTCTAATGGAGTGGTTTCCCGCCATTGTCTCCTTCGACCTATGTCGTCGGCCATCTTCCGCCTTTACGAGCAGTTTCCTCCCTCAAGAGCAACAGGATCCCTATCTCTTACCCACTCTTTCTCACTTCAAGAGACCGTCGTCACTTTTAAGAAGTGGATCTCGGTTCCTGTCTTCGTTAGACGCTTGTCGTACGACTGTTGCCCCCCTCTCTACCGTAGGATGGTGTATATCACGATTTTCCCTTCACTGAGTCGAGGACCGTGAGTTAGTTCCTAGACTCTGCAGTAAGTTACTTTTAGGGGGTATTTTTAATCTATTATTGTTAAATGATTAATTTATTATTAAGCAGCATACAGTCAGCAGAGTTGAGATTTTTAAGAAGGGTTAAAGGATGCACAAGAAGAGATCATATATGAAATGAAGATGTAATTGAAGAAACCGCGCGCGCGTGCGTGTGTGATCTAAATGCGAAAATTATTGAAGAATACGGGGAAAATTGGAGACAGCATTTAAGTCGCATGGATGAAGACAGAATACCAGTAATTGTAAACAAGTACAAGCCTTCTGGAAGAAGGGATGTAGGAAGACCAAGAAAGAAATGGATCTTATAATGTTAAGTTGGAACAGACACATTGCCTAATCCCTGAAGTGTTGAAGAAGAAGAAGAAGAAGAAGAAGAAGAATTATCAAATATATCGTTGTGTTTCGTATTTATTTTTGTCTGTTAAGGAATTAAACTTTTCGTTTTTGCTTTTATATTGCAAAGGTTTTCTAATATATCGATTTTTGTCACCTTTTTGTATCGATTTTATGAGTTTAAATTGTAAATATCTGGGGAAACAGGTGTTTCTTTAGGGTTTGTGACGTTAGGTTACTTTTGTATATTGCGCGTTTAGGAAAAGAATTCTTGTGCTCACAGTATCGAAAGGTTAGTGATTTCCCTGTCTGGCCTACGTATAGTATAGTGTATTGCGTTTAGAACGTCTAAATTTCACATATACCGCGTCTATTCCGGTGGTCTGTATAGGTCATATATTTGTTTTCCACTCTGTTTGTATGTTACGTAATTTTAGAATTAATTTGTTAAACAATTTATTGTTTCACATAGGTCTATAAGTAATTATATCTAATATTTTGCGTTACAGATTGGCGATTCGTATCGTTTCTCTCTGTTTGACGTCGTAAGATGAAGGTAAGAGAAGAAGTTTATATAGATTTAAAAAAATATATAATAAAAAATATTTAATATTTTAAAGAAAGGTAGGCGTGTATAAATGACTAAGAGTAAAATCGCTCTTCCAGCAGAAGCCAAACGAAAAATATTATATTCCAAGATTATAAGTAGAGTAGACTCGATATTATATTGCTACTTTATAAATAGCTTTTTCGACAATTAATCAAATATTTTTTTGACGTCAGAAACGTCTTGTTGGTAGGAGGTGGAGGGTTGAAGCCGCGACGCTTGACTGAAACGGAAGACAAGTTAAATATTTTCCCTCGGATATTCCTTTTTTTTTATTTATTTGTTTTTGTGTTTAAACAGCGACATTTGTTTTATTTTATGTTTACTTGTTAGCAAAGGCGTGTAGAGTGTGATGTGTGCGCGTATGTATGTGTGTGTGTTTTGTTAAAAAAATTAATTACGTCTGTTAACATAAGTTGGTAATACTTTCAGTCTTTGATCGTGCAGATATTTAATAGGTGTCAGGCCACATAAAAATTAATAATTTTTAAGCAGTTCTTAATAATTAATAAGTATGAATACACCCCCACACACGTACACACGCACACGCACACACACACACACACACACACACACACACACACACACACACACACACACACACAACGAAATATGATGTTTATTTTATTATAACATAGCTCCTACTTATCGGGTCGACCTAGGAACAGAACGGTTGTGGAGCCGGAACAGAGATCAAGGTCTAACCATTGAAGTTAACGTCGACAACGACGAGGAAAGGATCCCAGTTTTAATAGAGACAGTAAGCTGTTACCTATAAACACAACAGTACTTTAGAATAAGTGAGCCGTTTTAAGCATCTCGGATACGACTTAGGCTATGAGCCTGAAAGTGAACCTTAAAGAGAAAGTATATATAAAATTAGGAATGTTTGTAAAACGATGTTTGTATACTTCATAGAAATATTAGAAATAAAGCAAGAGCCACCATGGCAACTAAATTTTGTAAAACAATTGCAATACGTACGTTTACATATGCGAATGAGGCGTCGGTCATTACCGAAACCAACGCCGTAAGTTGTAGAGTGCTGAACGCAGGCCCTTCGAAATACTTCAAACTATACATTGCAAGATCGAAGAAGGAATTAGGATACAAGAGTAAGATTAGAAGTACCCGCCGCTTAGGGAAACTTATCGTCTCCACCTATGTGGTGCCGATGGTTACCTACGAGATCCCCGTATGGGGCTACTTGGCCCAAGACCCATAAGCGAAAGCTTCAGTCTATCCTTGACCGAGGATTGCGCTGGGCGAGCAAAGCCCACTATCTGACATCAAATAAAACCATCCGAGAAGCCCTGCGTGTCCGTTCCCTGGACGCCACTATACGGACTCTGTCGCTCAAATTTTATTGTCCCGCAAATTTTATTGCCGCTCCGCCCGATTCCAGGGCAACCACCTCATTAGCGCCCTCGGTCGCTACCAATCTGCGCCAGGAGAATCTTGGACCCGGTCTCGACGTACTCTCATCCTCAATTAATTAATTGAACACCCACGGCCGGTAGCAGGCCACACCCTAAATCCAGCCCCTATCTATCGTCCCTGCGGCAGGAGCTCTATTTGAAGCTCGGGACGCAGTGTACGAGCGGGCAACGGGCATGCCTAGAAGTGAAAGATATAAATATACAAGAGATTGCCAAAAGCGGCGCTGAAATAGAAAGACTGAAATAGCGGCATTGGTAGAAGATACGTGGGTCGTCCGAGAATTAGATGGGCGCCGGAATAAGTTTATATAACACAGACCTTTAAGTGAAGAATAATAAGAAGAACAAGAACTCGGTTGTGTAGTTGTGTGTGTTTGTATGTGAAAACTGGGTGAAAGGCAGTACGCAAGCGCAAGTATTAGTGTCTATTTGTTGTGTTACAACAATCGGGAACGATACGATCGCCAGCAACAATGGCGTGCAGTGATGTACGACGATAACCGGGACGGGAACGATTTGACATTTCACGAGACATATACGATGCTTTTGCTGCGATAGAATAACGTACACCTTGGTAAAGTTCACCCGCTCTGCCGTCAGCGTCCCTTCCCTGTAGTGAAGGGAAGTTTTAGTAGGGTATTATAGCACGTTCTCGATGAACGGCACAAGAGTAGCAGAAATAGAAAAAAGGGAAACAAGTGATGAGACAATTACATTCCATTTAGTGGCGTAACTACGAGCTGCTTCTGACGGGGGGGGGACGAGACTGGTTTGAAGGTTGGCCACCCCATTTTACTCAGGACAAATGATAAATACAAGATTCTTTCCATATAATTGTAGAAATAAATTTTATAAAACTTAAGTAAGGATACAAATACGTACGTTATTTACCAAATGTTGAGTGGTTGTCATAACTCTAAGCAAACTCTAATTTCATTTTATTATTTTTTAGAAGTCTAGAAATTCTTTTTGTTTCTACAATCATTTGTAAGCCTTTTATAAGTTATTTCTAAGATGATGATGACGGTAATGATGGTGAACTCAGTTGGTGGTGGTGATGATGACGATGACGACGACGGTGTCGATGGCGATGACAAAGACGACGATGTTTTTTTTTATGTCATGAGTTTCTTCAGCTGGCATCACAACCCATTGTGGGTCTTAGCCTGTTCAATGATTTTCTTACGTTCTCCCCCTCACACCACACACTTCTCTAGCCCCTCACATTCGTACGTCTCAAATCATCCTCTACTTCGTCTCTCCATATATGTCTTCCTCTAATCCTCCTGACTATTGGTTTTCCAAGACTGCGATTTTTTAGTTGTTCTGCTGTCATCTATTCATTTTACGTGACTGAGCCATTCTGTCTTCTAATCTTGATCAACCGGACTATGTAAGCACTATATTGGAGTAATTAATCCAACTCATAATTCAAAAACCCATTTTCAGTCAGTTTTCCGAGGCACAAAGATCTTTCGCGAGAGTATACGCTCAAATATTCTAAGCTGTTTTGTTAAAATTCATTCCCAGGCTGATTGGCCGTGGTCCGTTGTTTTCAACTAAAACAGACTTCTACCACCTTACGCTAGCGAAGCTCGATTTTACACTGATGATGACAGTCGATGCCGCTGCCGAAACGTCTGTTTTAGTTTAAAACAATGGACCACGGCCAAACAGCCCGGGAATGAATTTTAACAACATTGACTCCTGCCGTGTAAGCCTACGAAGTATAGTCTAAGCTGTTCTTCTCTGCATAAGGTAATGTCAAGAGTTCCCATCTGTACGTCACTTTTGGTCGAGTAAGACTTCTATATATGGTTTCCTTTAGTTGTTTGGTAATGCATGAGTTTACGCTCTTAAAAGGGAAAGATGATGATGGTGGGGGTGGTGGTAGTAGTGATGGCGATCACGATGTTGTTGATGATGCTGACGACGACCAAAAATCAAAAGTACAGACATGTTTAATTTATATTTGGTATAAACGAACTCTGTACCCTCTTGCGTAAGAAAGAATATTAAAACAAATTCACTGTTTCATTACCTTAGTTGTTTTATGTTTTGTGACCAGAGCTGTGGCCAACGACACTGACAATTATTGGTGTGTGTGTGTGCGCGCGCGCAGAGTGTAATGTGCTGACTTTACTGCCCATGGGACACAGAACGGCAGTGCTAGACGGCTGACCTAAATTAACCTCGTGACCTCCTTAAGGAAATGAGAACATGACACTACAACGTGTGACCTATGTTATTTCAATGGTTTCACACACACACACACACACACACACACACACACACACACACACACACACACACACACACACACACACACACACACACACACACACACACACACACACACACACACACACACACACACACACACACACACACACACACACACAGAGTGTCTGTTACCACCAGCGCAGAGCTTTCTGCTTCTGTGCGTTCTTTGTTCCCTGCACAACTTTGAAACAGCAAACTTCTGAAAATTAGTTATTGCGGTATTGAATTACTATTACAATTAAGTGTCATTATTTCTGTCGTCTGTAGTCATATGTCTGTCTGTCGTTACATGTGTCAGTAATTCACTGTCATCTGTAGTGATCATACATTTGAAATTTGCGTACCTAAATACTCCTTTCTGTTGAAAAAACCACCGTCCCAGTAATTAAGGACATGCCTCATTACGTAATTCGTCGAATCAGCTAGAGCGAATCGGGGCTCAGTAGTAGTCCAGTATTGGCATTAAACTTTTGGATTTTATCACGAAGGGTTAGGTCGGAGAATAACCATCGTTATAGAAAGAACAACGACATCGTGAGAAAGTTAAATATATTTAGTTATGCCTGTGGAACAGTAAGACGACTATTTAAGAATAAAACGCAGTGAGAGACACAAATAAAGTTCTACAAGGTTTTGGGTGTGCCGACTTTAATGTAATGTTGTGAAACATGGACTCTCCTGCAAAAAGATATTTCAAAAATACAGGGCTCGGAAATGAAATTTTTAAGAGGATTTAAGGGATGTAGTTTGAGAGATCATCTACGAAACGACGGCATAAGAAAAGACCTGAAGTTACAGTCGGTTCTTTCTGGATAGAATAAAGGAATACAGGCAGAATTGGAAGTTCCATGTGGAACGCATGGTAGACACTCGTATTCCTAAACAAGCGTTTGAATATAGGCCAGTGGGGACGACAGATCGTGGAAAACCCTGGATCAATGGTCAGAGACTCTTGTGAAGTCGGATCGGGCTATAGCCCAAGTCATGTAGTGAAGAAGAAGAAGAAGAAGAAGAAGAAGAAGAAGAAGAAGAAGAAGAAGAAGAAGAAGAATAACCATCGTTAGAATATAACACACACCGTTTCGATTGCTAAAAAATCTATGGCCAGCTTTAGGTGTAAGTTAAATTAGAACAGTAAATACAAACTTAAGCCTATCCGAGATTCGTTCAGTGACAAACCGTCAAACAATTCATAAATCCCCACCACCTATAAGTTAATCACAGCTATACAAAAACTATATAAGAAAGAAAGAAACGCTACTTACCCTCAGGGACAACCGATTTGATAACCGGGAAGCGAGAACGGAGTGAGATCAACAAGGGCTTTAGATAATGTCTATCCACCAATTCCGCGGAGTGAAATTACTAAACTTGCAGAAAAAAATAAACAAAACAAAAGCAGGATATTTTTAGAAGAGTCTCTACTACAAATTTTACCTTATTACAGTTTTGCACTAATTAACACAATACTCACTTCTTAGAGAAACCGCAAGAATCGCCAAGTGTAACTGACCTGCTAAGCCGGGCGCTAACGCACATATATACCCCGTGGAGGTTCCAGAATAATCTACCATCTTCCGGGCCGCGCGGTTAAACTGCATATTAGAGCTATAGATTTTTGACTCTTCCACTTTAAAGTTAAGGCGAGGCATATCCGTATTTTTAAAATGCAGATAATACAGGAATACAGACAGTTTTTAAAAATTTGCGGGGCTCTCATAAAAAGACCCACAAAAATACCTGTAAATGAGGATGGTTTACAAAGAGCTACGTTTCAATTACAAGAAGTGGCAAGAAAATACTCACTGGCAATTTCAGTAAGAAAGACCAAAACCATGGCCTTTAAAGGTAAATATCCAGTGAGGACTAAGATAATTGTAAACAGCAGCACTTTAGAACGAGTGAGCCGTTTTAAACATATCGGCTGTGCAGCAAACTATGAATCTGAATATGATATAAGAGAGAAATAAATAAATTATGATAAATAAATTTAGGAATATCTGTAGTACGATTCATAGAAATTTTATAAATAAAACGAGACACAGCACACGGATAAATTTTATAAGACAATTGCAATACCCACGTTGATTTATGCGAGTGAGTCGTGGGTGATGACAAAAAAAAGGAAAGCGGCAAGATTCAGAGTGCTGAAATGCAGTTTCTTCGAAATACTTTAAATTATACACTGCAAGATAGAATAAGGAATGAAGATGTCAGAGCATAATTCGAAGTAAAGGAAATTATTTCAATTTACACAAGACAAATAGTGGTATTATCCGCAAAGGATGACAGAGGATCTATTGCCGAAAGCGGCGGCACTGAACCATAAAGCCATTTGTACAAGAGACCTGGGTCGTCCGAGGATGAGATGGGTGCCGGAACACGTTTATATAACCTAATTCTTGAAGAGAAGAAGAAGAAGAAGAAATGTCTGTAAAACTGTCTTTAAAAGGCTGGTATTAGGATTCTAAACGTCGAGCGATCAGAGGTAATCAATTTTTTGATTGACAACCCAAGAGTGGAAGCCACAACAAAAGAATCACAGAGACAAGGAAACGTTTTAAAATAAACAGCGTTGTTTCATCAAAACACGATAGTAATTAATTTACTACTGAAGGGTACTAAAGGGTGTGGCAACGTCAGTCTGTAGTTGAGGGGGGGGGAGGATATGATACAGTTTACCGAGCACTTTATGGGAATTAATATCGGTCGGCGACGCGCGTGTCAGTGTGTTATTGATAACACAAAGTAAACGCCAGATAACAACAGCGGTGTGTGTATATAGTATATAATATGTTGAACACGTCGTCGACGGTATTATCTGCCGCCCGGACGTTTATCAGCCTTGTATGCATGTCAGCGGCGCGATGCGATTTCATAAATCGTTTTGTGGTTGCTGTCCGCTGTCGCGGTCGATCAGTCATGCATGCCGCTCCGGCCTTCAGCTCTGTGTAATATGTTTATTGCTGCAATAACGGCCAGCGAACCTTTCTCGACGTTCGGTTCGTTGGAATTAGAGGTGTGCTAAACTAGTATTTGAAAATAACAGGCACAACCGAAACCGTTAAAAAAAATAAATAAATAACACGTACAAATACAGTAGAACTCGCTTATAACGAGAACTCGGATGTAACGAGTAAGAGTACGAGATTTGTTTGGTTTTATATCTCAGTAATGATAATTAAACTCGCTTTTAACGAGTAGGAACGCATTATAGACTTGGTTGTAATGAGCATTTTATCGCAGGGTTGCTTGTTCATGGGTTAAGGTCTAACAAACGTTCGTTACAATACAGCATTTTAAACGTTCGTTTAAAATCATTAACGGAATTTAGTGAAACTAATAATGTAAGTGATGAATTCGCGGATGTTTAAATAAATTACAAAAGTGTTTTGATATCTACAGATACACAATTACTAAGCAAACAAAAAATATATGACTTTTTTAAAGTTAATTAAGTTCTGTATGCGAAATATAATTTCAGGATTTCATTTGGAACGAAGAACAAAAAGACAAATAAATGAGTGAATTTTCTTGTAATTTAAAAGTAAATATTGAACATGTGGCATGGTACGTTTTGCGATTTTTGCTAGTCAGTAGGCTGATTTTTGCTAAGGTTGTACTACACAGTTACTTTTACTATACTTCGCGAATGAATATATATTCAGCAAAGAATGTTAATGTCTAAAAAATGTTGGAGTTTAAATTGTACTTTTAACCGTAGAATATAAAACGTGTCAAAATTTTATTGTGCAAAGCCTCTTCTATAGTAGACTTTTTCTGTTGTGTGTTCGATAATCACTGTATAAAAATTTAGGCTTGCGAGTCGACAACTCGGATGCAGCGAGCACCCGGTTTTAACGAACACATTTGTCCGGTTTCTTGAATCTCGTTATAAGCAAGTTCCACTGTAGGCCTATCTGTTATTATATACTGTGCCGGGACTTTAAATTTTCCCGGCGCGTGTAGGCAGTGCAGTGCTATCGTCGAAGCTGCGGCGACGCGATTTAGTGACCAGTCTGGTGGTCAGCTGTTCGCTGTGTTTTTTTGGTTTTCAATGTTGCTAGTGAGGTTAGCCAAACGCTTTTTGACAAACTGGGACAGATTTTGTTTTTATGCAGGCAGGTACGACCTACACACAATTGTCTCGCTCTCATTTCTCTGAAAGCCTTCAACCAGAACTTCCTTGGTCTGACGGCCTAGGTCATGTGTGTCATCATCATCATTAAATGATATTTGAATATTCAATTGTGTCATAAGCATAAGATAGTAAATCTTGTTATTACGTTAGTATGTGTTAATCATGTCACTCTGTTAAGCCTCAGCACACTTTTCGCTTCCTCTAGGTCCATAAACCTAGTTTTAAATATTACGTACGGTCCTGTGACCGCTACAATACGTATTATACATATACCTGTATTATATAATTTGTTATAAGAAATAAATTGAAACTAAAAGTATTAACAGTGTTACTTTACACTATGACTTCATTGAGCTGTTACTGTTTAAAAGAAAATAAGAAACAAGGGAATTTATAGGCCTATCTCCCTTTGGGAATACTAATTTAAGTTTTCAGTAGGAGTAAACAAACTGCCATAGATTTAATAGTAAATTATTTTTTCCATTTTGGTTAGAAAAATCAGTTGCGAAACTCAGACAATGAAATTTAGAGTGCACGTAATAGCACAACAAATAATGTTGTTGAGACGTGAGATGTGCAGTTTACATCATCTCCTAAATCACATTAACAAAAAGTATTATATTGCCTATCAGCCACTTTGTAGGTTATAAAACAATATAATTCGCTTTTTCAAAATTTACCAGGTTGGTGACTAATATAATATATAATTTGTTATTATAATCTGTATTATAATCTGCATAACACACGAGAATAAATGTAACATCAGTATGAATTTTGTTTTAATCTTTTAAAAACATCTTCGGCTCTTTGGCATAGAGATATTCTGACCCTCGCTGTTTTGCTTCGTTTCGTACTTGTATGGACATCGGCACATGCGCGGAATGAAGTATTCAGCACCAAAAAGTGGTTTTGTACTCGTTTACCTGTTTATTCGGTAATTGTGTTAGGGGAGCTCAGAACCGCGAGGCCGCGAGTAATCGGAACGGGTATTTCGACTTTTCAGTTATCGTTGAGTCGGAACAGGTATTTCAACTTTTCAGTCACTGTTATATCCGTTCCACAAAAATATCGTTCCAAAATACCTGTTATAGGTATATCGGCCCACCTCTAGTTGGAATCGTTAACGGCTGGCTTCTGGCTAACTGGCGAATGGCTCTGGTGAACCAGTTCAATGTAGGTTTGCCTACATTTATTTATGACTAGGCTTGGCATAATTTTTACTAACCAATCGAGACACCAATTTAGCGAGGAGGGAGAGTGAGAAAGGAGGCTGGGATTAAAATATAAACATTACAGTTTTTATTACATTTTTATTTTATTGTGTGTATATAATGTATAAATATAATACTTGATACATAATAAAGTGTAAATAACAGAAAATATATTTTTTTCAAACTTTAAATGCAGTACTTTAAATTGTGTTCAATCAAAAAAATTACTCATTACATTGAGAATTTGCAAGAAGTGTGTAACTTTAACTTGTTTTTTAAACCAGTCATATTTTTCACGTGAATGCACCTTTATCAATATTCATTTTTATTATTTACTTTGTCAAAAAATTCATTACTATTAAGTCAAAAAATTTACTTTACACAGCATCAAACGCACGCGCTGTTAACTCCTGCATCAAACCTTTGGCCAAGCGTTGTTCATCAATGAGAACACTTTCTCTACAGGAGCTGATGTTCCAGGAGGACAAACGATGTACTGATTATCAGTCCAAGTTTGCGTATTGGGATGTCATTTATGGAACCAAACGCACCGACCTGGACATTTCGGCAACCGGACGGAGCACCGGGACTGCACTCTGAAACTGGGACTATCCCGGTCAAACCGAGACGTGTGGGAAGCCTATTTGTGATAGTACAACGCTGTAGGGAATTATTAATGAATGACTTCGTTCTGTCTCGGATATTTTACTTCTGAACGAACAGGCAGGAGTTTTCAATGAAAGATCTTGCGTCGATTACGTATTTTCTTTGAAAATATTGATTGAGGAGTGGAGGGAACTTAATTTGGAGACACACCTTACCTTCACTGACTACGGGAAAGCATTTGATAAGAGTTGACAGCTCCATTCTGTGGGACATTACGATATAGAGGGGTACTCTAAACATCGTGTAGACATTATAGTGTGCTTATACTGTTGTACAAGTGTAGTATTGTTTATAGAGGATTTGACAGAAGATATTTACATAACTCAGGTAGTGCGCCAAGGTTTTAGCATGTCTCCAGAAATATCTATACTGTTGACATAGTTAGAGAGTGGAAATTAGAGTGGATCCTAGAATAAAAATAAATAATAGAACCTACATGAATACAATGCTGTTTGCGGATGATCAAGTAATCATCCAAAACAATGAATGCGAGCTCCGGAGATCAATATTCCAGTTACAGCAAATCTGCTCAAATTACAACATGAAAATTCCTGTGCAGAAGACAGAAACTATGTCCTTTATGGGCAAACACCCCTCACAGACTAAGACTGTATTATTGTACAATAAAACTATGAGCAGTTGTCAGATTTCCGTCCTCTTGGCTGTGACATCACTTACGATGTTGATCACAAGTTGGCTAAATTTCAGTCAGTGTGTGTGGCACAATTCGTCGAGCGTTGTCAAAAAAAAATAGGAAAGAGACTCGAGTAGAAATATCGTATAAGCTAATGGCTGTGCCAGTGGTATTGAATGGTTCTGAAACTTGGGACTCCGTCAAAAAAACATCTAAGTAGGATACAGGCATCGGAGATGAGATTCTTGCGGTCTGATAGACTTTACAATGTAGACATTCGTAAAGAGTTGAACATTTTTAATATCCAAGTTTGAGAAGAATCTACTGCCTCCCTGGTGACACGGCGGGAGTAATTGCGTACATGTTAATCCATTGGAGGAAAACGTATATGCAGGTCGTAGGACCAATTGGTCAGGCTAATATTTGAAAGGTTTGGAGACTGAAGAAGCATTTTCATAACCTCTGAATATTGTTAGATAACTATATAACTCAATTCTGTATGATTATTATGCCACACGTTGTTGTTATCATTTTATAATGAGACGAGATCCTCTCTCGTTAAAATTAGATAAATATTATTATTATCATTGTTATTATTAATAGTTGTATGGTTGTTAAGTGTTGTGAGTTCTATGTTGAATGGTTTAAGTTGACTCTTATACTTGTCGCTGAGATGATTCGAAAGGTGTGTCCCTTCACTGAAAATTACATAAGTATCACAGTTATAAAAATACTTACTAGTGACGGTTGGATGCTAGTAATGTGTGAGTGTATTACTAGCGAGAATCATTCGATTCAAATTATCGCCGCAGTCTCTCGTACCAACCATTGCTGTCGCACACCTAAGCTGCAAGTCTTATTTTTTACAATAACAGTCAAACTCGTTTATCATTCGTGAAATAATGTTTTATTGTCTGAACTCATCTTTAATAATTGTCAGTGTACAATGATCTTATTCATTTTGCTTTAAAAAAGTTAATTTCGAGTATGGACTCTTTAAAAATAATTAAAACTCAGGGTGGCCAGACTGCGTCTAATAATCGACTAGTCAGGATGTAAACAATTTCATTACTTTACTTTATAAATATAGCAGGTTCTTTTATTCTGCAACATACACTTTAATTAATGAAAAGCACTACTGTAATAATTAGTAGGCGGAGAGTAAAAAATATTTGGTTCTTTAATATAACATAAACTTTGAACGAGTGTTCTTTACTTGAATTGAAGGTTAACTTGGGTTCATTGTAACCTAACTTATTTGGTTTTAAATGACTAATGATTCATTAAATATGTTAATTATTTCATACAACACTGTTATAAAGGAAATCCAGTGATATTTTCATTATTTATCTTCTAATATGGGATATAAACAACGAACAGGTAATTAAAATTTATCAACTCCTATGGTTGACGATTATGCTACATCTAGTTATAGTCTTACAATTAAACACAACATTATACTTAAAATACTATATGTTCAGGGTTCATTTGGTTCCCTCATTGATGATTCAATGTCTTTTACAAAAATATTACAATTGATATCATTAATGTTACTAATTAGAAAGTCAAAATTGTCAATGGTCAACTCCTTCGTTGTTAATTCTTTACTATAATTGTTAAAGTCCCTTTTCCATCTAATAAAGGATCTGATTATGATTTAATTAAATTCGCTAATATAGCGTTCTTTACTTGTTTAATTATTTATATAAATATAATAATCATGGTCACTGATACTTGCGTGTACCGTCTATCTCGTAGTGTCACTTTTACACAAATTTTTCTTTGTTTATAAATTTTTAAGAACTGAATTAATTTTTATTAATTCCTTTTCACTCACTATCTATGCGCATGCACTCTGGTTAAGATCACTGGTTAAAATAAACTGCACTTTCCCATGTGTCCGACCTAACCTCAACCTGGAGTTTCGAGGTTAATATGCTTTATCAGCTGTCGGCTTATCAATTCAATGTTTTGTGGTTACTCTGACCAACGTGGAGTCTGCGTCGAAGCTTGAGATGAACTGTTGTTGTTACCTGTATCGGGATTCCGCACTTTATAGTTAATAATGGGCCCTGATTGGCTAATTGTCATTATCCTCGTGAGCTCTCGGTAACATTCGGCGAAATAGACACTCTATTCAGCGTCAGTAGCTGGTGTCAAGATTATGATTCTCTGGTTTCCCTGGTACGCCCACGGGCTTGCAATTAATTCTTTTTTCTTATAAATTAAATAATTCATTTATAATTACACTGATAATATTTTCATGACTACCATTGTTTCTATCTTTTCATCACGAGTATTTTGCATACCCTTATCATATAGTTCTGCTATGGCGTTGATAAAAACACATTTCTTACAAACTAATTATATCTCTTAGTTTATATTTTACACTAATTACATTGTTTTTCTTCACTTTTGTCTATGGTGATGTCTTATTAATATTGTACAATAAATTTTCACACATCGTTATTTAATTACAGCTATGAATTAATCCATTTTTCTTGGATTAGACTCTAGGCCTATTGTCATATTAATTGTTTATCACTTAATTTATAATATTAGTGGTTTATAACACATCTTTGTTGTGGCCTATGCATAATGACTTTATCATTACTACTTCTGATAGTACCAGCATTAGTTATTATTGGTTTATATTACTTTACTTACAGTTTCTTTGATTATCGTTTAATACACTTGAGTATTACGTTTTTCTTTAATTGGATTTTTGCACATTTATCTCTTTATCATGTTTATTCTATACCAGTGTTCTTATAACACCCTGAATACTTGGCAGTGGTCAGTTCTGCTTTTATATTGGGAACCACGCTAGTTTGAATTTACTTTAACTTCTTGCATCTAGTGTTAGTTAGGGTTCACTTATAATTTGCCTTATTATTATTAATTTGGTGGACATAATCCTTGAATTGTCTCATCTGAACGTTCTTCTTCATTATTTAGTATCATGGGTTGAGTCCCTATTCTTTTATTACAGGATTGAGTGAGATTTTTGCTGTCCCTGGTACCCATTCTATGTGGTACACTTGGTTACATTAAATTACATTTATTCACCACTTATGTTCCTTTACAACATTACCTTTTATACATTTAATGTTCCTTTTAGTATCTAGTTATGTTACACTACAAGACAATTTGATTTTACATCACTTTAGTCATAGTTTTTTACTATTTGATTGAAAACTAGTTGGCCAGATTAGGTTATGTCCTAACTTGGTTTCTCAACAATGACTGAATGTCAGTTTCTGTTTTCTACACAATGTATGACTTATTTACTCTTATCTAACATTGATATTTTATTGTTTATGGCTGTCTCTATTTGGTTATTATCTCAACCTTTATTATTGAGTACTAGTGGTCTTTGACAATCTTAATTCCACTTTACAAATTTTATTAGTACTTTGGACATTGTCTATTTGTTATGTTTATACATCATTTAATTATACAATTACCATATTGGTACTCACTCTCCCTCTTAATTTCTGCTTCCAGTAGTTAATTTTTTTGAGTTCTGTTTGTCTGTACTGTTAAGTCATTGAATTCATTTGATTAATAAGTTTATGTCAGTGTCAAGTCATAGCTTAGGGTTTTAAATCATGTTTGTTGATTCACTTTTATTTTCTTTTTCATTAATAATACTTTTGTTTTCATGGGTTAATTTATTCTCATTTATATTATCTCCTTTTGGCATGTGACTTGATTAGGTTTTTTCCCTAGTTGTACTGATTTCTTCCTCACACTTAATAAATCTCTTCTGGTTACTGTTGTCATTGTTTTCTTTCTCACTGTTTGATCTATTCGGTAATTAGGTACGTTGTCTTGTAGTTAGTCGTGTCTTCGTTTCTTCAATTATACATTTACTTATAAATCATAGTTTAGTCTATTCCCCTACTTTGGTCATAATACCTTCTGTGTTCATGATTGCAAATTCATTTTTTGTAAATTAATTTATCTAGGGTAACTTTTAATCCATTTGTTATACATTGGTGTTGGGTGTGTTATATGTACCATTACAATATGTACGGCCCTTATCTCTTCACAGTTAATTAACTTATTATTTTCCTTTACTTCATGGCCTAGGCTGCATTGCCTGTTCTGGACATCACCTTGTTTTTGGATGTCCAACAATTTGCTGACTTCTGGTCTGTAATTCAAGGCGTTTCGGGAAAGACGGTCTTGCTGAATTCTTACTAAATAGTTGCTCCAACTGACTTTGTATATTTTATAAATTTAAAATTTACAATTCCCGTCTTATATTTTCATTACTTGTTCTGTCTGTTAGGGTGTAAACTTTCAACAGCTCTGAGAAATTACACTTCTCCTTACCTTTCTTCTGAGTAAGCTGCGTCTCACTCCTATACAGTTCCACAGGTACTGCCATTGTCTCAACTATAGCAGAGAAATACGGACTGATAATGTCTCCATAGGAAACAAAATCAATGGCTTCTACAGGGTAAATAGCCAGGAAGAAAACTAAAGTAGAAGAGATGTTCTTCTTCTTCCCCTCTTCAAGGATTGTGTTATGTAAACCTGTTCCAGCACCAATCTCATCCTCGGACGACCCACATCTCTTCAACCAATGGCTTTATAGTTCAGTACCGCTTTCTGCAATCGATCCTCTGTCATCCTTTTATAGATGATCCCACCATTGTCTTCTGTAAATTGAAATAATTTCATTTATGTCCTCTACTTCGAGTCCTACTCTGATATCCTCATTCCTTATTCTGTCTTGGACCGGAGAGCCTACCATTCAGATCCAGGCCTACAGATGTACTTTTGCAAAGGATCTTAACTGAAGTTATTAATGATCTGGATAACCTCTTCTAACCATAATATATCATAACTTTGGGCGGTCTGCATTATCAGATGCTTTTTCCATATCAACAAAAGCAGCATGCGTTCCTGGTTATACTCCCGCCTTTTCTCTATTAATTATTGTGGATTTTTTTAGGAAAAAGGATATTCATAAACATACCTGGTCGGCGAGAGGTACTAGATCGATTATAGTAGAAGAGATAAATAGCAGGGTCCTACTGCCACAGTTTCCAGTCCTCACTCCGAGGCTGCTCAGGATGCTTCAAGTATTTCAAAGTTTTATATGAACAGGTTAGTGGCCTGTTACACAACCCTCTACCAGGATGACCAGAGACTCTTCTGCCAGGGTTACCATACCTTAGCCGAAAAACCCCTGTTTTGGGGCACAGGCGATTCGTCCTCATCCTTCTCTTTCTGAGATAGGATTTGGTGGCTTTGTATCAGTTATTCTGATACTAAAAGAGCTATGTTTTGAAAAGAGCTATGTTTCAAATACAAGAAGTGACAAGAGAGTACTCACTGACAATTACAGTAAGAAAGACCAAAACCATGGCCTTTAAAGGTGAATATCCAGTGAGGACGAAGATAATAATAAACAACAGCACTTTAGAACGAGTGAGCCGTTTCGAATATCTCGGCTGTGCAGTAAGCTATGCATCTGAATGTGATATAAGTGAGAAGATAAATAAATTTAGGAATATCTGTGGTGCGATTCATAGAAATCTTAGAAATAAAACAAGACACAGCTCAAAGATTAAATTTTATAAGACAGTTGCAATACCATTGCACATTGATTTATGCGAGTGAGGCGTGGGTCTGACAAAACAAAGGAAAGCGGCAAGATTCAGAGTGCTGAAATGCAGGTTCTTCGAAATACTTTAAATTACACATTGCAAGATAGAATAGGAATGAAGATACAGAGCAGAACTTGAAGTAAAGGACATAAAAATGAAATTATTGAAATTTACAGAAAACAATGGTGGGATCATCTGCAAAGGATGACAGAGGATCGATAGCCGAAAGCGGCACTGAACTATAAAGCCATTGGTAGAAGAGACGTGGGTCGTCCGGGAATGAAATGGGTGTCGGAACAGGTTTATATAGCCTAATCCTTGAAGAGGAGAAAAAGAAGAAGAGATAAATTGCAAAATTCTGGAGTAGGTGTCCAGTTTTGACTATCTTCGAAGTGGAACGTATCTCCTACAGTAGAATTAATTAACATAATTATTAAATATTCAGGAAACGCGTTGTACGCTAACAAAACATTCAGCAATTATATTATTAAGAAAACATAAATGAAGGAAGAAAAAACAACAACAAAGTTATTAAGTAAGATTTATTAAGGACACAGAGTTATCAAAGTAAAGAAACGCTGTCTAACAGACAGGAGGGTAACAAGAGCGATATTTCTTTCCGAGGGAGCGAGCGCGCGGTATGGTTTCTCTTCGTAACAACCATCTGTCCGACTGTGCCGCGACCCCGACCAACCTACTTCTTTCTTGAATGTATAATTACGACAAGATTTATTAATGAGCGGCTAGTAGCCGAGTTTATAAGTTGTTTGTTTTTCTCTCTGTCTCTCTTTCACATACACTGTTTGCCTTTTCTTTTCTTTTCTTCTTTTGTTCGCTTAATCAAGATGTTTCAGGTGGCGGGTCGGGCCGGTTTCGTAATACGAATGAACACAACAACGGTATACACGAACACGGCTCGGTCTTCTCGTGTTGGATTCTATTTATAGACGACGACGACAACGACGGTCGACCGACCAAAGAAACGGCACCTGGTGGAAACAGAATCTGTTTGTGGAGGAGAGAGAGAAAGAGATCGTCAGGTACAAAGAAACGTAGATAGCGATACGTAGCAACAAAACTCGATAAGAGTGGCGAGAGAGAGAGAGAGAGAGAGAGAGAGAGAGAGAGAGAGAGAGAGAGAGAGAGAGAGAGAGAGAGAGACAGACAGACAGACAGACAGACAGACAGATATTTACAATTCACCGCACGCGCGACCGGATGGACGGATGGTTCACCTCTCTGCGTGCCCATCATGGTGTACTGAATGGTCCGGTTCGCTTGAGGTCAACTTAATGAGCTGTTCCATTGTTTGTTCCCTTCCGTCACTCGGCCGAGATAACACCGCGTTTCCACATATCACTCACGCGTGCCTCGTCTCGTCCCGTTTCGTATGAATATTAACGTTATGCCGCCGCCGCCGCCTCCGGGAAAACACCTGACCGACGCCGACGTACGTTTCATCCGTAACACGGTTGTGCGGGCGATTTTCCGGTATTCAATGGTTTCAATCCTAGGCCTCGACATACGCCGACAGCATTCGTAGTCAGTGTCGAATGTTATCGTAGTCAATATTGTAGCGTTATCCACAACGCTAGGATATGCTGCAGCACCGGACACCAGGGGCTCAGCTGTCAGATGGGGCACCATCCACCTGAACTGACTAAGCGAAGCAAAGCTTATGATCACATTACGCAATTGTTTGATTTTCTTACGCAATATTATTAACCATGGACAGTGTCGAGTTGGAAAATCAAGCGATAGGTCTTATAGAAGTTACTCGAACTATTTGAATAACCATCTTCTAATAGAATGAAGCACTTTTTGCGACGGGTAAAATTGCAAGAAAGAGGTTTTTGCAAATCGTTCGAATTAAGATGATAGATTCCATGATACTACAGTTTGTCCGCTCATAGTATTAAACTGGATTATTGATTGTAAAATCATTGATGTATTTCCGAATATACATTACTTATCATCTGCTTTTGATGATTCCAGTAGTTAACTGCGAATCTGAAAGATCATTTTCTGTATTAAAACGCATTAAAGATATGTTGAGTTCAACTATGGGAGATGAGAGATTACCTTCGTTAGCAAGGTTGATTAATGAAAGCGAGATACTTGAATCGCTCGATGTAGAAGAAATTATACAAGACTTCGTTAAGGCATAAAAAAAAAGGATCGATTAGTATTTTTTAAGCTTAAGTACTACTATGATCATTGTAATCACTATTTAGCTAATATTTGTTTAATTTAAGAGTTTAATAAAATAATTGTTAACTTTCGAAATTGTATATGCCATTTATCAATGTAAATAATGGATAATATGTTGATTTTTGAATCGGAGGGGGGGCACCAGTCCGATTGCAGCATAGGCCACCACGCGCTTCTAATCCGCCCCTTTTCGTCGTGCGACTTACTGAATATAAATACATCAAACCGTGATGTTTCATTCCAATATACGTATTGTTCCACGACGGTGGGCGGATATTTGTTGTTCTGCTTTTCAGGATCGTTCTCGAGCACTTTTTAAACGACTCGGTCTAATTTTAGCGCTGACCTGCAGGTTCTGGTTATATAGAACATAAGTAAAACCGGTCCTGATGTACGGAAGTGAAATATGAGTACTGAAAACTGGGCGACCTGTTTCGACATGCATCTTTTGAAAGGAAAATTTATGGACCATTAAGGAAGGTGAAGAGTGGAGAATAAGGTACAACAGAGGGCTTTATGAGTTATATAGATCACATGATATTGTGACATAAATTACGATAGCTAGGCTGCAAAGGGCAGGACATGTGCAGAGAATGAATGAGGCGGATGCTCTTAAGAGGATTATGAAATGCACACCAGAAGGAAAGAGAGGACGTGGAAGATCTAAACTACGATGGTTTGGTGGAATCCTAGAAGATGAGAAAGTACATGAGTGAAAAATTAGTGGACATTGGCTGAGTTGTGGAGCTACTGATGATGATGATGATGGTAGGTCGTATTTGGAATTATGAAGAAACAAAAATATGAGTGTCTTAATATATTCACCCCAAGTTTCGTTAATGGCACCAAAAATACCTAAAAATTTATTGTTTTTATATAATGGGGAGTGGTCGTGGCGTAGTGGCTAGCGTGTCGCGCTGCTACGCTGTCTGCGCGGGTTCGATTCCTCCCGGGGCCATCTGATTTATACACGACCGTTCCCCCTCGCAAAGCGATGGCAAACCAGCGAGAGGTATCCTGCCTAGTATAAATCCTCCTCAGCCAAACCGTTCGGATCCGGCGTTAAACTGTAGGTCCCATATACCTGTAAGAGACTCAGTAACACACTCACCACGGGTATATGCGGGAAGGGTAAATACCAGTCGAAAGACTGAAGGACCCAATAATAATAATTATATATTGGGAATCTACAGTCCTATCGGCTCCTTCGCCTCCAATAACCGAACAATGGATCTTTTCCGGGTTTAGAGGCAGCATGGCGGTGAGAAATTACTCTAAGTAGCAATCGCCACCGACAGTACATTCCACACGATTCCGTTACATTTTTTAACCAGTAATTTATTTTAAAATTTACGTTTATTTGCTTTTTTCTTGTGTTTTATTTTTTTATCTTCACATTTTTTGTTTTGCACTTCACCCCACTTTTTATATTTTGGCGTGGGCTCGGGGTCACTGGATTGGCAAAATGTACTCAATGTTTACCTGTGCGGTGGTAATAATTTTGTCTAAAGTTGTTGGTATCCTCTCCACTCGTCAGAGATGATGGTTGTGCCCAGAACAACATACAATTCATTTTGCCTTTCTCTTTCCTTTTCCAGTAGCCTTGTGTCATCCATTCTTGATATGTGTTCATTCCATATCGTTCTTATTTCCGTAATCCAAGCATTAATATCTGTTACATTACACGTTTCTCTTATACTATTGTTTGACGACCCATCGTACCTTGCCTTTCCTAGTACCCTCCGTAATATAGTCATTTCTAAAGTTTGTCGTCTTCTTTGAGTTGTTACTGTATCCGGCTCGGTCTCTGATGCATAGGATATTACTGGACGTATTGTGCTTTTCGTAAACTCTAGGTTTTGCTTCTCATGAGAGGTATTTATTATTCCATATATAAGGTTATTCATGCATCCAGCAATTCTTCTTGCTTTCATCAAATTGACGTTCTATATCTTCATCTGCCCCATTGTTACTTGTAAGCCTTGTTCCTAAGTAGTCTGTTTCCATTACTTGTTCTGTTATTATTGCCGTATCTTCCTTATAATTTCGAGGCTGTCTGCTGCTTCTTTGAGCCATTCATATTTTTCACCAACCTTGTCCACCAACGCTCCTCCTTTATCCGGGCTTGGGACCGACGGTAGTATCCAATGTGGTACTCAATCCACACATTTTTATTTACCACAGGTGTAGTTGCAATACCTGTAAAGTAAACAAAAAATAAATAAATATTGCGTTGTGTGTAGTCACATTTCGCCATCCCGGGTTTATTCTCATCGGCCTCGTTTCCAGTAATCCACTTTCTCGTCGTCGCCGTCATCCTTTACGGCTTAGGCTGGTACCCTGTTCCAATCTCAATGGAATTCATCCAACCATAGCTTGTGGGGTCTTCCTAGGGTTGCCAACCACACTTTATAATAAAGTATCCTACTTTATTTTTGGTGAATATACTTTATACTTTTGCATAAAAATAAAGTATGCGAAAATACCTTATTTTGAGTCTTTACTGTAATGCACGAAACGAAACACTCTCATACGTAATTTCCGAACGATTTATCGATGCCTAAGATAAAACAGAACGGAACACACACGATTAACAATGATTATTTATTATTGAACGAAACGGCAGATGGCAGTCCATATCGGTTTCCTTTCTAGATTATTATTTATACGTTGTTGTAAAAAAGATTAAATATTAAAATGGATGATTTATATTCCGACTCAATAAGACTTAAAGAAATCCAAAGACAATCAACAAATAATGACAAAGAATTTTCAGAAAAAAATACTGCTGAAAAGTGGCAATATATACTTAAGAATGCGTGTGATAACTTACCAAATATAAACAAAAGTATTTCTTATCTGCTCTCTGTTCCCGCAACCTCAGCTTTCACTGAAAGAGTTTTCTCGGTGATGAATGTAAAGTGGCGAGAAGAGAGAAACAGAGTGTCCATAAATTTAATAAAAAATGAGTTATTTATTTATTTAAATCTAGATTTAGATTGTAATATTAACTATCAAACTCTCAAAGATAACCAAAAATTGTTAGCTTGTGCTAAAAGCACAAAAAAATATGTATTTAAGGCAATAAAAACTTAAATTTAAATAATACTTTTTTTTCTTACAAATACTTTTTTTCCTCTTCCAACAGACAAGTTACGTTATTTTCCTCAAAAAAAGTTGGCAATCCTAGGTCTTCCCACACTTCTATTCCCCTCTTGGACGATGTCAAGGGTTCGTCTTGGAAATCCGTCCTCTCCGCGTTTAACCGCCACTCAGTTTTGTACCGGGTGATTTTATCGTTTAAGCTTTCAGCTTAGTTCCATTCTAATAAGACCACTGCCATAAGATCTCTCCGCGTACAACCCTTTACAGCCCCTGAGAACCTCATTTCTTCCCCCTTGTCCTTTCCTTCCTTTTCCTGGCGTTACAACCCATCGTGGGTTTTAGCCTCCTCAATGACATCCTCTCACTGTAAATCCGTCTCCATGCCCTCACGTTCATACATCTCAAATCATCCTCCACATCATCCAACCATCTCTTTATGAGTCTGCCTCTAATTATTTTTCCTACCGGTCTCCAATCTGCAATGCTCTTAGCCATTCATCAGCTATCCATACGCTTTACTTGGCCCAGGCACTCATGTTTTCTACTCTTAATAAGCCGGACTATGTCAGCACCCTGAATCAGTTGGTCCAGTTCATGGTTCATTTGAATCCTACAGTAGCCATATTCAGTTTGTAGACATTACCATGTATTATAATATTTCAATTGCGCATTTTCTTGCTTTCCTATTTAAGTATTTAACGGTACATGCACAAAGCGAATGGAAAAGAGACTAATTTTGTTTTCAACCTCTATAACATGTTGATACGCAATGCTGCACACTAGCTACTTGAAATCTGACACCTGTTCTATTGACGAGTCTAGTATGGCAATTTTTGTTTTAATATGATTTGTCCCAGTCATAGCCTTAACGTTTGTTTTAGATAAGGAAATGATTTGATTATAATCTGGTAAAATGTTTTTAAGATAAATCCACATTCTGCATGTGAACTTATGAAATTATATTAGGTCAGTTTTAGCGCGTATAACAGTAGCACTTATTTCATTCTCACTGGCAGTACACACACACAAACACACACATATTCGGCGAACGATAACGCCGCTATTCTCCGTTATTTAACGCTGATGATTGCCCATCCCCACCCGCTACTTACGCCGTATATACTGCAAAGAATTTCATTAAAAACATTTCTCCTCAGCGTTATCTGTGAGGGCTGCGTCGTTCCCACGACCGTTCGCTTCCTCTTTCTCTCGTGTGTGTGTGTGTGTGTGTGTGTGTGTGTGTGTGTGTGTGTGTGTGTGTGTGTGTGTGTGTGTGTGTGTGTGTGTGTGTTCGTTGTCGTCGCCGGAGCTGTTATCGCGAAACGCAAACAAATCTGGAAAATAACTTAATGTGTTCCCTACCGCTGCCTACAGATTGCGCTATGTCTCATATAGTTTGAAGAGAGGAAATTTATAAGTAATTTATAGATTTTACAGACAAAAGTCATCTGGTGCTTTTTTTAAATATGTGTTTCACAAAAAAATACATTTTAAAATTTATATATTGAAATATCCGTAAATTTATTAAATATAATATAGTAATTTTAATAAATTTAAGTATATTTAAATACATAAATTTCAAAAATGTAAAAAGTGAAATTTATGAACTGTATTATAATAATTTTGAAACGTCAAAGAAGGAATGGGCGTACAAAAGATAATCATCGACTGCATTGAAGAAAAACAACTAATCTGGTACGAACACGTACAAAGAATGGGACAAAACCGACTACCAAAGAAAATAATGAGATGTATACCTAGATAGCACAGAAAGAAAGGAATACCTAATAAAACATGGATAGAGAGAATAAGAAGATCAGTGAGCGAAAGAGGACTAAACGACTGAAACTGCAACGACAGACAGAATGGTGATAAGGCATCGGACAACGTCGTAGGACGTTTTGGCTCCGAATAAGAAATTATAGTAATTTTGTTATTAACGGTGTTTTTCAATTAACTAACAACCCCTTCCCTCGTGAAAACTTCGAATATGCCTCTTTTTTCTTCACGACCAGTCATTAATATGCCAAAATTTATTTTTTTTAATTCAGTCATTAGGTCTTCCTTTCCGTCTTTGTCAAGACCACATTTTTCTCGGTCGTCGTGTGCCACGTTTCCCCGTGGTACATATCATAGGCGTAAATTGGGAGGGGCAAGGGGGCCCCCCCAATGTTCCGAACATTATACAATTTTGTTTTCAGTTGTTTATAAATAAAAACTAACAAATAGTCAAAGAGGAGACGGTTTCTATGCTTGCGAGCACAGTAAGAACTATTTATCAACGTCTGTACTGTTATCAGACGACTAGTTGCCATAAATTTATTATTCTTATTCTTTCGAAGAAACTTATAAGGGGAATGTTTGACAGATTTGAATGATATACATCAAAATAACATTTCTGCTCGAAAAAAAAAACAAACGCTAGAGACCTAATTAACCGGAATACAATACGTGCCTTTTACACAAAGACTTGTTTTGGAACATCGCAAGACGTGGATGGGTTTGTTCACGAATCTTAAAAGACGGTCGTTTGGAGCTGTTATTTGTTAATGATTACTGGTACAAGTGCGGTCGGTTACTCGGTCGTGTACGTAGTCCGTTAAAGTACACATCGCTGGTCTCTTTCTTAATTCGGTATTGTTGTGATTGTTTTGGTTTTTTGTGTTGATAAGTGCTGGAAATGGGAGATAAGAAACGCAAAGGAGTAACACGGCTTAATTTCTTTGAATAATGCCTGACTGGTAATTTGAAAACTTCGTTGTGTTGTGACTGATTCGGCTTACTGCTACTATTGCCGAGCATTTTGTGTCAGTGTGCCTAAGGGAGAGAACGCGTTTACGAAAACTGGGTATATGAATTGGAAGAACTGAAATTGTTTATGTTTATAGGCCTACAACAACAGCGCCTGGAAATTTTCCATCATCTGACTGGCATCCATTGTTTTCCGATGAATTACGAATTACACTCGTTTTGTACAAAGTGTTCACTATTTCCACTGCTAACCGTTCTATCCCACTTCTGACACCACTGTTACGACGGTCTACTTGATCGTCGTAGGTACAGTGGAAACAAAATAAGTACAAGACACCAATTAAGTCACTAATCACCAGCTTTAATTTTCACAGTTAACAGTTCGTAATTAACAACACAGTCTCTTATAACAAATCAAATAAAAATTGTTCACACGCAAATAAATGTCAGCTAATATTGAAACACAAATGTATTACAATATACCGTCCGATTATAAAACACAACACTTAACTCATAACCACTTGAACGCGCACAGTAATCTCGCCCGATAATAACTCTCGAACCGCACTGTAATTTATCGCAACTAATACTGAAAAGTAAGGCCGCTGCCGCCAAGTATTTATACAACGCTCACAGACCAGAACGTTCCTAATTGCGTCTTAGCGCCCGTGTGAACTACGTAATTAACTGCGGCCTTGACACAGTCCGCGCGGCTGGCGGCTTCGAGAAATCTCTCGCGGATGCGTTGACAGTCACGTATGCCATACATTAGAGCGAGATTCTTCTGGCACATTCGACAAACACGTACACTGTTCTGTAATGTCGTAACACTGGCTCCTCCCTTCATACTTCGTCTCTGAAGTAATACTCGACCAGGCGATCTAGGTAGACGTCCTTGCGAAAGATAATTCTCCGGTTCTTCGAATTCAGTCTCGTGTGATCCGAACATCACGTTCCCAGGAATGCGAGTCTTCCGCTCCCAGGAATGCGAGTCAACCACTAGTTTTGCTGGAATCACTCCCGATGCGTCATGTACTGATGACCTAAACACCACTGGCTGATGCAAGTTTGTTTGGTTCTCGTCAACAACCTCTTGCGTAACCTCATCTTCAGCCACTTTGCCCTCGGTCGCTTCTATCAGCTCAGGAACAAGCAAGAGTTTTGTCTCGACAACCATAGTTGGCTTTCCAATCACCTATTTTGTTGTTACACTTATTTGTATTTACTTTGCTAGTTCTTCCTCCATTTCCGCTTGCAATAGAGAGGGTTCCTCTTGACCAGACCTGTTGACTTTTTTTCGACTAATGCCACTCGCTTTACGAATGGTTGGTAGACCCTGTCATTTTAGCCATGCAAAGCTTTATCTTCTCTTGGTAAACCTTCAGGACATTCTCTCTTAAGTCCACAACGAATCCGTAGGCATTCATAATGTCTGTGCCAAGAATCACTTCATCGACAATGTTTGCAACGAGCATTTGGTGGCTAAACTCGAGAAGACCCAGGCGTACACGTACGTCTACCTTTCCTAGCACCTTGACGGGGCTTCCAGTCACAGTCTGTATTGTACAAGAGCTAATTAGAGGCTGGCGGTTGCTGACTAAGTCAGGGCGCACAATGGAAACTCTTGCGCCCGTGTCAACTGTAAATGATGTTGGTTTACCTTCCGCAAACCCATTAACAATCAAGTTTCTACTGGACTTATGTAGCGTGGAAAATGTGTGCTGTTCTGGGGCTTCATTTCTCCAATTGGTGGGATCACTCTCTTCTCTCGGCATCGTTTTCTCCCAACAGTCTATCTGTAGATGACCACGTATTCCACAGTTGTAACAGTTCGGTCTTCTGTCTTTTTCAAATCGGTGCGGCTCTCTTGAACTTTTGAATTGTTTGTCCGACAACATTGTTTTTCTGCACCATCGTAACGGCAATGTGATACAGGGATCTTCTGGCTGCAATGTGATGGCACAAACCCATTAATGTAGCGGGACGCTGACTTGGCAGCATCAAACTCTAGGGCGTGAACAAGAGCTTCTGAGCTATTTCGGTGTCTTGCCATTCGTAACACTTGCTGAAGTTCACAATCTCCGATGGCATCAATAAATGTCTGCACCGCAAACCTTACTCGAAAATCATCTGGTGCTTCAGGATAGGCAAATCTAATCAATCTGTCGTAGGCTACTTGCTTCAAACTCTTGAAGACTCTCCCCGGAACGTTGTCGTCTTGTTCTCAACTGAGCGTAGTACACATCTCGCAAATGTTTATCACCGTAGCGTAATTCTAGAGCTTTTATCAACTCGGCATAGATATTTTGGCTGTCAGGTGGGACTTTCTGTAGCAATTCTGTCGCAGGTCCTTTTAATGCGACAACGAGTGAGACTGCCTTGTCTTTCTCTGTCAAATTATTTGCGCATGCAGCAGCTTCAAATTGGCGGAGGTACGTTGCCCAGTGACACTTGACCAAAAAATTATCGAAAGGAGGTTTCAACGAATTGTTGCGATGGCTAAAATCAAAGAATTGAAGTTCAAATTGCTTCCTCAGTCACAAACCTCGCCTTATTTAGCTGCAAGTGATTTCTATCTCTTTCCTAGCCTCAAAAATGGCTCCGTGGAAAAAGATTTACTGACGATAATCAAGTAACAACGATGTTGTAAATGGCTATTTCGAGGACCTCGACAATAAATCGGCTTATCAGTCTGGCATAACCCCTTTAGAACATCGGTGGACAAAGTGTATAGAACTAAATAAAGATTATGTTGACAAATAAATGCAAATTAATCCAGAAAACTGTTTTGTTTCCCTATTCAGGCCCGGAACATTTTACCGTATCCTCGTATACATACACACATACATAGCGAATTTTAACAACATTTAAATTCGTTTTTTCGGTTCACAGCTTCCAAATTTTACGGTCATTAATCATCCTCCTTCTGATTTGTCCACGTCATCGCATTCCTTATATCTTCTATCCAAGTCTTTCGGTGCCTCACTATTTTCTTATTTCAGGAGGAGTCCATTCTAGTAATTTTTTGGCCATGTTTCATCACTCATACCACGAGGATAACGTGACGCTTGATGACTTAGAAAAATGCTGTCTTCACGAACGCGGAACAGGAAGTGCGCCTAATGTCTGAATTTAAAAAATGAGAAATTTCTGCGTTTTAATGACTGGCCGCGAAGTTTCACGGCGGAAGAGACGTTAGTTGCGGTAACAGATGGCCACATTAAACTCTAATAAGTGGGTTTGTTTGTAACAGTTTTTGGCCATGGCCGCTATGTACGTCAGGCGTCCGACGAGCATCTCGTCCACAATAGACCATACGTACACGTGAAACCACCACTGTTCTTTTTATAATAGACCTTGTGATTACCGCATGATAGTTAATAATCTATCCACACGTAGCGATAGTTGTCTATTGATTATTCTGTGGAAACTAGTGAGGACAGACAAGAAACTGTGTAAAGTTTCTCTGTTGTTTGTAGCACACGATTACGTCATCGGTAATGCAACACGGTATCCTGCGGTTTATAAGCTCGGTATTGCACGTCGGAAACATAATAGCTTTCTAAGAGATACATCGCTGTTGTCTTGCGGTTTGTGCAGTTTATTTTTAGCCTACGTGCATGTGTGCGTATGTGTATGATACCGTATTGTGCACTCTTTTTGAACTTAAGGCGAGGCCCAGTCGTTGCCTGCCTCCGCATTTCTTTTGAGTGAATCATTCAGTGCCTGCAGGTAGAGCTGTACAGAACTGGAAGGTCTCATAAATCCCACACTTTATTTCCAGCATACCGAATCGTAACATTTAAAGTGGCTCATAGTAACAACCGTCCTGACGTTTTAGCCGTGAGCGCAATTTTATCCGGAATAGGTGTAAGTTTAATCAACAAACGCTTCTGTCGTAGTGGATATCAACAACGGGAGTGCTGGTGACAGACTGGAACCTTAGTTCGAACTGTCTAGTTAAGGGCATGCCACCTTTGTTGTAGTCTATGGTTGTTCCCTTGATTATTCTCACCTTTCATCGCAAGTGTTTCGAACGATTAAGCAATGATTAAAGTTCTTACGGAAACTGGTGGATCTCACCATTCGGAGTATGATTAGAAGTAGTCTCTTAAGCGATAGGCCCACTAGTAACATAATCACTGCCTACAATTTGTGTTTCCAAAGGTTTTAGTTTCGCTGCTACATTTTAAAACTGAATCAAATTCCATTCAACGACTCACGTTCTGATACTAGAATTGTAGTACCTATATAAGCTATGTGAGTCCTACGTGTCAGATTGAATCTAGGAATATTGTAAAACGTAAGCACACCCTGTACTGTTAGACGGTCTCACTGATGGTCGTATGGTGCAGTGAAAAACAAAATACAGGACACCAATGAAGTCACTAATCACCAGCTTTAATTATCACAATTAACAGTTTATAATCGACAAGTTATTCAACGACATTATACTCGTACAATAATTCCAGATAATTTGTACACACGCAATAATAATGTCAACTATTGAGAGTCCCGCACAGTAAATCACTTTTCACTAATACACCACATGAGTCGCACTGAGTAAATCGCCCGACATAAACTGAAAAACTGACCGTTGCTGAATGCTTATATTTATACCCCGCTGAGATACCAGAATAATCTATCCCTTTGGATGACGTGTTAAACAAGCGCCCATCCCAGGCCCTCTCGAATCCACTAGAAACGGTGTCCTTGAACACAGTGCGCTGACCGACACGGTCTGGAATAGCCTCGATTGTTGACGCATGATAAGTGTCACGTAATTGTCTTTCATCTCAAAGTAGCAACAATACGTACGCACACGAACATTAGAGCTGGGCTCTACTGGGATAGCCGAGATAATTACTTGTACAACGTTCCGTATTACGTAACAATACGAATTAAGTGCAAACTACAGTTTTCGCACTAAAAGAGTCATCGCAAATACTTTTATTTCCAATAGTGTGCGCCGTTAGAGAAACGACGGTGTAGCCAATGACGAATTTCCACCCCCAGCGCAACATAAAACAGGTAATGGTTTCCGTACAAATCCTGAAGAAATTATATGGTTCGTCCGCCAAGAACAAACGGAATCTTGTCTTGTTTCTGCATGAAAACAAAAAAAGCGAGTGTTTCCCCTTTCTTCTCCAGCGAATTTCACTACATGAATAAGGCTGATATTAAATGAGATGGAGGGATGTTTGTGTTATCATAGCCGTGTATAAAGTTCGGTTCAGTAGTCAGCAATGGAGTAGGAGTAGTTGGGGGTTGATAATCGCTGGGGACTGACTGACTGTTCGTATTGGCGCGCTCGCGCTCGATGCACGTTGTATCTCTGACCTTCAAAAATAAACAGAGTTCCCCTTATGTGCGTGTACGTTGTTAAATATTTATATAGCCTACTTCTCGTCTGAATATTTTTAGGCCGTTGCGTGTATGTATGTATGTATGTATGTATGTACGCGAGGTGTGTTACAAAAAATACCGAACTTTTTGAATACCATATCAACCCGCACAAACAACGCGCTGCGAATTTGAGCGCGCCTAGCGATAGATTTTGGCAACAAACTGGCGTTTATTCTGTTCCGCTATCAGCATTAGTCTTTAAGGTATACCAGATTGGGTGGGGACGTGCACACGCTGGTCGGCGGATTAGTGACAAAGCGATTAAGAAAGACCTCGAAGAACAAACAACGTGTGCGTATGAAACTTTGCGGTAAAACTAGGTAAAAACTGTACAGAAACATTCTGGTTTTTGAATTAAACATACGCAGAGGCCTGCATGAACCGAACGTTTATTTTAAGAAATTTTAAAGAGGGTAAAAACAATGGTCGGTGCAGACCAAAGCGATGTCGAAGATCATGGGAAGAGAGCTCGTTATGTGGTAATTGTAAATCATCGTTTAACTGCTGAGACTTTCTGAGAGAATGTGCATCCATATAAGATCGTAAAATTAAATTTTGATAGAAATACTTAAATGTATAGTATCATTGAAAAATTCTTACTGCGTTTGTTGAGTGACGATCAGAAAGACTCCCGTTTTGAAATCGGTCAACAACTGCGTACCAGTGCAAATGGTAATGCCAACTTTGGAATGAAATGGAAATTGCTCTGTTAAGATTTCACGAAGTTAGCAGCAAAATTTTATACTCCACGTTGTGTTAAGATCTTCATTCTCATTTCGTTATAAATGCGCCGGACGGTGTGTGCTCGTGCCCACTACAGCTCGAAGACTGATGTCATGGCGGGACTTAGAAAACGGCATTCCGGCGTCAAAAGCGTCAAAAACTGTGGCTAGCAGCACTTAATTGTGTAATTGTGCACAGCTCGCTCTATGCGCAGGTTCACGGGCTGTACAAATAGTTTTTTGTTTTTTGTTTTTTTTTTGTTTTTTAGCCTCGTGTATAAGTCAGTATTCTTTGCGATACGTAAAGACGTAAAGACGTTTGCCGTATGTAAGCTCCCTTGCGTGTGTGATGTGAGTCGATTTCGGGTCGAAGATTCAGCTGTCCATAAACCCGTTTGCAGCGTTAAGGATCTTTACCACTATTGAGTGGGACGGTGTTGTATGTAGCCCCGTCATTTTGAACACCGTGATTATCTTTTGTCTTTGTGTAATCAACTGTGTAAAAATTTGCAGACAGAACTCTGCATCGATTATCAATGGCGTGGCGTCCATGTAACCGCTGTTGCCGGCTGCAACAGTCCTAGAAATGAAAGAAAATAGTATTAATTATATCACAGAATAAATAGTTTAGTAACTGAATAATTTGAAATCAGAACAATATTGGTAAGGGAACATGAAGAAAAGCGTGGCATTGTTTTCGAACTGCTGTGCACTTGCACCGTCTTGTGTTGCAGGCTCAGACATCAGCAGTGTTTTACTGCGTACGTTCATTGACCTCGTAGTAGTTGTCACTGTACAAACTGCGGTGGGGGGGGCGTCCGTCTAATGTGTTGCCGCTGTATAAACCGGCAGAACGCTCATTTAGCAGTTCTCTTCGTTTTCGGAACTGACGTGCAGCAGATACTCCGTACCTATTTGTGTTTTGCTCGTTTAGTCATGTGTTTGTCTTTATTATTTTTAATTCGATTATTTTTAATTCTGATTTATTTTGTATAAAGTATAATGAGACTCAGTTCCCATTGAACCGGGACCCTCTTCTTCTCCCAGCGAATGATAGAAAATGCTCTTTAGAAGAACACTTGGTACAATAAAAAATTCGAATTAATTTTTAGGTTACGTTTTAAACCTATCACAACCGGTAATAAGTGTTATGTACCCACGCCACGCCACTGGTATATATGTATACATGTAAGTCAGTATTCTCTACGAGTGGCGACGTTTGTCGTGTATGAGCTCGCATGCGTGTGTGATGTGAGTCGATTTCGGATCGAAGATTCAGCTGTCCGTAAACCCGTTTGCAGCGTTAAGGAACTTTACCGCTGTTGAGTTGGGTGGTAGATGTAGCCCCGTCATTTTTAACACTGTGATTATCTTTTGCCTTTGTGCAATCATTTGTGTAAAAATTTGCCAAAAGAACTCTGCATAGATTATGTTTTTAAAATATAATCTTCATCTGTTTTGAAGTGCATTCTATAGCATTTTTACGTTATTGATATTTTTACATAAACTTTCATCCATTACCCACGCGTTCAGTCGACATACGATTCGCCCATTCTGTGGTAAAGCTGAGAGAATGTCACATCATAAAATGGGCGAAACATTTGTCAAAGGGTTTTTATTAAATCATAAATCAGTGGAACATTGTTCTACTCTAAGACTGCTTGTGACTGATAAGCATGATAAGGTGTTTTCATCCAATGTCGATCCAATTGGAAGGCTGACGCATGGTGGATAATGTTCATAGTTAAATCATAAGCGGTTTTTGTAACTACACAGCGTTTGCCAAACTAGACCATGTCGTGCTTACACGGTCTGTTGTTTCGATAATGTTATTATTACTATTGTTTTTGTTGCTTTTGTTATTCCTATTGTTATCATTACAATACGTGGCGAATTGTTTACACGTATTCGTTCTGATTTCAATAAACAGAATAACTATACATGTTATGGTTGCTGTTACTTGTTTTGTTTATAAAAGTGGAACACACACACACACACATGATAACGTATGCTGTTTACATTTTGTTTTTCTTTATGAATGATAACATATGCCGTTTGTATTGGTTTTTTTTATGTGTGACACAATAATTATACAAAATGATTCGTCCAGTAAGCAAATATTGTTTTATCGTTGTTTGGCGAATGTCACCAGAACTTGTCCACTCTTATTAGTAGAAGTTATAATTGAACTTTCCAAACAACATTTTCTGTACAAAATAGTTATTTTATAGAAGCGTGCGCGCGTGTGTGCGTGTGTGTGTTACTGAAAAGACGAAATCTGTCTTATGCAGCACAGGAAGCCGGTACTTTTTGCCAATATGGGACTCGCCAAGTATCTGTCGACCCACTAAAAGGCTTCCTCCTTAAACACCTTGTTCCGTCTTGTTGTGCTAGCCCTCTGGACTACCGATACACGTTACTTCGCCGGGACAAACTGTTACCTTCTTCTTACTACGGGGACTTCCGAACTGACATGTAGCCATCTCACTGGAATACCACTGGCTCTCATAGGGACTCTGGTACCCTTTCCGCGCTCCGGAGGTACGTTAACCACAATGCAGTTAATCACAAATTAACTCCCCTCCCCCACAACAAATGTCCCACGATGGTCTCGGGACCAGTTGATTGATACGGAAATAGTATAGATATACTGGAATTAGTCTTATCTCGAAAAAGGAATATAAAATCTTACCCCGGGACAGTTTTATATAACCTAGTCCTTATAGTAGAGAGGACGAAGAACGAGGAAAACAAGAATTCTTACCTAAGAAAATAAATAGGGAGAGTATTATTTGTAGGGGGGGAGGGTTCATATTCAAAACTGTAGTCCTCGCGCCTGATTTAAACGGGATGTGTGAGTGCGCCTGTGTGTGTGTATCTGCGCCCACGCTGTTAAACGTTTCAGATATGTAAAAATCTTACTGCGGTACGCGCAGAAACCCAAGTCATTAGAGTGCTCGTCACAAACCGTACATCTCACCCTCAGTATCCTGATACGTAGCAGGCTGATATAGTGTTTTTCAAAAACATATAAAATCGGTAAGGCCTGTAAATGTTTTATTTTTGTGTATATTTATTGTAAATGTATTCTGTACATATATTTTACATGTAGTTTTCTGGTTCGTACGAATATTCTCAGTTTTTTACATAACTTATGTTGCAAAACTTGCATTAGCCTAGTATTCTTGGACAGTTTCGGAAAATTAAGATGAAAGATAAGCTTATCTTTCAAGCACTCTAGTTCGTGTAAGTCTCTGAAGATACGTTTTACCTCCTGTCGCTAACTCCTGTGGGGAAGTGAAAATGGTCACACTCTGTTTGTATTCCTCACATTTCGCTTCAGCCCGGTTAAAGTCACACCAGCTTTCGTAAATATGCGTATGCACTGAATTGTAATATGTAAGATAAAGCTGCTTGTTGGTTACGTTATTTTTTTCGTGCTAGTTCAGAAGGACAGATCTCGGGCTGATCTTGGGCAAGCCTCCTTCATCCATTTGCCAAATGGAAGGATGTGGGGAGAAGCACGCCAGTGCAGCCCGGAAGCGAAAAAGATGGAGGAACATTGGAAGAAGAGGTGTGTGTGTGTGTAGTGTGTGGCTATATAGGTAAAGGAAGTGGCTGATGGAAATGCCATAAGTTTACACATGAGGGTGGCCAAGACAGGGACGAGTAACGCAGGTCGCCAAAGCTGGTAGGAAGCGACAGAGAGGCGCTAAGGTAGGCGGGGGACACAAAGGAGAGGGGTAAAGAGTAGGTAAGTAGTTGGGGAAAAATTTAAATTGCTATGTGAGCAGGAAGGATGGGAGGTTGAGTATGTTTGAGGGTGGGAATTATGTGAACGTTGGTTACGCATCTTTTAAACAATATTTTTTTTTAGGTCACTTACCTTAATATAATGACCACGTGTTATATATAAAATTAAACAGCAAAGAATAATATCTTCAAATAAACACATTTGGGGGGGGGGGCGGAGATACACTTGAAAAGTATCGTTTTCCGATATGCCAGAGTTGGTCGTTGCTATAAGCTGCGTAACTCAAATGAAATAACACGCACAAACGGGTCTTCCTAGCTGTCACATTTAACGAGACAGACAGAGCCACGCGTATTACAAAGGGTATGACACTAACGAGACGTTTATATGGAAAAAATATGACAGGTCGCGTCCGTTGGACACCAGATTTGTTTTACGCCGCCTGACCTTGTCCGACCGCTCCGTTATAATGACACGGCCGAGAGGAGAGGAGGATAACTATTTTTGTAGTTGAAAACGAATGGGGGGCCTTGTTAATTGGAAAGACGAATGATATCAGCGTATCGCGGTATTCTGTAAAATTTTTTACAGGTTTTGGTGATAAGAAGAATTATTTTATCTGTTCTCTATTAATATACATTAATTTGTCTTGTAGGGAGTACCCGTTCGAGTATACTCCCTTATAAGCCTGAACTATTGTATTACGTCTACATGTATGGTGGACAGTAAACGTAAACACATGTTTTCTGACACATTACTGTCTTTGACTGATAATGTTCCTCCCCGATTTGCAACAGATCTTGTTGTTAAATCAAAGTATTTAATTCTGTGTAATCGCCTTTTCATCTCACAGTGACTGAAATTCATAATTAAAAATGTACGTTTATGCGAAGGAGGAGAAGAATAAACAATATTATCGTCATCATCATTGTTGTTGCTCTTGTTGTGACACTTTTTTTATTCATCACTACCGTCAATCATCATCATCATCATCATCATCTTCTTCTTCTCTTTCGTTACTTAGCAATCCGCTGATCGGTATGTAGCACATCGATCTTCTCTGTGCTTTCAGTGTCACCTCCTCATAGGAATTACAACTTACATCAGCAATAATCTGTTTCATATAATGGAGTCTCGGTATTCCTCTCCCTCTCTTCCCTTCACTGTAACATTCTATTACTGTTTTTTCGTTAACAGCAGTGTTATTATCAGTAATTTCGTCTTCTTCTTCTTCTTCTTCTTCTTCTTCTTCACTCCATTTGGGCTATAGTCCGTTCCGACTTCACAGAGTGTCTGACCATTTTTTCCAGGGTCTTCCACGAACTCTCGTCACCACTGGCTCATATTCAAACACTTGTTTAGGAATACGCGTGTCTACCATGCGTTCCACAAGGGACTTCTCGTTCTTCCTGTCTTCCTTTATTCTCTCCAGAACCGACTGTAACTTCAGGTCTTAACTTATGTCGTCGTTTCGTAGACGATCTCCCAAACTACATCCCTTAACTGGTATCAAAAATTTCATTTCTGAGGCCTATATTTTTGAAATATTTTTATGCAGGAGAGTCCATGTTTCACAACCATATATTAAAGTCGGCACAGCCACGACCGTATAGAACTTTAGCTGTCTCCCTATGCGTTTTATCTTCAATAGTTGCCTTTTCTTCTTCTTTTGCTTATTATTGTATTTATTATTATTATTATTACTATTATTAATATTATTCCTTGTATTAATAATTAATATATTATTATTAAAAATATTTTTTCCCAGTTTATACACATGACAAGTGAACCTGACTTACGCTTTGTGACGGAAAGGGTTGTTAAATTTCCAGGCGCCGAATAGGCAATCGAGCTACATATTTTTTTGTCTAGGATGGTGTTAAACAACTAGTTATCCCCTTGACGTTTTAGTGGGTTTAAATGTCAAATAATGTTTTACTCTGAAAAATATATTCTAAAAAATACAATTTTAGTCAAATGTTTTTTTTACAACTATCAGCCATTGCCGTGTATTGACACATATGGCAACTGAGCTGCCACTGGATCTATCTCTGTGTCGGATTTTATTCGTGTATGCGCACAGAGAATATAATAAATACAATATAATTTTTCTATTATCTAACAGAATATAGTAGAGTGTCAGTGTTATCCGAACAAATTGTGACCGATGTAGTTCGGAAATACGAATATTCGGATATTCGAACAAACACAAACATTTTGATACAATAGTTCATAATATTGGTTAGACAGCAACTGTGTTAAAATTGTACTCAAATAGTTTACACATTGTACTTTAAACGCTATTTCAAATGTTTTCGTAATGGTACATTTCAAGTACTTCTTTTTCACATGTCACAATAGATTACACTGTTACTCTTACCCACTAAATCTTACATTGTGATAAAAAATAAAAATTGTAATATAATGTTCCCTTCAAGAAGCGAAATACTTTAAACGTACAATACACTCGGTAATATCTGATTCAGCTGACGATACCTGTTCCTTGGCGAAAAGATCCCAGCGATCACCAAGACGGCTGACTCAGAGAGAGAGAGAGAGAGAGAGAGAGAGAGAGAGAGAGAGAGAGAGAGAGAGAGAGAGAGAGAGAGATCCTCCGCCTTTGCACCTGGGACCACCGCCGCTTGCAGTACACCGTTTTATCCAGGGCATCCGGTGGTGGTGGTGATGGTGATGATGGTGATAAAATAATAATGATAATAATAATAATAATAATAATATCAATAATATTGAGAAAAAGAAGAAGAAGAAGAAGCTTCTCCTCCTCTTCCTCCTCCTACTCCGTTTTCTTTTTCTTTCTCTCCTTCTGCTCCTTCTTGTTCTTCTTCTTCGTCTTCTTCCTCTTCTTCTTCTTACTACCGTAATTATGTTTAATTGTGTGATTTTTTTTATTATGTACTGCTTTTGCTACTTCAACGTAATTTTCACTTAGTCTACTGTATAAAACAGCTATAGGCTACTGGTTTTCGTTCGCTAAATATATAGTTTTATTTTCCAGATGTGTGTCGTTTGCCGTGAGCGAGACTTGATTCCACCTGATTCAATCATGTAAGTTGTTCATTATGCATGCAATAAATTTCTTAGCATATATTTAGTTTTCTCTATTTAGTTACAGTTGGATGAATCGTTAACCTGTTTCTGGCCGGTATTTTTCTGGTGTTAATGAAACTTGATCTTATTCAAAGTCGATAGTCGTCGAACATAATGAGGTCGCGGTAGCGTCACCGCATAGTCAGTGGCTTAAGCGTTGTTTAGTTAGTTTCTCATAGATTGTAAATAAAGCTTCATTAGAGAGATCCCTAACAGTGGAAGCATTTTGAATTTGTTGTTGAAATTAAATGTCATTTCCTCAGTTTGACCTCATAGTGCACAATATAACATTAGATGGATGTCGGCGTACCCAGAATATAAAAATGCGAGCCTATGAAATGCGATCGATTTTTAAGGAGGGTCAAAGGGGTGCATATGAGCAACCGCATGAAAGTTAAGGACTTTCGGAGAAAATTGGGGCTTTGTAATATCAGTAAAGAACAGAACTAAATAAAGTTTTGTGGATTAAGCTAAATTCATCAAAAAATTTTAGTGATTAATTTTATAGTCAGAATTTTATAAATTCAATATTATAAAATAATATTGACAGTTGTATACCGTGGCGATTCTTTGTATACAGTTGTAAAAAAGTAGCCATTCTTTTTTATACAATTTTCTATAGTTGTGTTTAACTTTGTAGATGGTGGTGGTTTATTAATTTTTTTTTGACGATTCACGCTTGTTAGTGAACAAATCTCGAGTAGTTTTTAGTCTGTGTTTAATTAACTAGGTTAATTTACACCTGAAGACGACCGTAGATGGTTTAGTGGTCGCAATATTGTGTTATATAACGATATAATGTCTAGCCTAACCTTTCTATTAAATATTAACGTTCATAGTACTAGTAAATTTATATAAGTATAAATACCTTATAGTCCGTCTTGCGGTCTTGTAGTTTTTCAATATGTATCACTACATGTTTCGAAAGTAAACTTTCATCATCAGGTATATTGTAAACTTCCTCCTAAAGAGTTCATAGTACGTGTATTTATTCAATATTGTACGTATAGAGCCATGATAAATACGGTACACTTTAAATCTTGGACAGTTGAGTGTCCAAGTGTCGACACAATTTGTGTCCATTGGAGACTGAACATTACAAAACCGTTCATCACTAGACGTTGATAAAAAAAAATGCATTTTTTCCAAACCGCTTAGGCCAATTCCGTATTTTGTTTTGTTTTGTCAATTTTAAATCCCTTTTCTTGCCTTTTTTTTTTTTTGATCACTGTGTTCGTGTTGCCTTACAACTCAGTATAGAGTTAACTTAATATTTTGTGGTGTGATTTAGTGGGTACGTATCGGCAAAGCGTGGGACGTAAAACGCGCCACTATACGTGGAAGCTGCGGTACAGATTAAGGGCAGCGAAGGAAGTACCGTTTTATTATAGATCCCCCCCCCGTTGAGATAGAGTCGCGCGTGGTGTATATTTTATTTATGATGAGCCGAAACAGAGATCTCTTTGACGGTCCCCGGAGACGTATATAATAAGGGTGGCAGTAAATTGTGAAGTGGATATAACGGGGGGGGGGGTTGCGGCGCGCGTAACCTCAACCGACGGTGGAGAGACATAAAAACGCAGTAAATAACTTGAAGAACGTGGCGAAGCGAATCAACTTGTGAATCAAAACGTTCTTTATTTCAAGATGTCCTTTATGTGTGTGTGTTCGCATATTAGTGGTTAGATGGTTTATTGGAGGCGTTACTAATTCTGTAACATAAGGAACGTGTCAGAAGCGTCTAATAGAACTACTACCATCACACACAACGTTTCGACCATTAAAAAAACTGTGGCCGTCATCATCATCTTCAGCAAAGATTATACCAAAAATGGTTTGTTCCGGTCCCGAGCGAACAGACTAAAGCTGGTCACTCCGAAACTTCTTCCTTCGGACGCTCCACACCTCTCCCGACTTCTCGGCTTATAATTCCACAGTTATTGGGGATGCGGCAGTCGTTCATTCGGTTAAGATGTTCCAAATATTTTAGCCGATACTGGCCAATTCTCTCAAGTATATTCGTAATATTCAGCTCCTGCCGTATATCGACATTTCTTTTGCGATATTGAACACTATACCCTGCCAAGTGTCTCAGAAATTTCATTTAACCGCTTGAAAACGACTGGCCTGGGATTTCGTTAAAGTCCAATTTTTAGTCCCCCCCCCCAAGAGAAGTGTGGAGAGGGTAATCGCCTTGTAGAACTTCAGCCGTGTTTCTTTAACCGTTGGATTTTAGAGTCCTCCTGATGGTCCCACACATATGATTGGACGTGCGCAGCTTCGTAAGATATTCAAAAGTGTTGATTGGCCTTCTCCAGAACAATACCATCTACAACAATTTTCGCACGTATGGGATCAGCTCCATGAAAAGTCTTGGTCTTCAGTGAAGAGATCTGTAATCCGAAATCCTTGCAGATGTGGCGCAATGAGTGTACAGCCACATGCAAGCCGCTTTAGAAGTTCGACAGGATAGCATGGCAGTGTGTCAACTGCAGGATTACCAATAATAAAATGTTGTGGAAGGTTCATCTACCGATTGTGTGTAACATCGCCTATATATAAATTAAAAGAGAAGCTGGCAGTGGGCACCCTTGTCATACTACACAGTCGATCAGGCCCACAATAGGAGTTGTGCCCAGTTTTTCTGTCTCCATTAAGATTTTGTATTTCACATAAAGACTTTATGGCTTTACACAACAACAGCACTTTAGAACAAGTGAGCCGTTTCAAATATATCGGCTGTGCAGTAAACTATGAATCTGAATATGATATAAGACCGAATATAAATAAATTTAGGAATATTTGTGGCACGATTCATAGAAATCTTAGAAATAAACCAAGCCAGAGGCATAAGGATTAAATTTTATAAGACAACTGAAATTCCCACGTTGACATATGCGAGTGAGGCGTGGGTCATGACAAGAAAGGAATGCAGTTTCTTCGAAATACTTTAAATTATACATTGCAAGATAGAATAAAGAATGAAGATATCAGAGCAGAACTTGAAATAAATTACATAAATGGAATTATTTCAATTTACAGAAGACATTGGTGTGATCATCTGCGAACGATGACAGAGGATCGACTGCCGAAAGCGGCACTGAACTATAAAGACGTTGGTGGTAGAGACCTTGGTCGTCCGAGGATGAGATGGGTGCCGGAACAGGTTTATATAACCTACTCCTTATAGAAGTGGAGAAGAAGAACTTTGTGTTTGGTAACGACATCTCACTTAAACTTCTCTATAAACATATAATTAATTTATTTTGAATCCGCGTGGGAAATGTACGTAGATTCAAAGTGCTCAAATATTTCCTGTGTAAACAAATATACAAATACATTATGAGGGACGTAAGTGAGAAGTTAATATTCTCTTTCATTTGTTAGTAGTAATAAAATTTAAAAATTTTCAAAACTAAAACACAAAGAGTGACTCTCCTGTCTCGGTTACAAATTCCTGAAATACAGGCACCAATACAATAAGTTCATGAAGACGCTTAAGTTGAATCCACGAGCCGAAAAAATAGAATAAAAGTTATTAGTACTTAAGTCTGCTAAAGCTGAGTTGTAGTAGTGCAGTCTGATATCACACAGTGTATAACTGAGTTGAACACATTGTCAAAAAAACAATCCGTAAAAAGCGTAAAACACTTTCTTTTGCGGGAGGATAATATTCAGCATGTTGTAATTCAATGAAGTCTGGTAGTGATGGAGACGCTTAGAAATTCAGCCGTAAAACGATTAACAGAAGACGTGCTTAAAACTTTATAATTTAGCTGTATAGAAATTCGGAGGAAACTGGAATGGAAGCAGAGAAAATGGGAACAAAACGACAGGGTTATTACTCGATAAAGAGTGTGCGTAACGTATAGTTTTCGTGAAGCATTTGGTTTCACAGTTTCAAACAATAATGCAGTAAACGTAGTGGTAATAATATGAATTATAATAATAATTTTTAAGTGAAAGCCTCCATATCCCACCCCGTAGCCTCCCTTATAGCCATCCCAAGTAAAGGAAGTAAGCCATCCCTTATAACTCGAAGTAAAGGACATGAATGGAATTATTTCAATTTACAGAAGACAATGGTGGGATCATCTGCAAAGGATGACAGACGATCGATTGCCGAAAGCTGCAGTGAACTATAAAGCCATTGGTAGAAGAGACGTGGGTCGTCAGAGGATAAGATGGCTGCCGGAACAGGTTTATATAACCTAATCCTTGAAGAGGAGAAGCAGAAGACTTTATGGCTCTAATGAAGTGTTACGGGATCCCTTTTTTGGTCATTATTTTTTTTAAGCTGTCGTTTCTAAATTTTCAATGGTAACCGGTCTCCCTTTCATCCTGCTTAAGTGTGTCCATTCCATGTTGTCCATAATTTAAAATACAGCTGTCTTGTAGTTCTTCGCAGTTTTAAAACTTTACTGTTACAAGGTTAAGTCACTAAATGAGTTTCGGGGATGTGGAGCAGAACGTTGGACGCAAAACTCGCGCCGTCTAAACGGCGGATAAGCTACACTGAACAGCAAATAAAACATACAAACGTTTTGCAGGCAGAAACTGACGCCACTTTGCAAGTGAAAAAATTAAAAAATAATAAAAGCGTTAATAAACAAAATCGTTGGTTTGTGACGGAAAACTAGAGAATGGAAAATATTCAATGGCCGCCATGCGTTGTGTATAATGTAGGAGAGCTGGGGAATTGTAACGTGCACTGTATCAGCTTTGTAAATATTCCGTCTATGCAAACTGTCCATTAATATCACTCTCTCTCTCTCTCTCTCTCTCTCTCTCTCTCTCTCTCTCTCTCTCTCTCTCTCTCTCTTTCTCTTTCTCTTTCTGTCTGCCAGTCCCTCTCTCATCCATTGTGTTGGTTATGAGACTGCGTCAAGGGCGCTCTCTGTCCCCAATTTTGTTTTCAATCATGTTTTGACCGAACCTCGCCCGCACGCTTGGAGATGGCTTAAAATCGAGGGCAGTCCGGGGCAAACTAGGACGCATGGTAGCCCTATTTAAAATGTATGGAAAAGGTTCATGCGGTTCGCGAGAATTCATTATTATCACTAACGTTTGGTACTCAAAATAAATAATTCTGTAGAAAAAACAAGGCGAATCACGAAAGTTCAGAATAAAAACTAGAAAAAAAAGATTTGCATTTGTACACAGACACACAGATTTAGCGCCAAGGTTAAAGCCGCACGGTACTAAAATAATAGATTTTTTTCTGTGAAAATTTATGTTCACCACCGTCGTTGATCCGCGCTGGTATCCTGACGATGGGTTATCTCCTCATTTTTTTCTCGTGCACTCGCCCCGGCATTAACATATTAACAGAGCACACGCGAAGGGGCGCTTCTGTCACGCTATACTTCTGTAAGGTGGGTTCCGGATCGGATTTTATATTTTATTCATGAGTTCCACCAGGTTTTAGTAGTACTAACGCTCTTCTCTCTTTGGTGGCACTTAGATTTTGTTGCTCTGTCCGCGCGCTTAAGCTGTCTTCTTGTTTTCGTGCTGAATTTACTAGGGACACGTGTGAATTAGGATAAAATATGGAGCACAGAGTGAGAACGTTGCGGTGGAAGTAATAGGAGAGAAAGAGAGAGTGACGGAGGGGAAGGGCAGATCAACGGTTTAGTTTATCCTCATTTAATAACATATTAAGTGGTGGTTTTACGCGTTTCTTGGTAATATTTTATTTTATATTATTTGTTTTGAAAAAAGTTTCTTGGTTGGTAACGTTTTTATTTTACATTATTTGTATGTTACAAGGTGATGGCCCTTCCCACACTTCTTTATGGGTCTGAGAATTGGATTTTAACGAAAGGCCAGACAAATCGCATCCAAGCGGCTGAAATGAGATTTCTTAGGCACGTGGCAGGTTACTCTCCGTGATCATAGAAGAAAACAGATATACGGCAGGAACTGAATATTATAAGTATACTCGTCAGGATTGCCCAGTATCGGCTGAATTGGTGGCAACATCTTTGCCGAATGGATGAATGCCGCATTCCCAAACAACTATGGAACTATCAGCCGAGGGGACGGAGGGGTGTGGGACTTCCGAGGAAGCGCTGGAGTGACCAGCTCTAATTTTTGTCTGTTTGAGTCCGGAACAAACCATCCTTGGTTTAATTCTTGAAGATGATGATGATGATGATTTGTATGTGTAAAAAAATACAGTAAGAATCCTGTTAAAACGCTCCAGTAAGGAGCCGCGTGAAAATCGTGTATTAAGTGCGACTGCGTATTATTGCGGAAAGGCGTGTGGAACGTATTGACCTACGATTGACATGCGAGGGGTGGCTGATAAGTTATGCACAGTCGCATGTACTGACAAATGGAAAGGGGTAGTCAAATGAAACAAATATGGAATAAAACTACATTTTATTTGCTACAAAAACTTACATTTATTTTTCCACGTAATCACCGTTATTACAGCTACACATTTCTCCCAACGGTGAACCGGTTGTCTCATACCGTGAATGAAGAGTGCCGGTGGTCTTTCCTTGATCCACGACCTCACTGCTCCTTTCAGTTCATCATCTGTGGTGAAATGAACACCCATAATATCCCTCTTTAAATATCCCTTCGTCACGATAATGTTTCAGAAGCTGTTTATAATATACCTTTCGTTGTTGCTTGTTCTCTTCTGTGAGTGAGTTTACGTGGCACCCACCGCGAACAGATTTTACGGAAGCCCAGTTCTGCAATAATGTATCCTACTCGTTCTTTCGATATGCCTATCCGGGTGGCGATGCGTTGTTGTGTGATGCGACGGTCATCTTGAATCGATTAATTCACCTCCATTTGGTGCTTCTCATCAGTCACAGAAACTGGTCGACCACTGCGAGGTTCATCCTCGATGTTCGCTTTACCAGCTTCCGATGCACGAAATTTTATTGACCACCTACTCACGGTACCTCGATCAACAATTTCATAACCATAAACGGCTTTTAGACGACGATGAGTGTCATTAGCGGAATAGTCATTGTTATTTGTATGCCGTTAGACGATTACTTTGTGTTCTCCAGAACGAAAGGTCGTGTACACGTCTCCCAAACGTATACGTACATGGAGAACGCGTGTACAAAAATAAATGTTCAGTGTCATGTTCACTGTCTTTGAAACTCCTAAGCGGAAGGAGTATTCCTATCAGGTAAAGCCTCTCTACTCGCATTGGCTCCATATTAATATTAACTCACTTGACTTTTGAATCCCTAGAATCTCGGATCTTGTCAGAAGCTCTGTGTGTGTGTGTGTGTGTGTGTGTGTGTGTGTGTGTGTGTGTGTGTGTGTGTGTGTGTGTGTGTGTGTGTGTGTGTGTGTGTGTGTGTGGCGTTGAAAGACCTTACAGCAACAGGGGCTTTCTACCGCCACTGAAAGCTCGTGACGACGATCTGAGATTCTAGGTATCGAAACGTCAAGCCAGAAAAATATTACGATGGAAGCAATGCGAGTTGAGAGGGTTTTACCTGATCACTGCTGACTACACAGGTTATCACAAAAATATCAAGTTTTTATTTTTAAAATTACTTTATAAAGACGGCAGTGAATTCGTTATGATTTCAATGGAAAATTTCAAAAATACGACGCACCTGGAGTCTTACCTTGTGCTCACACGGCGGCGGAAGCCTCCTCATTACAGTGCGGGAGCAGGAAATACTGCTCGCGCAGATTTGGGGTGCAGTAATGAAGATGAATTGATGGGGAGGCGTCGCCGTACGCTATACAGAGACAGAGAAAGAGAAAGAGAGAGAGAGACTTGAATTTTGGAAGTTACTTTATACACGTGCGCGCGTGTGTGTGTCTAGTGTTTAACGCTGTGTTATGTAATGCGATGTGTAATGTGTGTACATCACTGGAGAATACAATGACAGTTAGCTCTCGTTGTGCCCCAGCTAGCTTGACAGCCGAGGTGTTTATGTGTTAAACGGTAATCTCGCTGTGTGCCATACAATACCTCTTTGATTAAACACTGCAGCACACAGGCCTACTGAACAGTTGTTATTTATCTATTTAATCAGAATCGCTTTTAACAAAATGATGTCAGGCATTCACGAATCCTTGTTCACGTTACTAATAAACTGTACATTAAGTGTAAGTTCACACGAGCGTCTTGTTTCCGGCCGTGCGCGCGCGTGGAGTTTGGAAAAACGCACAGTAGTCACACGTGCACGGACGGAAGTGTAGTCACACAGGCGGTTTATAATCGGACGGCAGCGTTGTTGTTTATTCACAGTCGATGTGCGACACGTAGTAGGTCACGGATTTTGTAGACGAAGTTTCCGTAGCCGTCCTTCTGGTTAGAAGTCGAAGGCGTAAGAGGGTTAAGAGATTCTGGATCTACTAAGTGAAAGAGCACACAAAGGAAAATTTCACCTTATGCGTGAACAATTTAAAGTGTATCCAGAAACGTTTTCCGAGTACCAAAGAATGTCTATTGACTCTTTTACTAATCTTCACGTGATGATGAAACATCGTCTCTTGAATAAAATAACTAATAAAGGTAAAAGCGCTGAAAGGTAAAACGCAACTGCACATAAACGTCCGTGTTAAAAACGGAACTAAAACGCAACAGGTTGCGTTCCGATGCGGGAGACCTTGAAAACGGAGCAGCGTTAACGACCCGTGCGTCTTTTCCACGTCCGTGTGACCAGTTTCATTGCCGCCTGTGTGTTAAATTCAATGCGTTTCCCAACCGCAGACAAACGGCCGGGAAAAAACACTCATGTAACCGTACCCAAAAATTCTTAGTCTTATGATTGTGAATCAATAAAGAACATTCAATCAGTTTTAGTACGCTTTCTGTTAAAACAAACACAAAAATGCAGATACTCACAAACAGCATATACCTCCGTACCTGATAACGCCGAAAATAGGGTTAACCCCGCATCACCCTAGGCTGCGTGCGTCAGGGGGCGTTTCGAAGGGAGAAAAGCGCCACCGGTGATCAGTGGTGTAACTCTCACTCACAGCCCGCGGGCCCATCTGCCGGGTTCAGACAACCACGCTGCGACTTACTCTAAATGGCCCTCCCCCCACGTTGCAAGGGTTCATCATCAGAATCATCATCATTGGCTCGACAGCCCTTTGTGAGACATGGCTTTCTTCAAAAGATTTCGCCATTCATCTCTATTCTTAGCCATATTCTTCCAGTTTCTAATTACAAGAGTACTGATGTCCCGACTCACCCCGCCCCTCGATCTCAGTTATTGCTATCCAACTTTCCTTTTACCTTCTTGCTTTGCATTAAATATCTTCTTAATAACTCTGCTTTCACAAGCACGTATAATGTGTCCAGCCGATTTGAATCTTTTTAATTTAATAAAGGTGACCACATCCGGTTCATCATACAAATTGTAGACCTCTAAATTATATCTTTCCTCCAGGCTCCCCCCTCTTCCACTGGACCAAAAATTTGCCTGAGGATCCTCCTTTCAAATATATTTAGTTACTTCTCATCTGGCCTATTTAGCGTCCGTGTCCCTGATGCATAAGTTAGTACTGGTCGCACTGTACTGAGTTATGCAAGGAGTTCACTGTATTTTAATATTAGGATATCCGAGACAGCAGTGGTTAGCTAGGGCAGTTATTTGCCGAGTGACGAACCAACTGTGATTCTCGTTCACGGGGCTTACGGCGGCCCCAGTCCAATCATAATACCTGTTTTCCCACGCGTCACGATGAGCCAGTCTGTATCACACCGAAATGCCAGTAATCGGGGGCCACCGTGGATAGGGGTATAGGCTTCATTCCTCTCGCCTCCCCTGCAGTGAGAGGGATAAAACTGTAAACGGAATAAAGGGGTACATCATAGGAATGCAGCAGACGTTAGAGAGGGGGACATCAGGTGAGATGGGCAAACGATTTGAAAAGGTTGAAGGGGGAATGCGAAGCCTATGTCCGACATTGCATGTTTAAAGGCTGAAAGAATCACCATCACTCCAAATATTACGCCCTAGACCTGTTCCGGAACCCATCTGCTCCTCGGTCTACCGAGATCTCTTCCCAATAGGGTGATAACCCAAGGCAGCCACGGATAGATGGATATCAGGCATGCGGTTAGAGTGTTCACACCATCTCCTTCTGTTTTCTTCAATCTTCTGGTGCAACGATACAATGTTTAATTCGCTTCTAATATCCTCGTCCATTGTCCGATCCAGGAGAGAACAACTTTGCGTCCCTCTTAGGAATTTTGTTACAGCTGCCTGAACCCTTTCACCAAAAGGGTACGTCCCTTTTACCAAGAGTCCATGTCTCACTACCATACAGGAATGTAGGGACAACTTGCAGTTTTGTAAAAGTCCGAGTATCCTTCCATGTTTTATTTCTCAGGTACCAATGAAACGTTCCACAGGTGCATCTAAACGTTAGCTTACCATCCCAATGATTATCGATTCCGTAGGAGATATCATAACCCAGGTAATTAAAATGACTAACCTGATACAAAACCTGATTATTCACGTCTGTCTTAGTACTTATCGGGTACCTGCCTTTAAATGCCATCTTTTTAGATTGTTTAGCAGAGATCTGTAGCCCATAGTCTTGTATGATTCTATTTAACGTAAATATCGCCTGCTGTAACTGGTCTTGTGTTATCTGTATCATTACCTTATCATCTGCATAAAGCAATGAATTCACATGAATATTTCGCTGAAGTGATATTCCCGACACAGCAAGACTGAAAGAAACAAGGAGAAAATCCAACGTTTGCAAAATCAACACGCAGCGGGGAGAGGGGTTTTCTGAAGAGATTTAACGAAAACACACCGAAACATTATTTTAAAAACCAGAACTCACTAAATAACATAAAATCTAATTACGCACAACATTAATTTCAAGCAGTCATGCTTATACCGATTTCACGTCTAATTTGAAACACTTACGTATTTGCAATAAAGGCCAATATATGAACGCGTTGGAGGAGTTTGAAATTTACAAAGGTTACAACAACACACACAGTAAGGATTTCATACTGAATTATCATTTGAAATTTAAATCAAACCCGCCGTATAATACAGCTTTGATCTTGCACAAACGTTCATAGAGAACTTGAGTATCCGATCGGCCTTCAAAGGGTGCGCGTCCATCCGAACGTGTGCGAGTATAAAACGTTTGTGATGTGATTTTTAACAATTAACGACCTTGACTGAGGGATTTATATCTTAAGATGGAACATATGTTCTGAAACGCGTCATTTTAACGCAAACACGAAGTCACGCCTCAGGAATTCGACTTAACTGGAACACGAGTTTGAATATTTTATTGTACAGTTTGCTGACGATGCACTCTTAATAGGGGGAACAGAGGTAAAGTTGCAGTATTCCTTACATAGTTTAGTTTAAAGTATGTTCGTAAACAATATGATTTTTCAAATGTCTAAGCAGAAAACTAAAATCATGGCTTTTTGGGAGAAGTTTCCAGTCAGATCAAAAATTGTTCTTTAGGGAACAGTTTTGGAACAAGTCTATGACTTAAATTACCTGGGTTGCACTATCAGTATGGGGAACGACACAGGCCGAGATACAACTACAAAAATATATTCAGATGGTGTGTGGCGTCATAAATAGAACGTCGAGGGTAAAGACAAGGAAAGAGACTAGGCTTAAATTTTATAAAAATGGCAGCGCCTGTTGTACTATATGGATGTGAAACATGGGTTCCTACAAAGAAGATTAAAAACCAGATTCAAACTTCAGAAATGAAGTTTCTGAGAAGAACAAAGGTTGTACTAGACAGGATCGTTTGCGCAATGAGGATATTAGAGAAGAGCTACAGGTATTCTCCATAAAAGTTAAAATCCAGACATATCGCAGGGAATGGTTACAGCATCTGGACAGAACGGAGGATGGACGACTGCCTAAGGTTGCGTTTCGATATAGAGCCTTTGGTACAAGAGATGTAGGAAGACCGAGAGTGAGATGAAGAGATACTCTGTGAAGACGGAACAGACAAAGTGACTACAGCGTGAGGTGCAGAAGAAGAAGACGATGTCACACGACGGGTCTCAGTTCATTTTATTAATTTGTTAATGAAAAAGTAACAATACCAGTAACAATAGTATGTATGCGAAATGAGTTGGTTGGCGAGGGAGGAGCTATATCCGACGTTGGATCTTTGAAGATTGAAAGGATACAAGGAGAAAATTAAAACGCAGAATCAACATGTTTGAAGCGGGGGGGGGGGGGTAATACCAATGTACGTACACCACGAAGGTATTGACTAACGCAATTCGTGCGCACCGGCGTTAAACAAGAGCCATTAAGTTGTTACGTTTAATGTGTTTGTGAAATAATCCCGACTAACGGAGTAGATACATATGTATACATACAGGTGACTTTGTATGCATATGTAAATATATGTCTGTGCGGCCTCTATGTGCGCGAGTATTATATGGTAATTTATGTGTCTGTATGTGCTGGTGGGTGGGAGGCGGTCACGCACCCATATATTAACTTGGTTATTACTCGTGACCTGGCCGGCCGCAGACCATTGTTGTGACGTCTTTACTAGTCTCGCGAACATCGATTACGTGGTCAGTCTCTGGGGGGGGGGGAGGTTTAGTTTAGATTGCCGGCGATTTGTGTGATATTTCCGAGGATTAATATTTTCGAGAGTGTGGTGTAACGTTGGACTCTTTTAATTTGTACTCGCGAAATATGTGCATTTCCTGCCTTTAAAAGTAACTTATTTTCAAACCATCACATGTGTTATCAACATACACATATTGTTAAGACGGTCTAACTGATCGTCGTATAGTACAGTGGAAAAACAAAATACAAGACACCAGTCAAGTCACTAATCACCAGCTTTAATTATCACAATTAAACAGTTTGTAATTAACAAGATAGCCTCTTACAACAAATCAGTGGCGGCCCGTGCTTAGGTTGCACGGTTGCACAACCCCCATTAAATCCCCCAATTGTATTTTAAATTATAGAATTATGAATAAAATAATAACTAATAATAGTGTTTTTACGCTAGATAATCGTAATTAATCATTTGGCGATTGAAAAGCGCAGAGCAATACTAAAAACTGTACACGCTCTTGCCGCGGTGTACATGGCAAGTATGCACCAACTGTGACGCGCTTTGTATATGGGGAAACACTGGGGTAGTGCTGTGGCTGGCTAGACTCGGGTGGTCCTATTGCAACGATATAGGCTCGCTTGGTGTGATTAGGGATTGCAAACCCCTCTTGTACGTTACGGCGCCACTAGTCTGTTGGTAAATAACATGTGGTGCGCCAGGTAGGAATTAGTAAGTTTATGTGATACTACTTGAGTTATTAGTGTCGGTCGAATTTTTTGTGAATTTCGTTGTTATTGTCAGTCAAATTCACCGTTAAATGTAAATAGTAGTACATATAAAGGATGAAGGTGTCATATTGTAATATAGTTATTATATTTAACTGGTAGGACGCAATGAATTCTGTCGTAAACTTAATGAAAAGGCTGTTCAGTTTACGTCATATACAGAAAAAAAAATAAATTACGAGAGTAGGTAGGCTACACCACATCTTTCAGATTTAATCAAAATGTAAAATCAGGTAACAGAATATTAAATCGTAAATTAAAAAAAAATTTATACAATAAATATTCATGGTTATGTGGGTGACACTAAAATTGCATTATTTTGTTTTCCTTACGTATTGTTTGGAGGGAAGGAGACTTGGACATTTTCTGCTCAGATAATAAAACAATTTAATACCATCCAACCCAACTGCAACCCCCAAATTTTTCAACCACCAGCCGCCACTGCAACAAATCAAGTAAAAATTGTTCACACGCAATAAAAATGTCCACTAATAAAAATGTACCGCACAAAAATAAAAAACACGTAATACTTCGCCACAATACTTCAAACCGCACTGTGTGAAGTATTTCGCCACGTTTAATTCGCCAATTAAACGTACTGTGCAATCGCCCGACAATAACTCGCAACTCAGACCGACTAAACGCCGCTGAAGCCTTGTATTTATACCCCGCTCATAAACCAGAACATTCCACTTACTACTTATCAGCTCTACACTAGGACGTAATTGATTGCGGCCTTGACACAGTGCGCGCGGCTGGCGACGTCTAGAAAAGTCTCGCGAATGCATGTTGAAATCACCCACGCACACAACATTACAGCCGGATTTCTCTGAAATTTTCGAGAAACACGTAGATTGTTCTCTAATTTCGTAACAATTTTATTCATTCATTCCTCTAGCGCTACAGCCCGCGATGAGCCTTGGCCGCCAAACACCTCGGTCCTCCAGCCTCCGCCTCCAGGCCCCGATACCCATCCACCTGAGGTCATCTTCTGCGTCCTGTTGCCACCTTCTTCTAGGTATTCCTTTCCTTCTTTGCCCGTCTGTTGTCCTTCTAAGAATTGCTTGGGGCATTCTGTCGTCCTCCATGCGCATTACATGTCCCAACCATCTAATCCTCATAGACTTGATGGACATCGCCCTCTATCAATTCCTCCAACTCCCTTTTGTTCCGTACGCACCATTCTTCAGCTTCCTTCACTGGTCCAAAGATTTTTCCTAGAATTCTTCTAACGAAGACTATTAAATTATGTATGTTAAGTAGTGTCCAGGTCTCTGCACACACGTCACAACTGGTCTTACTAAGGTCTTATATAATATAAGTTTGGTTCTTTTGCTGACAAAAATGGATCTGCAAATTTTTTTGTGGGCATAAAACTATTACCACTCATTATACGAGCGCATTGCTGTTTTTTTCTCATTGTGTATGGAGGCACCCAAATATTTAATTTCCCGGACCTCTTGGAAAGTATGTCATCCTACATTGAGATTTTCAACTCTCCTCCTTTCCTCTGCACTTGATACTTTCATATATCAAGATACATATTATGAAAATGACTAAAATGGATTAATGTTCGTTTTAATGAATATATAAAAATATATATTACGAATGCTATAAAGGCCGGAGTCAATATTAAAAGAGTTTCTAATTTCCGGGCTATTGGGACGTGGTCGATTGATGAGTGTCATAATTTTCTCACTAAACATTCCGGCCTCACACCGGAGGCTTAATTCCGATAAATAAGAGAGTTTGGCAGGGATGCTGCGTTTCCCCAACCTTGTTTAATATATTCATTGACGACATGTTGAGAGCATGGAAATACAGAGTCACTTCGGAAATACAGCTTAACAAATCAATTTGTATGGGTGCCGTGCTATATGCGGATGACATAGTTCTTATTCAAGAAAATGAGGATGATTTACAACGAGCTATGTTTCAATTACAAGAAGTGGCAAGAGAGTACTCACTGACAATTAATTTCAGTAAGAAAGACCAAAACCATAGCCTTTAAATGTAAATGTCCAGTGAGGACTGACATACTTATAAACAACAGCACTTTAGATAAAGTGACCCGTTTCAAATATCTTGGCTGTGCAGTAAGCTGTGAATCTGAATATGATATAAGAGAGAAGATATATAAATTTAGGAATATTTGTGGTACGATTCATAGAAATCTTAGACATAAAACAAGACTCAACACAAGGATTAGATTTTATTATAAGACAATTGCAGTACCCACGTTGACATATGCGAGTGAGGCGTGGGTCATGACAAAAAAGGAATGCGGCAAGACTCAGAGTGCTGAAATGCAGTTTCTTTGAAATACATTAAATTATACATTACAAGATAGAATAATGAATTAAGACATCAGAGCAGAACTCGAAGTAAGGACATAAATAAAATTATTTCAATTTACAGAAGATAATGGTGGGATCATCTGCAAAGGATGACAGATAATCGATTGCCGAAAGCGGCACTGAACTATAAAGCCATTGATAGAAGAGACGTGGGTCGTCCGAGGATGAGGTAGGTGCCGGAACAGATTTATATAACCTAATCCTTGAAGAGAAGAAGAAGAAGATGACCGGTGGCCTTCGTGAGTAGTACATTATTTCGGCAAGGGATGGTAGGCCGAACGTAACCCAAGCCGAGGTGAAACCAGTCCAGCTGTTGGAAATTTACGTGTCACGCGTGTTTTGAAAAACGGAAAAAATTAGAGTTCTTTGTTAAAAGAGGTGTAGCGCCACTGGAAACTCATAACGTAATGGTATTAAACGTGGCCGTACGAGCACTGAACATAATGCCCGCAGCGGACTCTTAAAGAGTGCAGTAACTACAAATGCGGCACGCAGCTTCCACTAAGCTTTTTCATCGTCATCGTCATCATCATCATCTTCAAGGATTAAACCAAGGATGGTCTCAAACCGGCAAAGGTTAGAGCTGGTCACTCCAGCGCTTCCTCAGACGTCCCACACCTCTCCGTCCCCTAGGTTTATAGTTCCATAGTTGTTTGGGGATGCGGCAGTCATCCATTCGGCAAAGATATTCACACCAATTCAGCCTATACTGGGCGATCCTGTCGAGTATACTCATAATATTCAGTTCCTGCCGTATATCTGTGTTTCTTCTATGATCATGGAGAGTATACCCTGCCACGTGCCTGAGATATCTCATTTGAGCCGCTTGAATGCGACTGCCTGCCCTTTCGTTAAACTCCAATTCTCAGACCCATAAAGAAGTGTGGGAAGAGGCATCACCTTGTAGAATTGTACGCGTGTTCCTTTACTTGCTGACTTGAGGGTTCGTCTAATGGTCCCGCACATAATGTTGAACTTATGCAACTTATTCACAAAGTCATTGCTTGCAGTATAAGACACATAAGCTTTTTCATTTGAAGTTAATTCTTGATTTAAATTATCATACAAACAGCCGTGTGAAATGCCTGTGATCTCGGCAACGTTATCCAGTTGCAATCCCCTGGCTTCCAATTCCAAATATGAAATTTTCTTAACGATGTATGGTGTTTATTTAAAAGCATATATAAAAGTTTATTTATAATTGAAAATTGTTATTTATTTTTTATTGTATAAATTTGCTTGTTTTGTTTATTTATAGTGTAGGTTACTATTTATTACATGTATTTATGCTGCATCTTCAGAAACGATGGTTTGTGCGTGAGCGGCACATCGAGCTTAAACGTGGTCGCCCGAGCACAAAGACGGTCCCCACAGTGGACGATCAGAGCGTGCAAGAACTCCATAAACGGCACCCAGTTTCTAGCACGTTTTTCACGTAGGTTCTTGAGTTAAATTATGATACAAACGGCTGCATGAGATGCCTATGATCTAGGCTATGTTGTCTACTGTCAGTCGCCAATCTTCCAACGCCTAGTATGAAATTTTTTTAAATTAGCCTATATCCGGAGGCTCTTCTCAAAGCAAATGCAAAAGTTTGTTTATGATGTAAAATTATTGTTTTTTGTTATTTTAAAAACTTGTGTGTTCTTCTTCTGCACCTCACGGAGTTGGCACTTTGTCTGTTCCGTCTTCACAGAGTATCTCTCCATCTCACTCTCGGTCTTACTACATCTCTTGTACCAAAGGGTCTATATTGAAACGCGACCTTCATTTCCGAAGTTTGAAGCTACTTTTTAATCTTCTTTGTAGGAACCCATGTTTCACATCCATACAGTAAAACAGGCACTGCCATAGTTTTATACAATTTAAGCCTTGTCTCTTTCCTTGTCTTTTTGCTCAACGTTCTATGTATGACGCCACACATCATCTGAAACCTCGATATTTTACTTGTTTGTTTTATTTATTTATATATGGAGGGTAGAGGTTGGTGTACATATTACATTAATAAATTATGATGAAGAGAATCAGTCAGAGGAAACAAAATGAAGGCGTTTAGACTGACCTAGACAGCGTTTAGTAAATTGTTCTGAAGAACAAGGCATGCCCACAGTAAGGAATAGTAGACGTGTATCAGAAAATATCTAGATTTCCGTTGTTTCGTACAGTTTCCAGAGCCAAAGCGCTGATACTAGGAAATTACTGTCGGTATCGCGCTGTAATCTGGCGCTCGCTCGCTTGCTCACGTATAATTTGAGTTAGTTGAACTTTGCCACGTCAGGTTAACGATCGGCTGGATGAACGCGAACAAATAAAACATTAAGAGAATTATCAACGACGATCCGAGAATTAAACAGAGCGCAAACTAATTACAGCTGTTTGCTCAACCTGTTTCCCGGATTACCATCGAACTGTGCGCCCCCAATATGCGAGGCTGCGACACTTCTACAAGTCAGCTGTTTACGAGTTTGTTAAATTACTGTTGCTGGGCAAAAGTTTTATGAATTTCCTGTCAATTTTCTCGTGGATACTCAGACGTATTTTCACGGACTTGCATAATCCCCTGAACATGCTTAATGACTTTAAACTAATAGTAAAAATTTATATTTTTAAAAGATAATTTTTACGTGTATAAAATATCCTCATCTGACATGTGTATATCATATGATAGTTTCAAAGTATATAATTCCTGTCGAATGGTCGCATTTCACATGCTGCCTTCGCTAACACAACCTTTCATTGATCATGCAATTTTCATTTCTGATGATTCCAGTTGTTTGAAAGGTCTTACTGCTGAGAGTGCCTCTAATTGTACCACACATCTGTTGACATTTTATTTATTTTGTTATCGATATCTTGTCGTCCTCATACGATATGTCGCAGTCTAAATATTGAACATTTGGTACACGTCTAGCGTTTTTACTGGTCTGTAATTTGTAATGATCTATACATCTCCCTTTATAGCCATCCCAAACTCGTTGAAGATTCCTATCTAACATGGGACCAGTGTTAGTAAAATACTGATGTTATGAGAGCGCATACAACCGTACGAGTACCTTTTTTTTAAATTATTGCAGGTTTGTAATCTGTTCGTCCTGCGAACAATAAACCCATTGAATGGTATACACAAAGGTGATTCTAAGATTTGTCTACTAAAACAACTCTTCTTATTGTTGTCCAAAGAATAAACACATACACAAAAACTATAGTCTAAAGTCTAAATGTTTGAACAAAAAAGACACTACCACTTACTCCTGTCATGAACTGAGAACCTCGTCTTCTTTAGTACTACACCCCAACGTGAGCCCTGGGTTCCAACACCGATCTTCTCCAATGTCTCCTATCCGTTGCCATGTTTCGACACAATCCCTCACAGCCATTCTAAGCTCTTTCAGCACATCATCTGACTATCTTACCCTAGGTCGACTCCTCTTTCTGCTTTTATACACCTGTGTTCTTAGGATTTTCTTTGGCATACGCTGATCATCTCTCCGCTCTAGGTGACCTAGCTTTTGTATAAAGGTTTAGCCTTTAAACTGTGAACTTACATCAATGAATTAAACACTGAGTGTATAGGGTAGAAATATCAGTGGATAATAACACGTAATGTTGACATGAACACAACTGATAAATAAGTACCTTGGTGTATGCAGTCTACATAATTGGGACGTATTTCAGGGAAATGTCAACGTAATTGCAAAAATCGGAAACATAATACTGTTTTTTTTTTCAAGTTTGGTGTACAATGACTTTGTTGAGTTGATAATAAACAAAGAAAAAATTAAATTAAAGTTAGTAGAGTCTATTCACCAACGTGTATTCGTTTTTACATGCAATAGCTGCAAAGTGGTTACTGTCACGGAGGGAGCTCAAGATGTCCCCAACGGCCGGGCAAATGAAATGTAACGTTGAGGAGCTGACGTGACTTTCGCAACACTCCCTCTTCTTCTTCTTCTTCTTCTTCTTCTTCTTCTTCTTCGTCTTCTTCTTCATCACTATTATGAGTCGGCCGGCTTTTTTCCACCTTCTTCTACTATTCTAGTTACCGTTACGTAAATCCTGTTTTCCAAAGCTCTATTTAATGTAATGTCGTTATATATCTTTCCTTTCCCTGATAATCGCCATTTCGATATTCTTTTAAGCCACTCTGCTTGGATCTTGTTTTCTATGACCATTGTCTACAACGGAATATGTTAACGATTCATCTGTCTCCATATTCTTTTTGGTTTAGATTTTACTTTCTCGTGTTAGTTTTAGACATCTTGAAATGTAATCTTATTCTACGCTCTTCCCTATTTTATCTCTTACGCTTGTCGTTATTGGCCGTGTACTTCATATCCATAAAAAAAAGGAAACAACATTTTTCCACTACAGACTGGAAGCGTTATGGGAAAAGAAGGAACATGAGCGAGGCAGAAAATAAAATAATACTGGCAAAGGAGGAGAGAACTTAGAAAATAGAAGAAAGTTCTGTAGTCGCGGCTCATATATGGCTAAAACGAAGAAGCCGGAAATAAGGAACAACAACAACAATAATAATAATAATATAATAATTTTTTTTTCTAGGATGTGTGGAAAACTGCTGAGGAAATGTCGGGAAGGGTGCATGTTTCCAGAGTCTGTGGGTTTGGGAATTGTACTGCATGAGTCTGAACTCTGTGTCTCTGATGGAGGGGATAAAGTATGAGTGAGTGTGTTTGGTTAGTAGAGTTAGTTTGTCAAGGCCAATGATTTATGATAGCTGCCAGTCCGTGTTCACAGTCAGACTGGCATCCACTCGCAAAGGCAATTAAACACTTTGTAATTTAAAGTCTGGTATCAGCGTTGTGGTAGTAAACGCGTTCAAAGACTATTGGTTCTGTGTTTACAACTTAGTACTTTTCAAGTAGTTGTGTTATAGTAACATTAACAATACGGATTGAGAACTGTCATTTATTGAGTGAATTATACTGTTATTTGTTTATTTGTAGCTGTCTATTCACAATGTCTTTCAAGTGTCATCGAAAGAAAGAAAGAAAATGAAATTTCCTTGTTCACAGCAAAGGAACTGCAGCCCAGAAGGAAAACTCTTGCCTCAAATCTCTTCCGTAAAACATTTAAGAAAAGGAAACTTTTTCTTGATGATTCTGATAAGTGTGTAGTAAGAAATATCGTTCAAGACTTTATAAAAATCAAAATGTTGTGCTCACTGTTAAAAACTCCTACCTGTTGTGAAAGAAAGGATCCATTTCCCATGGGGCGTAAAATCATTAACGCGAGTGTTTAAATGTGTGGGATTCAAGTAGAAGAAATGTAGAAGTAAAAGAAAAGTGTTGTGTTAATTAAAAAACCAAAAATTGTAATGATGCGTTACAAATACCTTGAACAAATTAAAAATTCTTGGGAATCTGGGAGGAACATATTTTTTTAGATGAGAGGAAAGTCAGCGTTGAGTGAGTTTTGTTGATGTAATGTGAACGGTGTTTCTCAGTAGTCGTTGGTTTGTTTATACCACCGAGCGCGCCTACGCGTGCGCATTTCTACGCTCCCTTCCTAAGGCGCATATCTCTCAGAGACATGGAGTTCAGTCTACAGCAGTAGGCCTACCTGACCCACTAAAAACCACTTCTCTTTCTTCTTCTAGGCCAATAGCCTGAAATTGCATGACACATTACTTCTGGCTGAGCCTATTGTTCTTTATCCATATGCCTCACTTCTTCCTTCTTATTCTTCTTTTATATTTATGTTATCCAGGTGTATCTTTTTCGCCCATAGAAGCGTGACACAGAGTTCCACGTGTCCTCTCCTCGAAGAATCACTTAACTATGTTATCCGGGGAAATCTTGTGCCTAATATGTTCCTGCAACGATCGCTTGTGTTACTCCCATCTAACTCTGACGAAGAAGATATGACTGACCGATGTCCGTGGTTCCCGACCAATACAGGCACGTCTCGTGACTCGGCCTTTGCGACATTCTTCAGATAAGATCGAAAATTCCAGTGCCCAGTCACAAACTGGGTGAGGTGATAGTCGATCTCCCCATGATACCTCTCCGCCCACGGCTGCACCTGCTTGATCAGGCTTCTTGTCCTGCGACCTCGCTCTTCTTGCTCCCAAGCTCTCTGCCAGCTCTCCATCATCTGGCTTCGTGACTCTCGGTGTGCAGCTTCACCACCTACCTCCTTCTTCCTCCGGTAGACGGCTTACGCTCCTTGGCGAGAAGGTCACAACACAAGTACCATGGGTGAAAGAAGTCTATAAATGTGGAATCAGGGAAGGAGATACAGAAACAAAAGAGAACGCAAGGAGAACCATAAGGGTGTTATCGGAAGAAGATGAGCAAGAGCGAACCAGAGAATGAAGGATTACTAGCGAAGGAGAAAAGAACTTCAAACTTAAAATTGTGTGAGGTGTCATCGCACTTCATAAATGGCTTAAACAAAAATGGAATGAATATAATAATGCCGCAGTATCACACGTCCACTTCTCAAAATACAGTGTGCGACAAAACTGATCCAACTAGAATATAATATGCGCTGAATAAACGGAGCTGGTATATCAAAGAGGAGAAACAGTTCCGTGTGTCACATAACCCTCGCTCATGGACCATTTATTACATTTTTATGTGTCACCGACGCTACACGCTACAGGTTACATTATTGGCCGCCACCACCTATCCACTTTCCTCCCACCGTGTATGTGTGTGTAATATATATATATATATATATATATATATATATATATATATATTACACTTACTGTCGTTATTATAGCCTCTCACTCTCGGGAGAGAGTCGAAGATCTGTTTGGCTCATCATAAATTTTACTCAAACGCACGCACGTATTCCACACACGCGCGCGCGTATCCTCCTCTGTATCGTAGCTTTTATGTTCCCCGGTCTAATAAAACTGCATTTCCTTTGGAGACTTTTAATATTTCCGCCTGTAAAGGCTCTCGCTGCTACTTTGTGTCGCTTCAATTCTAGTCCCATAAGCTTCCCTTTCAAATCGACTGCCTGCCACACCTTATTCGAATACGTTTATTACGAGTCCGTTCCGTTCTATCCAGGCGTCATATTACAACGCGTCTGTTTCCCTGAGTTTTCATAACTTCTGTGTCCTTACACGTTTTTACTGTGAACAATTCTGATTTCAGTTTACACCAGTTGCTATGAGTTTTATCAATTTAAATTCTCTCTTTACCAGTTGTATCAGACTTAAATAGGACATAGGACCGACCCAGAAAAAGGAGTTGCTGCTGCATACATTTGAACTGTTAATGTGGCGCGTACGTTAGATAAGTACGTGTAAAACTGTTAATACACGTAATTTTTTAGTTTTTAACTTCAACTATTGTTTATTAAAATAAATTAATAATAGTCTAACATTCTTTGCACGCTTCGATAAAGTTGTGTAGGCCTATGTAATTTAGTCATTTGGTTTAAAAAAATCATAGTGAAATTTCATCATCATCATCATCATCATCATCATCACAACACGGCATAGGCAAGGTGCTGCCTGCCTTCAAAGATCCTCCAGCCATCTCTTCCTGGGTCTACTTTTCTCTTATGGTAAACTGGTAACTTTTCTCTTATGGCTTCACTTATTATACTGTTAAGTTTAGTACACCTTTTAACTCCTCTTAAGATTGTCATTTCCGAGGCCTGTATTTTACTGTCTTGTTTTCGGTTGTTGTCCATAATTTACACCCATAGGACAGTACAAGGCCTGCCATAACTTTGTAGAACTTTAATTTTGTATCTCGGCGTAGGCCTATCTTGTTTCTAAAAATACGGTTAATGTTCCACAGATCGTCTGGAACTTACATAACTTAACATAGTTGAATTTAAAAAAGAAATAAAAGAAAGTATAAGCAAACCTGTTTGAAAGAAATGCATACGTATAATTATGAGGTGTAGCAATAAAAAACCTGGCCATTTTGAATATTACGAGAACAGTTTGTGAAACCGCATTGTAACTCGGTAGCCGATTACGCCAGGATGTTTCGCTCATGCGTGAACATTCACTAAATGTTCACTGGACTATGTTAAGTTAGCTGTGGGCCTGTGTTGTCTAAACGCGTATTGTCTAATGAACGATCGTATTCATATTGTGTTAACGTCTAGATTTTTAATTTGTATTAAATTTTGCGATAAATTTGAACATACGTTTGCGGAAATAATTACAAAGTTTAAGAAGTCATTTTAATTACCTGGGTTGTAATATCTCATATGGAACTGATGTTGGTTGGGATAGTAAGCTAACAAAATTTAGACGCATCTGTGGAACGATTCATAGGTAGCCTACATGTAAAATAAAACACGGAAAGATACCCGAATGAAATTTTATAAAACTGGCTGTCCCCACACTCCTGTATGCTAATGAGACATGGACTCTTGGTAAAAGGGATGTGCAGAAGATTCAGGCAGCCGAAATGAAATTTCTATGAGGGACGCAAGGTTGTTCCCTCTTGGATCGGAGAAGGAACGAGGATATTATACTCGATTTAAACATTGTATCATTGCACCAGAAGACTGAAGACTGCAGAAGTAGATGGTGTGAACACTTGAATTGCATGCCTGACATCCGTGTACCTGTGGCTGCCTTGGGTTGTCACCCTACTGGGAAGAGAGATGTCGGTAGACCGAGGAGGAGATGGGTTCCGTAACAGGTTTAAAGCCTAGTCGTTGGAGTGGTGATGATGATAACAGATGCCGCCAGCCCTGTGTAAAGCTGATCCGAAATACCAATGTCGGAAGTGTAGATTGGTCCAAAACCCGTAACAGCGACAACAGTTTGAATATCTTCCAGTACCAACGTTGGATGCTCGCCATTGACACACTGTGTATCAAACCTTTCTGTAATCAGCCAGTGGCGTAACTAGAAGCTGTTCATTCGGGGGGGGGGACTAGTCTTCTGGGGGATATCACTAACTTGAAGTTTAGGCTCCCCATTTTCTGCAAGGCAGATGAGGTATTCAAGATTCGTCCCCCAATTATATATACCTGATAATTCAAGGTTATCTTGTTAATTCAAGATTATACCTGATAATTGTACAGGTGTTTATAAGCCTTATTTTAACACACGCAGCTGGCTTACAAGTAGCCCTACTTTGAGTGATTATGGAATTTCAGTGACATTTTTAACAGGTCATCCCCCCCCTTCTCCCGTCCGTAGGTATACCACTGCGTCCGACGTCGAAAGACATTTGGCACGTAGTGACACCCCGGCTATGTGGAAAGTGGAATATTCATCATCTGTCGAGCGTTGCTAGCTCCACACCCCTCCTATTGCATGTACCATAGACAGTACAAGACACTGAATAGCAAATCTAGCAGATAAAACGATTAGCACACAATTTCGCGCTGTAACTACGTAAGCATTTTTATCGGATGACTTCACAGTATATAAACGCACGAATTCGAAACAAACAAACGACATTAAATGGAAACAGAAGTGAATAATACTAATTCGCGTTCAGTGTGTGTGTGTGTGTGTTTTGTACTGGGGATTATATACGCAACAACAATAAACAAAACAGTTACAGAGACCCAGCCCCCCCCCCGAACTAGCGTGTAGACGACATTTTAAACGGGTGCTCATTGAGGGGCGCACATAATTCAGCCCCCTCTCGCTCTCTCTCACTCGGTCGATTGTACCCTCGACACTCGATTTAACTAACTTTGACCCGGGGGAGCCGTCCGACCCTAAACACCCGCGGATCCCCGCCACCACACCCACCTGCAGAATATATATTGTATGTGAAATTTTATTAACAACAGTCGGTCGCGTTATTATTGCTGTTATAAATGATTCCCCGGTGACGGCGCGGCCCGCGTTAGCGAAAACGTACACAAATATTTGAGCAATATATATAAACACACACGGTATATAGTATGCGTGTATGGCGGAGTGAGGGCTTGTATGGTTGGATATCGCTTGCGTTCGTGCACGGAAAGAAATACACGTCCGTGTAAAATGTTGCCGGTTTTGAGGTTCAAAGAACCTAACTATGCTGGGCGTGAGGGTTTTGTATCATTATTACTCCTTAATTTAGTGGTGGCCTTAAAATCAAATATTGAGTAAAGTTTTTTGTGACTTTCGGTCAATAAAAAGAAACAACTTTTAAACAGTTTGCGTCCAAGTTTTGATAATTTTGATTATATTCAGAAAGACCTGAGTATTTCAAACGCACAAATAACACTGGTTAAGAACAAGAAAACCCTACTTTTTATCACACATGGAAAAGTATGTTTTGTTTCCAGACCTTACTCCGAGGCTTCTTTGGGTACTACAAATATTTTTAAGTTTTACATGAACAGGTTACAGGGCTGTTGCACAACCCCCTACCAGGAGGACCAGAGACTCTTCTGTCATGGCTACCATACCTTAGCCGAAAGGGCCCCATTTTGGGGCGCAGGAGATTCGCCCTCACATTTCTCTTTGAGGTAGGATTTGGTGGCTTTGTACCGGTTATTCTGATACTGAACGTTTCTTAGTATTTCCAGTGCTCACCTATCGGTATCAGTGAGCACTCTAAGATCCTAAGCTACCCAAAATTAAGAAATTAGAATGAAAAAAGGAAGACGACACCCTAGCCCTCGAGTACTCTAATAGCGTCGGGGTCAGAAAAAACAAGAGGCAGTCAAGAGAGACTAAACAGAAAAGAATAAAGTAAGAGATCTCACTCAAGACAAGTTAAAGCAAAGTGAGAATCCAGTGAAGAGACGTGGGTCGTCCAAGAATGAGATGGGTGCCTGAACAGGTTTATGTGACCTAATCCTTGAAGAGAAGACGAAGAAGAAGAATTGTATTCGCTAATAAAGTGCATTACCGACATTAGGAAGGGGTCACACGCAGGGACGTCTGTGATACGGGCTATCACCGCCGTCATGTAATCAATTAGCGTTTCTCTTATCGACGTGCGCGCGCGCGCGCGTTTGACAGTAATTAATTACGCGCACCACCAGATGTCCCACTTTCCACCGGTATCAGCAGCAGCTAAACAAACACGCGCCGTGACGTCATTGAACATATGTTACTGCTGTGTGTGTGTGTTACTTACAGTACTTCGTTTGGCTAATAACGTTCTTGTTACTAAATGTTTGCAGGAGAGCAGTGTTTGTTTGTACGGCTGCGGGGAGAACTCGCGAAAGGATATGTGTGGCAACAATCGACGCTGGCCACTCGTACGTATGGATTGATTTAAGACACAGGTACAAGTGTGATTCACAAAATTATAAATATAAAATACAGGCTAATGAAATGGGACATTTAAAATAATCTTGGAGTCTCGTTACAGTAAAAATTAATACATGGAGTCTCGATTATCCGAGTCAATGTGGACCAAATTATCTCGGATAATCGGGAAAATGAAGAAATGTATACAAAAATTAGTTTACCATACAGTTGGAAACATTATTACCCGGGTTGTTATGCCGGGGTCTAGAGTTTATGCTGACTGGCGTTTCGGACTCACCATCGGATGCCATCATCAGTGTCGGTAACAATTGGCACGGTGTCCGCCAATGTACCACAGTGATGAGGTAGAGACTATGTATTTTGCCTAAGAAGACCCATTTACATAGACTTTCAGACCAGCACGATGTAAGCTGGAAAACAGCATCAAGTGCTATCTGATTGAGTTGGGAGCACAGCATTTAAAATACTATTTAATAGGAGGCCTTCTCCTCGAAATTCATCCTCCGGAAGGTAGCTTGAAACTCAGATTCCATGCGTACGTCTCTGCATAACCACACAGCCCAGAGTGTCAGTCAGTCGAAATTCATCGCGACGGAACCATGTTTAAAGATCTCCAGAGACTCCATGTGCATTTGAGAACACTAGGCACTCTCCGAGGATAAGATCTTGGTCTCCTCAAAGAGAACGCGATGATCAGCGTTGGAGCGTGCATGCTCAGTCACCGCAGACTTCTCGGGCTGCCTCAAGCGACAACAGCAGCTGTGTTCACCCATAAAGAGTTGAAAATTTTTAATATCCGAGATCGTATTGCAGAGAACAAAAAAGAGATGGATTGGTCATCTGAATAGAATGCCAGATGGCAGGTTGCCTAAGTTGGGCAATACAAGTCTACTGGACAAAGAAGTATAGGAAGCGTTGGTGAAGTGGATACATTCCTTTGCGTCCGGAACAGGAGATTCGCCTGGTCCCTGATAGAAGAAAAAGAAAGGGAAACAATTCCCTTTGGATGATAGAAGAAGAAGAAGAAGAAGAAGAAGAAGAAGAAGAAGAAGAAGAAGAAGAAGAAGAAGAAGAAGAAGAAGAAGAAGAAGAAGAAGAAGAAGAAGAAGAAGAAGAAGAAGAAGAAGAAGAAAAGAAGAGAGGAAAACATTTGGATAAAGTTTGCTCAGGTGAAGGTAAACATTTTAAAATTTTAATAAATTTCAGACGAAGGCGAAAAAGGCGACGATGATGAAGACGGGTGAGGAGGAGAGGAAGTAAAAGAAAAGAAGACCATGATGAGGAACAAGAATTTGTTCACTTATATGGCTTCATTATACAAGCGGTCCTAGTGTCCTTTAATTTTTAAGTTGTATTACTCTTAATATTATTAATTCGGGGTCAAAACGTCCTACGACTTTGGCCGATGCCTAACCTCCATTTTTGTCTGTCGTTGCAGTTTTCATAGTTTAGTCCCTTATCACTCATTGATCTTCTTGTGCCCTCTATCCATGTTTTCTTGGGTCTCCCTTTCTTTCTGTGCTCTCTAGGTATCCATTTCATTGTTTTCTGTGGTAGTCGGTCATGTCCCATTTTTTGTACGTGTCCGTACAAGATTAGGTGTTTTTCTTCATTGCACTCGATGATTGTCTTTTGTTTGTGCATTTCTTGTATGATCGTTTCATTTCGTATTCGCTCTAGAAGTTCTAGCAGCTCTAGTCTCAAAGCATCATTCCTGTAGCTTCTAACTTTCTTTATACCTATTTTTTTTATTCTCCATGTTTCGGATCCTTACATCAACGCGCTTTTAATCATACTATCGAATATTATTTCTTCCATTCTTTTTCAATTTCTGTCCTTTATAGAATCCCATTCAATGATTTAATTATTCGTTTTGCTTTGTTTATTCTTGATTTTATTTCAACATCATTTGTTTCTTCTTCATTAAAGATTATTCCAAAGTATTTGTAGCTGTTGCATTTTTTATACGTTCGTTGTTTTATAAATCTGTTGTTTCTTCTCCGACACACAGATACTGCGTGTTTTCTATGTTCATCAGTAATCCCCATTTTTCATACTCTTCATTCAGTCTGCATATCATATATTCCAGGTCTTTTTTTTTCATTTGCACATTTAAAATCGTAACTTACATTAATTTGTACAATTTAGTATACTAGATTTTCTAATTTCATTTATTACCCATTGGCTACCGTTTCCGAAAGTTTTATGTTAAAAGCTTCGATTTTTGCTTTCCATCTGCTGAAACTGTTTTGTTAACTGGAACTATTTCGTTTTGAATTTCTTGTTTTTGTTTTATGTGCATTTTGTGCGACAGATGAGCTCAGCGTCTTGTCTTGTGCTCTGATTAATTGTGGGGCCGCAGAAGGCAAGTTGATCAGCTTATGAGACGGGACCGCAAAGGGGTAGGGCTCTTAATTAAAATGTGTCCGTTGTGTGTGCGGTCTTGATAATCCCTTCGTACAGGGCGCCATCTCGACCGTCGCTTTAACGCTGTGGAGCAAGTAAGATTGGTCAACCCGCCCGCCTGGTAAATGTTTACTTGCAAGACATTTTACTGTTGTAACGGAATAGCGAACAATATTTTACTATGTAATCGTAGTTAATTATAACGTAATGAAGTAATTAAGTAGCTTAAAGTATATATAGGCCTAAAGGAATATGCAGATTGTAAAAATCTTATTTTATAAACGGTTGTTAATAAAATATTAAGTACCAACATTACTAACAGTATAAAGATAGGCTCAAGACTATTTTTGATGGATTTCCAATTACCAAGGGAATGCGACAAGGTTGTGCTATAGTGCCTCAGTTGTGGACTTGTGCATGTTTAAGAGACCAACAATTTATTTAAAACCTCTGATCAGAATTTTTCTCAAACAGTGGATAATTCAATGTGCGGAAATCAGGTCAGTTACTCGAATTAACGATCACAAAAAAGTGGATCACATATTGCATGAGTGAACAAAACCGTGAGTGACATCGAAGACAACTGCACGTACAACTGTACAGATAAGTAACATAGCGTATATTATGCACTAAAACTGCTAACTGACTTGACAAAAATTGCAAAATGTTGTTTGCAGCAATGATAAATTTGTTTTGCAGTATATAAGTTTATTTTATATAATAAAGTACTGTAATAAATTTAATGCGATCTATAAGTAGTACTACTTCTATTATCCCTTTAAACTTTGTGTTTACAATATGAAAGTGGATTTTTATTTCAAACATTACTACAGCTTCTTATAACGTTTCCTAACTACATGTATCAATACAGTGATTAGGCAGTAAATATATGACAGTAAAGAGTTTTTGCTAAATATTACTTAAAGGTAAATATTATTATAAACACCCGTCTTATGAGAGGTGGGCCTCATAAAGGAATTCGCCCCGGGCCTCCAGTGGCCTAGGTACGCCACTGAGATGAGGAATACCAGAAATGGGGCTTAACAATAAATACAAATAAGCCCGAATATGTTGTCGTCGGAAATACATTCAGAGATACATTGTTGGAACGGACAGTTGTGGAGGAAGAAGACTCATACGGATCTTCGATGTCATGATGACAAAAGACGGCACAAATTTAACAGAAAAAAATACATTCCACTCTACGGAGAAATCAAGTAAGGCCCGAAACAAAAATCAAAATTTGTAAAACGTTAGTGTTGTAAAATTTGGGGCTGAGGTGTGGGAGACTACAGAACGAGCCATGGAAACGGGGTACTGGAGAAGATGCCGTAGACTTACATTGCTGGATAGTGTAAAAAAATGAAGAAATAAGGGAAAGAATGAATACTCGTACCAACATAAATAACACAATTGATGCTAACAGATTAAGTCGATAAGGGCATGTGTGCCGTATGAGATAACGATTGTTGGTCAAAGAAATTACTGGAATGGGGGCCCCTCTTATAAGAAGAAAAAGAGGGAGACCCCGACGGACTTGAATGGAAGGCATAAGGAGTACAATGGCACAGAGAAATCAGAAGGAGGATTGGAAAGACCGTAAAGTTTGGAAGTTGGGATGCGAAAACAATATTAAACGTTGTTCGAAAATGACATATATGTATATAATTATGTATACGGAAGACTACACATAACGCTAGATAGAGAAGAAGCAGGCAAAGAAGGTTATGTTAAAAGATGGAGGAATCTGGCTGAGAAACGAAGATGATGCGGACGAATTAATTATCCACTGTGCTCGATCAGGTAGGTTCTAGTCTTGTATTTTTCAGAGTTTAGTACTCGCAGTTGGGGAGGGCGTGACGTGATAATAATGGTAATCAATCGTAACGTTGTTGTCATGGCAACGTGACGTTAGTAGGATGTGACCGTACACCAATTGTACGATACCCTGGGTGTGGAAGAATTTCAGCCACTCTCCAGCGGTAGCCCATAGTAGCAACAATAGAGTGTCACTTGTACGCGCATAATGTTAGTAGAGAAATATGTTTAATTAACGACGTTTGATTACTGTTTGGTATTAAAAGTCTCACGAGCGCAGCCGAATTTCCTTCTAGAGACTTTTTGGGATGATTTTTTGGGAGTTGAAGTTTTTATCAATAAAACTAGAAAAATGTAAAAAAAAATAACTCGTTATTTTCTAGTTAATTACCTTAACGTAATCCGTCTTGCTGATTATGATATTTTTTAATACAACATGTTTCGGGAATTGTTAATACGACATGCATTCTGCACAGTTAAGCGTTGCATGAATTGATTTCTTTGCAGTCCTCTGTAATCCATTCCTTCTGGTTTACTACCGTCTATGACGGTTACCAGCAGGTACGTATTATGCCTTACTAGATGCCCAATCCGTATTTACTTCTTCAGTTATTTAGGCGGTACGACGTTACTAGTTTCTCATCTAGTTTTTCGGAACCTCCCCCTCCTTCTTTCGAGGCTTTCTCTTTCCACGAAATTCTGGAAAGAAATTCCAAGAGATTCTGGAGGGCATCTCCAACACCAGTATCAAAAGCCTCCGTACACAGTTCACGTACTCCACACAAGACGTATGCTTGACAAACTGTTCCTTAAGAAAGTGCTGAGGTAGAGACTGTGTGTTTAGTTTAAGAAGCCCCGCTTATATAGACTTTCAGACCAGCACGATGTAAGCTGGAAAACAGCACCAACCGATCAGCACCAAGTGCTACCCGATTGACTAGGGAGCACAGCATTTAAAATACTATTTAATAAATAATAATGGCTCCCATGTATACCACCGAAGTAGCTTAGAAGTAGGAGTAGCTCCGAATACTATTTAATAGGAGGTCTTTTCCTCGAAATTCGTCGTCCAGAAGGCAGCTCGGAACTCAGATTCCATGTGGCACGTCTGTGTGACGCATAATCACACAGCCCAGAGTCAGTCAGTCAGTCGAAATTCATCGCGACGGAACCATGTTTGAGGATCTCCAGAGACTCCGTGTGCATTTGAGGGTAGTAGGCATTGTCCGAGGACAAGATCTTCGTCTCCTCAAAATGTATGCGATGATCAGCGTTGGAGACTGCATGCTCGGCCACCCAGACTTCTCCGGCTGCCTCAAGCGACAGCAGCGGCTGTTTTCACCCATAAAGAGTTGAATATTTTTAATATCCGAGATCATATTGCACAGAGTTAAAAAAAGAGATGGGTTGGTCATATGAATAGGATACCAGATAGCAGGTTGCCTAAGGCGAGTTTGGCAACACAAGCCTACTGGACAAAGAAGTATAGGGTGATCTAGGAAGCGTTGGTGCAGTGGATATTTTCCTTTTGGGACCGGAACAGGTGATTCACCTAGTTCCTGATAGAAGAAGAAGAACAGAAGAGAATTTTGATAAAGTTGGCTCTGGTAAAAATTTAAAAATTTTAATACAATTGAGACGAAGACGAAAAAGGTGACGAAGAAGAAGAATTTATTCATTTATATGGGTTCATTTTACAAACGGTCCTAGTGTTCTTTAATTTTTAAATCGTATTACTAGGCCTATTGATATTATTAATTTGGGGGGTCAAAACGTCGTACGACATTGGCCGACGGAAAACGGTATGGACAACGATACTTGACTTCCATGTTCTAAGATTTATATTTAAAATCATTTACTTTAATTCAGTTCGATAATTTCTAAAACAATATCCCCACCCTCATACTATTGTCACTATTTATAGGTATTTTTGTTACTGTGGGGTAGTCGTTTAATATAATGTTATTTTCGAGTCACTTTATCTATAAAAACTAGGTACTTTATTCTTGTAAAGAAACTGAACTACGTACGCAGATAATCACGCATTAATTACATATTTATATAGTTATAATTACCAGACACAAAAACCGGAAGGCTGAGGATGGGTACAAGATGGTACCCGAAACGTGTTCCTAATAAGGAAAAAAATATCTTGAGGTAAATTCATTATAAATATTAAATGTATTATATAATTATGTGGCAACAAAGTACTTTTTTGGCCTGCTGGGCCATGGTTGCAGATCTTCACACATAGATGATTTAAATTAGAATAAAAAAAAATATAATTTTATTGCCTCCCAACAAAATTATTTCATTTTTAACGATTACCATTGTTTGAAAAAGTTTAAATGCATTTTTATTTAATTTCGTCAAACTCACTAAATCAATACCAAACGTGAAAAAATTACCCACTTCCCTTTTAACTACCCAATCCATTTATAGATATTTCATGTACCTTTCTACACTGGTTTATTATGCATAATTTTCAGAATACTTTGTTTATCAAAATTAACTACAAAAGGTTGCTGGTAAACTACCCCTTCCCCTTAAGCGATCTTCACCAGAATCAAAAGGCATTTAGTCCTCTACAACTCGAGCACATATGCAAAAAATTATTCGATTCTGTTTGAATTTTGCGGCAGTTATCGTTTGCCATAGAAAAATTCTAAACACAGACACACACAACAGACACTTTTTGGAAAATTATTTTTCTTCACGTCTTGAGGGTAATACAATCAGAATCAGCCCTTATCTCGAAGACGAATTTTTTCGCCATCACCATACTTCCATTTCCCAACGGAACATGGAAGTAAAAAACGAGGCTAATGTATTCACACACACACACACACACACACACACACACACACACACACACACACACACACACACACACACACACACACACACACACACACACACACACACACACACACACACACACACACACACACACACGCGCGCGCGCGCGCGCGCGCACGCACACGCGCACACACACACACACACACACACACGCACACGCACACACGCGCGCACACGCGCGCGCGCGCGCACACACACACACACACAGAGAGACTAATAATAATGGCTTTGTTTTTTCATCAGCATTAAATATTAAAATAAATTAAAAGGGAATAAAGTGTTTCATTTGATAATTAAACACACACCGATGGTTTCACATTAACACACTACGCGCCAAATTGTTCCGACATCGGTTTTATTTTTAATAAATCGAGATTTAATGCATGCGGACGAAATTAAAAAAACATAAATAAATAAATACACCCCAAAATTGCGCAACCCATCCCGCGTTTCACACACACACACACACAGGCACACACAGGTAATGAAATATATTCATTTCACCACATAAAACAAATTTACTTTTTGTTTAAATTTAATTAAAACATATTTGAATATTTAAATCGCACAGCGGACCAATGTACTACCAATAATTTATTCGTATCGTTTTAATGCCTTGGGAACATTTAAAATGGCACTGTAAATTATTCCCAATATGTTTTTTTTTGTTTCGAAAATTATCATATCACGATTACGATCACTCTGTGTGCATATTTGTGTATTATATTTACTTCATATTATCTATTTTCTAGCAAACGCTCGCCCCACGTTTCCACGAAACGATGGAATGATTACATTCTGCGGAAACAGCGGGCACTATAGTGACGTCAATCGACGGTGATGATGCGCGCGCAACTCGGTGTTAATTGGAAATCGTATGTTCCGGTATCAGTGGGCAGTGATCCGGTCGAGTGTTTTGTTTTGGTCGCATTAACTGTGTTATTCAGGTGAAAGAGATAATGCTGCGCCCCTTTATCTGCACCAACAGGAAACGCGTTATAATGATCGCTCGAATATAGAAATTAATATCCATACGTACATGTCTCTGACAGCCAGGAGGACTGTAAACACTTCAGTCGTTTATAAATCGACATATAAGCCAGAATCGACTTTCATTTTTCTTTCTTCTCTTCAAGGATTAGGCATCGATGTATAATAACACTGGATAGCGCGCTAGGTGGGAGTAAACGCGCGAAAAACGGTCTGCCGAGTAAGCAGCAGCCCCCCACCACAATAAGGCAAGAAGCTGTCACTAAGCACAAGTTTACACATTGTATGCAGCCGTGCTTCCTTGTTTTGTTAACTACATACTTAATTCAGTTCGGAAATTTTTCCGTGTTTATTAGCGAAACTGTTATGTAATTTTTATTATTTAATTGTATGTAATTTTGATTATTGTGATTATTAGTTTTGCATAATGGTAACTTCCTGCGCTGCTTACAACTGCACTAACAGATATAAGAAGAACAGTGGAATATCATTTTATAGGTAAGTACTGTATTTCGTTTAATTCCTTTATAACTTTTATTAGACTAATATAAAACATTCATTTTTTTAAATCTCTACAAACTAATTACTGATTAAATTAATTATAAATTGTTATTTTTTTAACGTTGTATTATTTTTCATATTATCAACATACCATAATATAAGAAATGTAAATGTCTAAGAAAAAACTATGGTTTTTCATTATTTTACGTAAAGTACCGTACGTAAAAATAAGGAAGACCTTACTATAATAACATAATTTTTTCCAGATTTCCACAAGGTCAAGAGCTACGAAAGAAGTGGATTATAGCTACAAAAAGAAAAAATGTTGTTCCTTCAAAACATACGTCACTTTGTAGCAAACATTTTGCTAAAGACCAGTATCAGTTCAGACCCAACTGCAATTACGAACTGTTGAAAAGCGATGCCGTGCCAAATCTCTTTGACTTCCCCGTGCATCTTTCAAATACTCTGACAAAAAAAAGAAGGACCATTATTAAAATCCAGGTAACATTTAACACTAATTTTTTCGAACAAATGCCTAGATAGATTGTAATCATAAAATGCAAATAAAACTTAGATAATATTACTCATATAGTAGTCATTGTTCTACTCAATCTTCTGCTATTTTCATTCGCTTATGATAATAATTAATACTGATTTTATTGACAGCATTAAAGAAGACACATTATTTTTCAACAATTCGTAATTATGTAAGCCTAATTCATTTACAGCGTTACAATTACAATAATTTTATTTCTAAAGTAATTTTACTACCAAAATAATTCATTCTTCACAGGATGCTCCTAGACAAAATAAGTTGCCGCTTGAAACATCTTTATCAAAAAACCTAATCGATGGCGATGCTCATGCGGAGCCTGATAAGAATGATCCTACTGAGATTCCTGGTACATGCCAAACAATCATGAAACCAAAACAGGTAAGACATTAAATTTTATCTATTTCAACTCTGGTCTCAGCTACCGATTACTGATTATTTATCAGTGGTTTTAACTAGCTAAAACTGCCATTGCTAGTTATTTAACCAGCGGTTGTATTTGCATCCCATACGAAATAGGCTATTATTGATAAAATAAGTAGACCTATTTAACAGTGTATTGTCTGATAGCATTATTATATTATCAGCATACCGTAGTAATAATAATAATAATAATAATAACCTTGTTTGAAGTAATTTCATTAAATACATTGGGCAAAATTGGAGAACGTTGTTATTGCCAATGAATAAACAGCATAAAATTAAGTCCTGATTTTTATTTTTCAGTTGTGTGTATCGCCTACTGAAAAATTTCTCCGCCGGAAGGTGAAAATACTGCAACAGCGTTTACACAGAAGGGATGCTAAAATTAAATCCATGAAAGATATTATTTTAGTTTTAAAGAAAAAATTAAATTCTCCTGAAAGGTTACTAGAAATTTTAGAAGATAATTTTTCTGGTTTTCCGTTAGAGATGATTATTAATAACTTTAGTAATAATAATAGAAGTAAGTTTAAGAGGTTTTATTCAGACAAAATGAAGGAGTTTGCTTTAACCGTTTATTTCTATAGTCCCAAAGCTTATAAGTATTTGAGAAATCTAAACTTTCAGTTACCTAACCCATCAACTTTAAGGAGGTGGCTTTCTAATTTTAATTGCTCACCCGGTTTTTTAGAAGAGATTTTTATATATTTAAAACAAAATGTTCAAAGCAAGCCACATTTACAACACGTTAACTTGGTTTTTGATGCTATGGAATATGCTATGGATAGCATAAGGAAACAAGTAATCTATGATCCACGAGAGGGGAAGAATTTTGGGTATGTGAATTTGGGTAATGATATAAAAGTAAATGAACACGAAACATTAGCTAGTGAAGCACTAGTCTTTCAGATTGTTGCACTACGAGGAAATTTCAAATGTGCCGTTGGTTATTTTTTTATTGATAAGATTAGTTCAGAAATTTTGTCCAAACTAATAAAAATGTGCATTATTAAATTATACGAATCAGGTATCCATGTACATAATGTAACATTTGATGGTACTAGTACAAATATAAACGCTGTTACGAAACTAGGTTGCGAATTGCCAGAAAAGCCTTTTTTCAATGTGAAAATAAACAAAGAAAATGTAACAATTTGTGTAATGCTAGATGCTAGCCATATGATTAAATTGGCTCGCAACACATTAGCAGATAAAGGTACTTTACTATCTACAGATGGTGTGATAGATTTTAAATATATTCAACGGCTAAACACTTTACAAAAAGAACAAGGATTAAAGTTTGCCAATAGCCTTTCAGACATACACATACATTATGGCAACAGAAAAATGAACGTGAAAATTGCGGCCCAAACCTTAAGTGCCAGCGTAGCAGACGCCATAGAATTTTTGATGTATAAACAATATCCTGATTTTATTGGTGCTAAACCAACAGTGCAATATATTAGAATTATAGACAGGTTATTCGATTATTTTAATAGCAGGGACCCATTTGGGCAGCACTTCAAACAACCAATAAAGAAGAAGAATTTAGAAAGTGACAATAAAATGTTAGATAATTTTTTGGCATATTTAACGACGTTAAAAATTGAAAATATTCAGGTTCTGCGGCATCCTAGGAAAACATTTGCACTTGGATTTATTACGAATATAAACGCAATAAAGATTCTGTCAAACAGATTATTAAATAGTTTACAATTCAAGTATATTCTGACTTATAAGTTTTCTCAAGATCATTTGGAACTGTTATTTTCCTGTGTAAGATCTCGAGGGGAACATAATAACAATCCTAATGTCAAGCAGTTCAAATGGGCCTTGAGGAAACTTATGTTCAGGAACAGCGTTAAAGCATCTGACAAAAGCAACTGTTTGAGTTTTGACATGACATTTCAAAACTCTGTTATGAGTTTTGCAGAAGCAGAAGAAACAGTGGACCTAAACTCAGTTAACGTCTATGAAGAACCCATTAAAAACGTTAAATGTCTGCTGGAAAATAAAAACTCGTATTATAAAGATAATATTCTTTTTTACTTGTCTGGATTTATTGTCAGAAAAATTAGTTCTAAGTTGAAATGTGAAGACTGTATAAGACTTCTGATAGCCGATGATAGCAACCTTAGCCCTTACACCCATTTTGTTGATTATATTTCAAAAGGAAATTTGGTCAGGGCTTCCTCAGATGTAATCAGGATAGTAAAATTTATGTACTCCCTTTTAAAAAATAAACAAAACATTGACAAAACAATTTAGACACAAAAAAGATGATTATATTAGCGTGTAGAACCTTTACTAATAACATATTTAAAGGTCATACTTCCAACAATGATTATGGTGAAGACACTCACGAAATTAGATTAGTAATGTTAATAGTAGTTTATTTTACAAAATTGTATGTTTTAGTATAGCTAAAGAAAAGACATCATCAGCTATGTTTTCGAAACTTGGTGTGCGTCAAAAATTAAATAGTTAGTTCTATTTAGCAATGTTTAGCCCAGAATTGCAATATGTTATTCATAGCAAATGTAGTTTTATATAAAATGTAATATATTTTGATTAGAAACAGTAAGATACTGTACGTTGTAATTATATGCAGATAGGCTGTAAACCAAGATTTGTTTTGTAATTCATCAATGTAAAAAAAATGTAAAGCTATGTAATAAACAATTTCGTTTTCATTTGTATTCTTGTTTAGTCAGTTTCCTTTATTTTATTGACAAAATAAAAACAAACTACTACAAAAAAGAGGTAATTATTATACCCTAACCAACCGGTATAGTTAGCGAAAATATGTATGCATAACTTTAATGTTACCGGTAACTTGTTTGTTGTTTATTGATCTGTACCGACGACAAAAAGTTTACGAGCTTATATTATGAACAACGAAATTAAATTTATATTTACATTATTTTTAAATTAGTATCAGGTGTTCCATTTAATCTGATTAATATAAAATACACAATCTTCATAACAAGACTGTTTATGCGAAGATCAAATCGGTTAAACTAATATTAAGATAACACTGCGAGTATGCAGGCGAAGTGGCTTTTGCCTTAAAGTGGTGGGGCGAGCGTAGAGTTGAGCTGACCGAATTCAGTACACGCAGCCGGCAATCCAGTGTTTATTATACATCGATCGGATTAGGTTATATAAACCTGTTCCGGCACCCATCTCATCATCGGACTACCCACGTCTCTTGTAGCAATGGCTTTATAGTTCAGTGCCGCTTTCGGCAATCGGTCCTCTGTCCTCCTTTGCAGATGATCCCATTGTCTTCTGTAAATTGAAATAGTTTCATTTATGTCCTTTACTTCGAATTCTGCTCTAATATCCTCACTTTTATTCTATCTTGCAATGTATAATTTAAAGTATTTCGAAGAAACTGCATTTCAGCACTTTGAATCTTGCCGCATTCCTTTTTTATCATGACCCACGCCTCACTTGCATAAATCAACGTGGATATTGAAATTGTCTTATCAAATTTAATCCTTGTGCTGTGTCTTGTTTTATTTCAAAGATTTCTATGAATCGTACCACAAATATTCCTAAATTTATCTTATATCATATCCAGATCCATAGGTTATTGCACAGCCGAGACATTTGAAACGGCTCACTTGTTCTAAAGTGCTGTTGTTTGTAACTAGCTTAGTGCTCACTGGATATTTACCATTTAAACCATTTAAAGGCCATGGTTTTGGTCTTTCTTACTGAAATTGTCAGTGAGTACTCTCTCGCCACTTCTTGTAATTGAAACATTGCTCTTTGTAAATCATCCTTATTCTCTTGAATAAGAACTATGTCAATCGCGTATAGCAGGGAACCCATACAGATTGATTTGTTAAGCAGTATTCCCGAAGTCACTCTGTATTTCCATGCTCTCAACATGTCGTCAATGTATATAGGAGATAGTAAATTGCAAACCGTTAACGAGAAGAAAAAGAATATCCGCGTGAAAATAAGCAGATCCTCGTAGAACACCTTGTAAGTTAATTAACTGCATTACAGTTGCATACTTGCTGTTTTCACGTAACTTGTACTGTATTATATCGTAGAGGATATACTTTCGTGTGTCTAACAGTGTTTATTTTCTTTTTTTTCCAGACCTGTTCCACGTATATCGGTACAGCCCGTTGCTGACAAATGTGATTCGTCATGTAAGTAGTACATTGTAGGCTACCTTTTTGGTTTGAAATAAGTGTGCCAAAAAAAATTAAATTTTTATGACTGACGAATGTGTAATTTGTCTTGCTAATTGAGGAGGGAAAATTGTAGAGGAGGTATTTATTTAGAAGGTAACACTTTACTTAATTTTAAACGCTGACGAACCGGCTGTTTGTATCTTCTATTCATCTTTTTTCTTTATGACCCAAGTTTCAGAACCACAGAGTAATGTTAGGTATTACCATTGTTTTATAAAAATTTATTTGGGTTTCTTTTCTACATTTATTTCCCAACGTTCTCCAAATCGTTCCACACATCCTTGTGAAATTCGTCACTTAATTTTCTATATCTCTATCTTGATCATAAGTAATGTCACGTCCAATATAGTTGAAATGTCTTACTTGTTATAGCCTATGCATGTGTTTTGTATGCATATTTTGGTCTGAACCGGTTCATCTCCTACAAAGGCCAAGCTTTTGTCTTTGATTCAGATATGTTACAGTTATATTCTTTTCCTGTTTTATGTAAGATGTATATTGCTTGCTGGAGATTGTCTTCCGAAGTGGCGAATGTAGCTTGGTCATCTGCGAAGAGAATGGTTTTCAAGTTTTCATTTCGGTAGATTTTAATACCGTCAGGGGATTGTTGTTTCCATTTTTCCACGACCAGACCAGACGGATGTAGGCCAGAGAAGGTCGATAAAAACATCTAGCCGGCATAGAGTTGGTTTCCCTATACGGTGGTCTCAAACGATAACTCACAATTCCAACAGTAGCCTCGGAAACCAGGAGGGATATAAGGATAAAGATATTCGCAAACGAAAGCGAACACGAGATTGGATTTCAAAAAAGGTAAAAAAATAATGATAGAGTAGGCATTTATTTAAAGATGGTAACTTTATACTAAACTTAATTTTATACGCTGACGAACTGATTGTGACCGGAAAGGCATAAGACGAATTGCAGACAGGCCTGTACGAACTACACAAACACGAGTTAAATATAATTTAAAAATATCAATGGCTAGAACAGTTAGTGACTGCCGGTGGTCCTTGACAAAAGTAGTGTTGATGGGTTGTTAGGCGCTACAAGATAAGATCAACTTGTACCTACAGTTGCTAACTGCGAGCTTTATATGGGTTGAAACATGTTAAGCTGGAGATTGTCAAAACAAATTATGCTAATATGCGAATTATGCTAATTTGTGCTAACGCGGATTATGTCAAATTCATGCTAATTTAATTTATGGTAATGAAAATATGCATTATGGATGTAGTATGTCCAAGTAGCTGGAGTGAAGATTGGAAGTGCCGCTGAAAATACGGTGTCGGGTTTGTGAAACCATAATATACAGTAGCATCTGTCTATACGTACATTTTTATAGTAATAATCAGTCATATGTACGTATGATGATTCTCCGTCCAGTACCACAAGCGGACTAAGTTGTGCGCTCCTTAAATAGATACGTAACATGAAAGAAAATATATATATATATATATCAGTGTTATTGTCATCGTCGACGTCATCATCACATTAGCACCGTAACCTTCAGTCCCAGACTTAGGCCTAGTCGCTTATACGTACCCAGTTTCCAATTCTCTCTGTCTAGGCACGTATGAATTTCCAGGCCTCCTCTGAGTTTTACAGTCATAGTTATGTTAATAGAAGGAGGAGTATAACAAGTGACAGTTATCCTACGTTCATGAAAACTTGCACCCCCCCCCCCCCACTGCCGAGTATCATCCTTTTCGCCGAGGGAGCCACACCGAAAGTCACTTCTAACTGGCAGGCGGTCTCATCTTTCTAACATTCGTTTTTCCAGAATGCGGTGTTATGAAATTTCCATAATCATTGCGACACCGACCGATCATTGATGGAATACCCGAGCTAAACATTTCCCGTCTCTATTCTAACGTAGGCTTCCGCGGCCAGTGTCCATTATGTTTTTGAAGTCTTCTTCCGGCATGGGCGCGTCAAAAATGTCTTGTATGACAACGTTTCACTCATATTACAGTGATCACTTCGACCTGAGGATACTAATTGTATTATGAGTGAAACGTTGTCGTACAAGACATTTTTGACGCGGTGCATACGGGAAGAAAACTTCTAAAACATAAAGTTTCCCGTCTCGCATTCCGTCGCTCATAGTTTCCTTTAATCCCTTCCCTTTTACTTTTCCCGGTTTCTTTTTCCATTTAATGTGAAAATACCGGCATCGTCAGTTTCCGCACGTAGAAGCAACCTCCAGAGTAATAAACGAACAATGCAGCTGTCTGGCCAGCCAGAGGGACAAAGAAATAGATAATGTTGTTTGTTATTGCTGTAGTCTGGTTGGTTTTGTTACAGACAGAGTGCTACTACAGCTGTAATAAGGTGTCTATACGATGTAAGAAGTAAACTTATAATTCCGTAACAAAGAGAAAGGCTTAACCTAACTATACGGTTGGCGGCGGTTGATGGAGAAGAGAGAAAGAGAGAGAGAAAATGGGTTTTGCTCGGGCATAAGTGTATTGTATGAAATGAAATGAAGGGGGATGAAAGTTGATAGTGTGTAGATAACGGCGGCGGCGGATCCCTAGAGGGTGAGAGAGAACGAGGGGGTGGCGAACGGTCAAGTATAGGGATACTGAGTGGCTGCTCGAACGGCGGGAGGGAAGAAGAAACTCCACTAAGTAGATTGCTTATACTTTCATTCACTCCAGGGAAATAACCGACACCACTGATTCACGAAAAATTTACCTCAACCACCTCGCGTCCGTTGCAAGCCTGCTTTACCCTCCTCCTCATCCTCCTCCTCCGGCCGGAGTACATAAATTACACTACAACACACACACACACACACACACACACACACACACAGTGTCTTACACGGAATAAGGTTGCTATTTTTCTTGATAGGTAAGTGTAGGAAAAGGAACAAGAAAGCACACTCATTGTGCAAGGTATAAAATGGCTTACACAAAACATAAATCAGTACAGGCTACAGTCATTAAATGGAAAACTTTATCTGGTTTTATGGTACACGGTACCGGACGGATAGTCCGTTTCACTTCAACTTAGTACGAGCATACTTTGCCCTTACCGTTTTCTTACCGCGAAGGGGGGGGGGAGGGTAAGCGTTATGAGCGTCATTGTCGGGCACAGAAGTAGACATTTACCGCAAATTCTTCGTGTGACTGGTCTATCTATGCACGCGCGTGCGTGTGTGTGTTCAAATGTGCTGTTACAGTTGTTTCTTTGATAAGTAAATTACTTAACGCTTAACGTTTTCTCTCTTCTTCATCATCATCATCATCTCTTTTCATGGATAGGATTCCTCCTATTGTTCCGGCTTCATAACTCATGCCACCACCTTCTGACTGGTCTGCCTACAGATCTTCTTCCAACCGGCTCATACTCATAAGCCAACTTCGGAAAGCGGATGTTGTCCATTTCTAGGCATTGATTCTACCAATTTCTATAATTCTGAATAAGTTCATTTAGGGAAACTATATTAAGTTCCCTTCTAGCATACTCGTTTCTTATATGATGGAGTCGCGTATATCCTTTTACCGATCTCTAATAGCTCGTTTCTGCAGCCTGTAATTGGCACCAGTAACTTCTCCCTTATAGTCCAGGTCTCGCATCCATACAGCAGTGTTGGTACTGCCGTTGTCTTATAGAATTTGATACACGTCTCTTGTCTCTAGCTTTCTTTTCAATGTCTTTCTCAGTATTCCACGTATAGTTTGGAACCCGCCTTGTTTATTGCCGAGATCCTCTCTCTTCTTCTTATCACTCTAATCCAATATCATCAATTTAGCCTCCTGTTGAGATGTTCGTAAAACCATCATAGTAAACGAGTGTTTACAGAGAGAGAGAGAGAGAGAGAGAGAGAGGAGGGGTGAGGGGGAGAGGAGGGGGATGGGGAGAGGGGGGGGAGAGAGAGAGAGAGAGAGAGAGAGAGAGAGAGAGAGAGAGAGAGAGAGAGAGAGAGAGAGTGTGTAACGTAACGATTGTGTTGTGTTCTTTATGGTAACGTAACCTGCCGCCGACGACTCGGTGTCACAATCTACTTTTGTCTGTTCACCTTTTATGCAATGGCTGACACCGAGTGACAATGGTTGGTATGTGTAGCGAGAGACAAGGCGGTTGTTACTGTTACCTTGAATCGGCTTTGTCGCGAATTTGAAAAGCACATTCGTCGGTAGAATAAGCGTTCAATTTCAGTTGGAAACGGCGACATTAGTATGCGTAGCACAAGCGAGCTCGCACGTGTGTGTGTGCGCGCGCGCGTGTGTGTGTAAACGACACGTCTCTCTGTCGGTACAAGTCTAGTTCTGTTACTGAGCTATTTGTGCAAGAAGGAAAATACAATTTGTTTGGTAAAATACATTCAGATTTGGTGTGAAAACGTGAACTATACTTTTGTTTATTTGTGTGTGTGTGTGGGCGCGCGTAGACACACACACACACACATATTCAAACACTTTTTGCTACAGTTTATTTCTTGATGCATATATAATTTGTTTAATATTTATAATTTCTTTACCTCAAGATGTTTTTCCCTTATTTGGAACATGTTTCCGGAATCCTATTGATCCCATCCTCAGCCTTCTTAATTTTGTACCTTGTTGAGTACTTGTCTTTTGGTTGGTTGTTGTTACGGTTTCCTGTTGGCTTTTGGTATTTTAAACTGGTATTATTGTGTATGACTGTGGTGTATATGTTAGCTTTTTGAGTATTGTCGATGTTGAGTGCTTCGTACGTAATACATAATACAAAACGTGACACAATTTGCTAAGCACTCAACATCGAAAATACTCAAATAGCCAATATATACACCACAGTCATGCACAGTAATACCAGTTTAAAATACCAGAAACCAACAGGAAATCGTAACAACAACCAACCAAAACAAAAGTACCCAACTAGATTAAAAATTAAGAAGGCTGAGGATGGGAACAGTCGGGTTCCCGAAACATGTTCCTAATAAGGGAAAAACATCTTAAGGTAAAGAAATTATAAATATTAAATAAATTATATATATATATATATATATATATTTATTCATAAGTGACGGCTGGGTAGGTTGCAGTCGTGATCGTCAAGCAATAAATAAAATATCGTAGATCTAAGTGTACACAGAGGTGCAGATTTTTGTTGGCGGAAGGTTAGACGAAAAATTATCGTCTATAAAAATACAAAATTAAATTTTCATGCTGATTTGGGTACTGTAAGTATCTAATAATTTACATGGACAAGGTTGCTTCTCTGTTGCCCCGACCTCCAGTTGTAGCAAGAGAGTACTGACACTGACAAAAGATTAAAGCCACGGCTTTTTAAGGGAAAATACTGTGGGAACTAAGCTAGCTGTAAACAATAGTACTTTAGAATAAGTGAGCCGTTTTAAATATGGCGGGTGTGACGTAAGCTGTAAGTCTGAACTGAAGCTGGCGTAAAAGATACACATCATCATCATCACCACCACCACTCCAAGGACTAGGCCTTAGACCTGTTCCGGAACCCATCTCCTCCTGAGTCTACAGACATCTCTCTTCCCAGTACGGTGATAATCCAAGGCAGCCACGGGTAGACTGATATCAAGCATGCGATTCAAGTGTTCACACCATCTCCTTCTGTGGTCTTCAATCTTCTGGTGTAATGATACAATTCGTTTAAATCGCGTCTAATATCCTCTTTCCTTTTACGACCCAAGAGAGAACAACCTTGCGCCCCTCTTTAGTAATTTCATTTCGGCTGCCTGAATCCTCTGTACGTCCTTTTTACCGAGTCGATGTCTCACTAGCATACAGGAATGTGGGGACAGTCACAGTTTTATAAAATTTCATTCGGGTATCCTTCCATGTTTTATTTTTTAAGGATCGTTCCACAGATGCGTTTAAATTTTGTTAGCTTACTGTCCCAATCAATATCAGTTCCACATGAGATATTATAACCCAGGTAATTAAATGACTAACCTGATCCAAAATCTGTTTATTCACGACTATTAGTTCTTATAGGATACCTACCCTGAAATGCCATCGTTTTAGATTTTGTAACAGAGATCTGTAGCCCATAGTCTTGTATGATACTATTGAACGTAAATATCGCCTGCTGTAACTGGGTTAAAAGATACATAAAGTTAAGAATAAAGAGAAGCAGTATGGCTGGTAACCTGCTGCGCCATTCAAACTGGTTCGCCATTCGCGCTCATCGAGAGAATGATTGAGGGGCGTAGTGAGAGGGGAAGGTACATGGATGAGATAAAGAAAAAGGAAGAAAGTATGTAGTGGATTAAAAGACTGTCTTCAGAAAGGTAAGAGTTTGCGATATCTTGGTTGCAATTCGAAGCCCACCAACATCTGGGTTGAGGAAAAGCAGAAGATAATACTGGGATACTTGGACATACCTGATTCCTGGTCCATATTGAAGTTCAAAATATCAATTTTAAAGTAATAAAATGTCAATAGTTTCACTGTAAATATTTGGAGACATTCTGCTGCAGTCACCGATTACTTAACTGTAATAGTGTGATCTTAAAACATCGCCACTGCCCCGTTAGTAAAATGACTTCGTCACACTCAGTCCAAGTGGCCGCGGCGTTGCCACAATTGTTATTCATCGACTCCAGCTTATTGCCTGGAATGAAGCGGACTCGTCGTTGTGTTTGTCATGGGACTGTCGGTGTAAGCTTTTGTTTAAGAGACGCACATAGATAGATGTCAACAACTTAATGGAGTTAAAAAAATGTTTAGCATACAAGTGACAACACTCTCTTTTCTTGAACGCTGTAGAGGTTAAAGCGAGGCCAATAATAAAGAACAGGTGGCTCATTTGTATACTGAATCATAAACACACATAAACAACAAACATTCAGAGTCAGAATCACGATACGTTAATTTCTCTTTGTGCCGTTAGTTGTTTCCAAATTTGATATGAAAAATGATAACCCTGTTACCGGTATTTCTGACCCTCCTTGAAATCAGATTACACACCCATCATTTTTTTTTACAACCCCTCAAAGTCGACACACGCCGTCTGTCTGTCGGAAGGAAGATGTATCTTCGTTAATTTATTTTCTTCTGAATTATTTGTAAAAGTCTGCAGCAATTAATTTTTAATTACGTAACATTCTTTTACTGTAGTCGAAACTGTAGGCCTATATGGACCAGAACTGTGGGAAATTAATAAAAGAAATAAATCCATAATAAGAGCTATGGAGATGGATTACTGGCGGAGGTGCTGTAGACTAAAAAGACTAGATAGAGTGACAAATGTGGCGATATAACAAGAGATGGGAATCGACCTTGACATTATAGGAACAATAGAAGCAAGAAGACTGAATTGGTTTGGACACCTAAAAAGAATGTCGGACGAGAGATGGCCAAGGGAGGTATGGGAATGAACTCCACCCTCTAGAAGAAAAACAAGGAAGACCTAAACATTCATGTAAAATGGACGTTGAACATGCAGTGAATGCAAGAGGACTTACAGAACAGGACTGTTTAGACCGGGGGGCGCCAGTGGAAGCTAGGATGCGAGAGGCGGCGCCAGCTGTAGTTAAATCGCCTAAGTAGTAGTAGTAGTAAAATTGTTTTAGATATACTTTTTTCATACACATCCTCACAACTGTGATTGTAAGCCAAGGGATGGCTTTATTTTAATTACTATAAGCTAATATTCTCATTCAAGTTGCTGGAACCAACACGACTGGCAAATAATAACTCGACGTTATCGTCATCTGCATCTTACGTAAGTTACCTAAAGTCTCATTGTATTCGTTGAGCCTTTATGAATCCTACAATGTCCTCATGCTTCAACAAATGATCTACCTCCTGTTCGTTGCTTATTCTCCATTCATCTTCTTTATAACCGGGCCAAAACACGTCATACACAATCTTTCTTTCAAACATTCATAGTGTTTTCTCCTTTCTTTTTTGTCAGTGTCCATTCGCTAATGTTGATTTTCTATGGCATACTCTGATCATCCATCCGCTCTAGGTGACCTAGCCATCGTATTCGTCGAGCCTTTATGAATCTTACAATGTCGTCATGATTCAGTATCATATCTTTATCATGTGTAGTTCTTATTCTCCATTCGTCAACTGCTTTAACCGGGCCATAAACAGGTCTTACGGTCTTTCTTTCAAACCTTCTTAATGTTACTTGTTCCTTTTTTGTTAACGTCTATGTCTTGCCTCCGTAAGCAACAACCGATCTGATAAGTGTCTTACATATTTTCATTCTTGTGTTGTGACTAATGAGTTTGCTTCTCAGTGGTCTGTTGTTGCCATGTCCATATGCCCTGTTTCCTATTTGCATCCTGTTATGGATTGTCGTATTTATGGACCTTCATTATCTATCGTGTTACCCAGGTATCTGAGCTTATTAACTGCATCAAATGAATTACCCACTATGCATAAATTATATACATTTCTTCTCCTTTCTGGTGCAGAATTTAGCGTCCATTTAGTTTTGTTGATATTTACATTCAGTCTCGTTCCAGCTGATTTTTCATTTAGCCTATACGTCAATTAGCCGTTGTTCCCAGTTGGTTCTACGTACGTAAAGTAAAATGTAATAATTTAAATTTCAATATGCTAACGAGTAGCAAACAATGGACAGACAATTGTGTATACCGTAATTCTGTTCAAAACACACTGCTGGAAACGTTCACACAATTCGTCACAAACATGCATCACAGACATAATTCAGCACGATTATTCAGTGTTTTATCACAGCCAACCGTTTCACGCAACGTATATACATTACATAAATATATAAGTATGTTCTCACGCATGGGTACATGGAGACACGCATGTAATTATACGACGCCGTTAACATTTAGATCGCACACGTATTGTTGTGCAAAGGTCGTTTACGGTAAATAACATTTGCGGCGGTGCCTCGGCAACGTCAGACGCTGCCGCGCGAGACAACATTATTGCTCCACCGATCATTGTTGCCGGTAAATTATTGGGAAAAACAATGGTAATGTCAAATCTGACGTCATTGTTGCTTCGCCGTTTGACGTTGGTTTTACAGTGAAATGTTGATAACATTTTACCTCTTTATGTGGCCCACGCCGAAAGAAGAGAGATTTGTGAAGAATGTGTTTCCGATGAGCTTTCTGTTTGTCGAAGACGAAAAGTGGAAGATATTCTTCTTGTATAAAGTGCACGAAGTCTCCTGCCTTACGACGCATTTCAACTGGACGCTCTCACATTTTTTCCGGTCCTGTGTATCTGTGTTCATATCCTTCCGTTTCTGATGTCGCAAGCAGTCCAATATGATCCTTAGCTGCCCCCAATATGGATCCCAACCAACGTGTTTTTGTGTTTTTCTTTTATGGCTTTCATCAATTCTCTTTCCTCATCTATCACTTTCTATCAGTCTATTTCACCGTAATTTTTCTTAGTCTGACACTTCTACTTTACCCCTTTGACTCACATTCTTCACACTCTGTGTTTTAGTCCTCAATTCGTACGCTTTCCTCTTCTTGTCTTTACCCTTCTCTAACACATTGCACAGTTCTTGGATTTTCCGTTGTGGACACATCACTCCTGAATATTTCTTCTCAGCATTTGCCACACTTGAGAGCACAGTGCACTGCGATTAGTATTACCACAAGGGTTCCACTTGCCTTCCGTAACCTCCGCCCTTGAATTTAATAGACTCGTATCCGTCTTTAGGAGCGGTTTCGCACTACAAAGGCAAGGGTGTTCCCTATCCTCTAACCGCTCATCGGCCCTTTAAGAGCGTGTTTACACTTGATAGAAGGAGCTCTCCTCGTCTTGGAAGATACTCGGTCCCTGCATTAGTTAGCTGCTTCTTAAACAATCGTTGCTCCTTCTCTGCCGCAGGTAGGCAAACGTGAAGTCTACAAGTCTAGGGCCTAGACTCTCCGTTTCCTTTAGAGGTGAACTAATTTTTCCCTTCATTCATACCGTCAATAACTATCATTCTTCGTGTTCTCCGTTTCCTCATTCAACGTAACTTCCCTTATAGTTTTACATTACCGGAAGGGCAATTCCTTCTCATCGTGTGTCCATGTGAATATGGCATTTATATTCCTGAAGACAACAGACAGCAGTGAAAACTGGCGAAACAGTGTTAATGTAAATAAATAAAAAATATATTCTGTGTGTGTGTGTGTGTGTGTGTGTGTGTGTGTGTGTGTGTGTGTGTGTGTGTGTGTGTGGCAGGTTTTTGGGTACATCCGTTTGAGAGTTTCGTATTGCCGACGTTTCGTTCCGTATTTCCTGAACATCTGATGTTCCCAAAACTGCTACAAGATGTTTACCGTGAAAACCTTCGCACGAGTATATATGTATCTATTGTTACAACAGTCTTGCTGGTCGTCGTATGGTACAATGGAAAACAAAATACAGAGACCAATTAAGTCACTAATCGCCAACTTTAATTTATCACAAATAACAGTTTGTAATCAGTAAGTTATTCAACAAGATTATACTCGTACAATAGTTCAAGTTAATTTGTCCAAACCAAAAATAATGTCATCTAGTAGAGTCCCGCATAATAATCACTTCCCACTAATAACCACTTGAACGTACTGAGTGAACTGACGGAAGTGACCGTCGCAGGATGCTTATATTTATACCCTGGTGAGATGCCAGAAAAATCGGTCACTTTTTGGATGGACGTGTTAAACAATTGCCTATTACAGGCGCTCTCGAATCCACTAGAAACAGTGGTAAATGTTTGGCCTTGAACACAGTGCGCCGACCGGTGTGGACTGGAATATCCTCGATTGTTGGCGCATGATAAGTGTCAAGTAATTGTCTAGTAGCAGCAATATGTACGCACACACACATTACAGCTAGGCTAATTGCAATTACAGAATGTTCCTAATTGCGTAACACAATATATAATTATAACAAAGTAAAATTCTTCTCCGAGTATAAAATGGTTGAACGCATTTTCACAGACACGTTCAGGACTGTAAAATTTGTGTGTGTGTGTGTGTGTGTGTGTGTGTGTGTACGCGCTCGTGGGTGCGTGAGTGCACGAATAAATAGTTAATTCGATTCAATATTCTTTATTTATATCTCTGATTAAGCGATTTCTTTGTTTGATAGATAACATCATCCGATTGATTTACCGTGGGAGAAGAATCCACGCTATCCATAGTATTAGCATCGTCGTATTTATTTGAAAGTAATGAAACGTCAGATCCGTCTTTGGTCGGCAGAGTAGGGGGCAGAGTTCGTTTAATCTTCAAGCGTTCATTATTACTTTCTCTTTTCATCCGACGACGATTTCTTTCTCCTTCTCCTCCGATTCGGGATTATAATACGCGAAAAAATTGAAGTGGAAATCTGATAAATAGTTGAGTCGTCTCGCGTCGCTCGTGACAGATGGAGTAATTGTTCGTCTGCGATGCGATCTGCGTCATCGTTAATAGACAGGAATTAAAAAGTTAGACGCGACTGTTCAAAGCGACTAATTTTAACGTAATTAAATTATAATTTGACTGTTATTTTTGTTTTCTTTTCGATTGTCGGTTTGTCGTCTGTATATCTTTCCATTTAATTTCGAATATCGATTTGAATTAAGAAACAGAATACAAGTAACGACGTTGTGAATAAATTGCATAAGTTCTACCTCATGTGCAGGACCATCAGACGAACTCTTAAGTCAGCAAGTAAAGAAACACGCCTAAAATTCTACAAGGTGATGGCCCTTCCCACACTTTTTATGGGTCTGAGAATTGGACTTTAACGAAAGGCCAGACCAGTCGCATCCAAGCGGCTGAAATGAGATTTCTCAGACACGTGGCAGGGTATACTCTCCATGATCATAGAAGAAACAGAGATATACGGCAAGAACTGAACATTATGAGTATACTAGATATTGGAGGATTGCCCAGTATCGGCTGAATTGGTGGGAACATCTATGCCGAATGGATCCCCAAACAACTGTGGAACTACAAGCCGAAGGGACGGAGAGGTGTGGAACATCCGAGTAAACGCTGGAGTGACCAGCTCTAAACTTTGCCAGTTCGAGGCCGGAACAAACCATCCTTAATCCTGGCAGATGATTAACATGATGATGAATTAAGTAACAGTTAAAATCGGATGTACTGTAACGGAAAGTTGGTCTGTGATTTGAGAAGACCCTGTTACAGGTCAGACGTCTCGCCCAGAATATAAAAGAATATCGGAAGTAGCTGACGGCTACCTTTGACGGCCCCAAGGTGTGTGTCCTGCTAACGGGAAGCAGGGTTGGCTCGTGCCTGCCAAGTGGCTGAACTAGGTAACCACCCCTGTACTCATTGACCTTGAAACATTAATTATAAATATATCTACTGAGTCGGCAGACTTAATTTTTTATTGGTAAAAATGGAAAACTTTTCCCTTGTAGCCTGAACTATTTTTCGCTTATTACAAGCTTCGTCAGAGGCTGCCCATCAGGATGTAACTAATTCTACATAGGCCAGTCTCGTAGCTTCGAACAAACAAAGGCACTACACTCCACCACCGAATCCACATTTGCAAACCAACTCATTTAAGCAAACCACACATACACAAACGTAAACACCAACATGGAAATTCTACACGAACACACAAAAGGCCGAAAACTAGACATTCTTGAACAACTAGAAATATTCAAACACACAAAAATACAAAAAAGATATCCTAAACGAACAGACACAATTCAGATCACACATATCACAATTCGAACATATCACACCACACACACAACATCGATCTTTCGAACGACGGCGCCGTCACCAAGAACAAGACAGGCAGCGTTCCTAGCGGCAGCCACTGGCGAAGCTTATAAGCGAAAACTAGTTCAGGCTACAAGGTAAAAGTTTTACATTTTTACCAATAAAAAATTAACTGTTCCGAGTCAGTAGTGACATACGATTTAACTAATCAACGGACACGTCATGGACAACAAAATCCAAGAACTTAAAACATCCATGCCCAGTGAACCCTAGCAGCATAATCTGTCCAAGCAGCGTACTCTCCTCAGTTTAGATGAGGAAGGGTCGTTCAGGGTTAGCCGCTGCAAGGCCGGCGGACACATAGATTGGATAAAAAAGAAGAATTTTTAAAATTTACATCAACCGCCGAGCTTTGGTGATCGTTTTCTGGTGTTATTATGAAGTGAAATAAAACAGAATTCAGACCTAGGATAAATACTTGCCAGAGTACCAAATTTTGTATAATCATTCAGCACCAGTAAAATTCCCTGCATTCAGCAATTGGTAAAATCTCGTACGCAGGAGATTCCCCGACGCAAGGAAATCTAATATTTGAAAATCTAATATTGTGCTTAGCCACAAAGGACTGTGTATTATTACTGCCTAAAGTTACTTCTCTTTTCATTCGTTGACTGTAATTTCGTCCTTTTACACATTTCTAATTTTATTTTCGTTTCAGACGTCTTTATGTAATTCCATTTGACTGTTTCGTTTACCTTTTTATTCGCACACTTGAGTTAAAGAGTTTTTTCGAAACCCTCGCAATAAACGTAAAGAAAAGACCAACCGACCGGCGTTTCTTTTCTTTTCTTTTTTGTTTTCGTTTTTAAATTAATAGCACTCGTCGCATTTTTTTAAAACGAAATTACTTGTGCCTCTGAAAAATTCTTTATCTTAATATAAATGAAGATGTCGTCCAACAAATTTACGACAACAACTGCAAGGCTAATCCCATCGGCACTGAAGAAAGCCAACCACTCGGTGTAAGATGTTTTAAATTTAACCAAATGAAAATTTTCTTCTTCTGTTCCCCCCCCCCCCCCAACAGCGATATTTTTGCGTCTCTCTGGGAACGAGCAATCTCTAAACAGTACCGCTTGCCGTGACAAACGGTGTTGCTGATAACTGTTTGTTATCGCGAAACAAAATGCCCCCACCAGTTTATAATGTTTTATGCTTTGTAGTTATATACAGCATCATATGTTCTGAAACTTTTTTATATAGTTTCCGTGACACAAAAACAAACAATAGGCTAAACGTATTGCTATTTACATACATAAGCCCTAAATTATTTTTACAAACAGAATTATCACTGTTGCACACCATTATAGAAAAATTATTCCGATTATCGCTTTAAAGCTTCTCAGCTCATCGTTAGATCGGAAATAACAACAACAGAATAATAAACCAAACTCTTCACACACCCACCCGCCCCACTGACCACACACACCCTCGCAAACAAGCTATAAGTCAAATGTCCCTTCCCAACCCCCGAGCCCTGTCACCCACGTCTGTACAGTTACATATTTTTCTAGCACATTCCATGTGTTGTGTGTGTGTGTTGTGTGTGTGTGTGTGTGTGCGTGTGTGCGTGCGCGCGCATGTGTACGTTCTTTTCAAAACCTAACGTTGTACAGCCTTTCTCATTCACAATTTTGGGCGCGGACACTCGCCCTTATTTCAAAAACATCCATATATGTGCTAGAATGTGCTAGAAGAATATGTAACTGTACAGACGTGGGTGACAGGGCTCGGAGGTTGGGAAGGGTCATTTGACTTATAGCTTGTTTTCGGGGTTGTTTGTGTGGAAAGTGGGGTGGGTGGGGGTGTGAAGAGTTTGTTTTATTTTGTTGTCGTTATTTCCGATCTGACGATGGGCTGAGAAGCTTGAAAGCGTTAATCGAAATAATTTTTCTATGGTAGTGTGCAACAGTGATAATTTTGTTTGTGATTATAACCACTAACACAACTTTCTTAATTAAATTAATTTTAGTTACCGTTAAAATGGCTGCTAATAAAACTAACATGACTGAGAACTTTTGTGTAATTATACTGAATCCCAAGAACAGTATACTGTACAACTGAGCTGGAATCGAAGTTGATTGATTTTGTCGTTACTACTGCAAACATGAAAACCTGGAAATTCATACAGATTTCGTCACTAAGAAGTCTGAATTTACATTACCATGATGATCATCATCATGTGTCGTAAAACAGGTTTCACCTGAACTGTATTCTCCACGTTGTTCTATCCTGTTCTTCAGTTGTTCATAATTTCTTCTTGTCATGAAATCTTCCTCGTCGTCTCCTACCTTGTATGTTTCTCTTATTTACTAACTTCTGTAGACAATTTCTTCTTGAAGTGCGATCAATCCAGTTTTCTTTTGTATTTCTTCTGTCTCTTACGGTACTTTATTTTACTTTATTTATTCTCCTAAGCACTTCTTCTTTTGTTACACTTTCTTTCCACCCAATCGTTTCCGTTTTTCTTCACAGCCACATTACAAAGCTTTCCAGATACTTATTTTCTCTATTTATAATCAACCATGTCTCCGGTTCATACATTGCAATGCTCTATAATAAGAACTTAGCAGATCTCTTCCGTAATTTTGCATCGTTTTGGTACTCGGATGAAATTACTTACATTTTACTGAACTTTCACGGCGTACAGAAAATATTCGTTAAGTGAAGGGTTCAGTTACTTTCAGTTTTCACATTCAGTACTTAAATCGTGTTTGTTATCTGACACTCCCTGCTCATTCTTTGTGTAAATGCATGCCTACACATTTAATTTTATCTTTATAAGGCATTTCGGTATTACATATGAAATTTTTGACGAGGATAGGTGAAAATCTCTATAGACACTAAGAACCCCGTAGTTCCTAGTAGTGTGGGACTGTAACCCGCTAAAAACACCTCCCTTAATCCTACAACTGAGCAAGCTCATCCAGCAGCGTCTCCTTCATGTTTCCTTCACGGGTGATGTTGTGAATCCCAGTGGCTAATTCCAAGATTATTGTGTCTTTCTCTCACATAGTTTTATGGATCTGTACATATTAATTGCTTTCTATTGCGATACCAGATCACGTGGCTTCTGTCTTTTGAGTCGCCTCAGGACGTGTGGAGCTTCTTCCACCACGTGTCGCATTATTGGATTATCCTCTGATCATGTTTGTCTCCATATTTTGTTATTATTTCGCTGACATATTTTACGTTGAGGTCACAGATGAAATTGACGAAGTAAAATGTTCTGTATACTGTATACTGTACTTTCTATTTACGCCTTTGTTTTGTAAAAGTTTTTGTTCATAAGTCTCTTTTCAAAGTGAAACAAACACATTTTATTTTATTTCTCTACCGTTTCTTCATTTCGAAAAAATTTTCTACCCTTCTGGAAGAGTCTGCCTCTTCGCTGCGTATATGGTGTACAGTTAGTTCGTGTGTGTGTGTGTGTGTGTGTGTGTGTGTGTGTGTGTGTGTGTGTGTGTGTGTGTGTGTGTGTGTGTGTGTGTGTGTGTGTGTGTGTGTGTGTGTGTGTGTGTTGTTCAGATTCGTTTATTTCCGGCGATATTTTATGCGTACTTTTCCCCGCCCCCGTACATGATGCATGTGTTTTCAACTGGAAATTGTAATTTAAGTTGAGTGAGAAAGTTTACAAGTAGGGGGCGCGCTAATGTTTGTATAATGTATTCTGTAGCAGCAACAGCGGCACAATCACATTAGAAACACTTTACATACAGTACATGACATCGCGGTGGCTGTGGCATTCTGCGCTCTACTCTCTATAGTTGTACGCATTCTTTGTTCTCCGCAGTCGCGACACCCTCCCGTCTCTCTTTCTCTCGTATTCACATGTTTCTGTGTTACAATCTTGAAGACGTTATAATGTTTACAGGATAGTATGATTCGGTAAAAGTGTGATTAATCTCTACCAATGAATTTACATTGCAGGTCAGGAAAACGTAATGAATTTTAAAAGAAATTTTTAAATAAAAATTTGCACTTTATTGTACCTCTGTGTGATCGCGAATTGTGTTCGAGATAAGGGCCGATTCTGATTGTACTACCCTCAAAACATAAAAAAAGTAATTTTCCGAAATGTGTCTATGTGTAGAACTCTTTGTATGGCGAACGATAACTGCCGTAAATTCAAACAGAATCAAATAATTTTTTGGACATGTGCCCGAGTTGTAGAGGACTCAAGACCTATTGATTTTGGTGAAGATCGGTTAAGTGGGAGGGATAGTTTGGCTGGAACATTTTACGTTTTAACAAGAGTAAAGTACTTAATTTTGAGAAATAAAGTATCCTGGAAAGAAGGAAATAATAATCCACGGTAGAAAGGTAGATGAAATATCTATAAATGAAAAGGGTAGTTGAGTGGGATAATTTTGTATAAATGAAAACGATAATTGAAGGGGAGGAGGTAATTTTTACTTCCATGTTTTTATATGTGTACTACGTTATCGACAACAATGATGTAGTGCCTATGGAAATATTTTATTTCAATTTGTCAGACATAAAACTCGATTTACAAAGAACACACCTAACTTGTGTTGCTGGAAGCCTGAGTTATTTTATATATAACATTATATTAAACGACATAACATAATAACAAAAATATCTGTAAATATTGAAAATAGTTTGAGGGTGGGGGCTGTTTGTTTAGAAATTTTCAAACCGAATTCAGGTAAATGATTTTATGTATAAATCTGAGAACATTGAAGTCATGTATGGTTCTCCATTCCGACTTTTAAAATTTTAACACATTTTAAACTTTTATTACACATGGTAACGCTAATAAATGCTTTAGTATTATGCTAATTCGTGTATGTATTTTTACGCCTGTTAGAAAATTTCAACAGTTATATTGGTGTACTTTATATTATATTATTTGTACGAGTGTTACAGTACTTTCTGTACAAGAAATATCCGTTTTTATAATTAACTTTAACAGTTTAGAATAATATTTTTCGTACGCATTACGTTTCTGTCTTCGTTGCGAACACGATAACTCCCACACGCTTCCTTCTTGCTTCACCTTTCGACGCTCTTCACGAACTGTCCTGTCGATTCTTCTGCAAATCATATTTATTTACTCCTTTCCCTCACCTTTTGTCTTTTACTTCTTCCGTGTGTTTTGTAGTTGTTGATTGATTGTTAGGAAGGTAAGAAAGGTGATAGGTGTTTTGGGTTCCAAGATTTCCACACGCGTTCCCGTGCTAAAGCTTCTGCAGACACGTAGCTTCGCATGAGAAGCTCTCCGACGATTCTCGCTGATGTAACATTCCTGTTATTTTCCGGCTTTCTATTATTTTACTTTAGAATTCTGTAGTTTAGCAGATAAAGTTTACTAGCGTTTTTGTCTGTCTTTAATTTCGCACGGATGATAGTTTCTTTCTTGTGAATTTTCTTACAGTCACACAGACATCGACGTGAATACTTACGATATCAGAATATCAATAAACAACTAAATATGACTCCTGACAGACTAACAGGGGAGCTTTTTAACAGTTTCAAAAAGCTCAAAATATCCAATACGTGGATCAAAGAAGCAGAAAAAGACATAGAAGAACTACAGCTTGCTCAACAAGACATTGAAGAATGATTGCCACTCAAAAAGAAATTAAAAAATGCCCAAGGTTTCAAGTAAAACCCTAAGAAGAAGACAGGTGCCATCTGGACTTGCGAAAGGAGGGACAGACATCGATCAAGAAGGAAGGAGGTGTGGGAGAGGAGGAAGAGAGAGGAGGAGAAGGGAGGAACCAGTTGAACCAAACGTAGTCCACAGTGGCTCTTAGTCAGAAAAATAAATAAATAAATAAAATAAAATAAGACAAAGTTTTTCAGAATTTTCCTAGATAGATTCCCCCTTATCGGAAGCGGCATCTTTCTCTCTCCAGTATAACGCACATTGATTTCTTTGCCACAGTAGAAAGAAAGTTCAGTACAGAAACACACGTAGTGGTCTAAAAAATACAACTCCCTTTACTTATAAAGCATATCTCTGTTTGTTTCTTCGGTTCAGGCGTTTGGCTTCCTTAATAGCTTGATTATCCCCAGTTCACCCTTACACGGTCCTGTTTTACCTGCACGTTATCAGCGATAAGGCACGACGACTACCCTGCTCCGGTTTCACCTCCCCCTTAAAACATTCCGTGTTCCCGGTACGTATAAACATGTCACTCCGATAGTGTCGGTCGGGTTCGCGTGATACTTGCCTTCCACTTCCTACTACGTCCCTGCCCCCCCCCGCTCCTTACAACTCGAGCACACGGTACACACTATAAATATATTACTTAATAATCTGTACACAGCGTGGCGGGGGGGGGGGGAACAAACACTAAACACTAACATAGGGTATTGCGTGCTTGTTGTATTGTGCGCTACACAAACTTACACTTTTATGCTAGTTACGGCACTGAAGATAACTAAACATACACTATAACCTCCGTTACCGGACTAAGAGGGTGGCATAAATGGTTCTGGGCAACGAAAATTTCGAGTAATACAAAAATTAGCGATTTCGGACAACCAACATTTCAGGTAATAGATAAATGTATAATGTTAATAAACTAAAGTAGTGGTCTGTAGTAAACACAGACAGTTCAGTACGAATATATTGCTGGATAGGAAAAAGACAGAAAGTTAGAGAGTTCGCCTGCTTAGAAGGTCCCAGAAAACGAAAAATTAGACAGACGTTTTGAGTAGAATCGGACAGACTAAAGTTGGATTTAACAGTAAATAGAAATCACCAACTTCTAAAGAAATAGCCGTGACAACAAGAAAGAGGTTCCTGAAGAGTTACGTATGGAGTATAGCCCTACATGGGTGTGAGACGTGGACAGTTGGAACAGAGGAAGAGAGAAGACTCGAAGCACCGGAATCGTGGTGTTATAGGAAGTTACTGAAAGTAGTATGGATCGATAAGGTTAGTAATGAAGGGATTCTCGACTAGAGTTGGATACGAAAAAGGAGTTTTACAAAATATTTTGAATCGAATGGTTGAACTTGTTGGCCATATTATGCGTCACGATAATTTAATAAAAACAGTAATAGAAGGTTACACTGAAGTGAAAAGAGGAAGAGCAAGACCGAGACTCCAATATACGAAACGAATTATTGGTGATGTAAGTTGTAGTTCCTGTGAGGAGATGAAACGGAAAGCACAGAGAAGATCGTTGTGGAGAACTGCTACAAACCAATCTGCGGACTGCTAGCTAAGGGTAAGGGTACGTGCATAGTGCGGAATACTAGCATAGAAGCTTCGCATAGATGAGAGGTGTGCATACCGAGGATAAAATAATGTCAGATACATGAGAATAGTGAACAGTGTCGAGTTCTGTGCATGCCGCCGTAAGCACATTACAGCAGATTAGAGAGCGAACTATTTACACTTTACCGGAAATTGTACATTGGATAGAGTTGCGTGTGGCTACAGTCCGGGAAATGTCCTTGAAACAACCAATCAGAGCTCAGAAGTATTCCATGTGCGATGTAAAAAAACAAAAAACAAACTTATTTGCTTTCCGAAGAGGGTCACCTGTGATATTCTATGGTATGCGATGTGCGATCTGCTTCGCTATGCGCAGTGCCATATAAATACATGAGTTTGTTTTCACACTGACTATAATCTGTGTGAGTATTCTATGCTAGTATTCCGCGCTATGCACGTACCCTTTGAAGATAAATGTATATTTTTAAAATCCATGTTATTAATATCCATGTCATTAATGTGTTTAATCGACAAATTGGTAAGTCAATATTAAAATATATTGGATTTTCTATGTGTCGTGTTCTGAGGGAATCCGTCGTCGCCCCTGGCCTGACGGGAATCGGAGACTTCTTCTTTAACCCTCTCAGGGAAATCTTAGCAGGAACGTCTACGACTCGGGGACGGGCTCGACTATAAGTCGATGGCTAAGTTCTGCTAAGGACCCAGAATAGCAGGGTATAACGCTATCTCCTTGCCCAGGGATTCGGGTGAAAACCACGACGTCATGGAAGGCGGAGAAGAAGTCCTTTGGAACGGTTAATGTGGCGGAAGTAACAACCCCTGTTTTCAATGACGGTATGAAAACAAAGCTGCAAGGGACAGCAGCCTTTCGATAAACAACATTATCGTGGAGTCAAGAGAATTAAAAATGGTAATATCTGTTATATTTGCTGGCGCAGTCAGAGTGATAAAAACGGTAACAAAAACCGTGGTGCACAAAGTAACGGGAATCTAATGCACTGATTTTCCCGAAGATAACTCGCATTAAAAATAGATGAAGCTGTTGTTCATTACTAGCGCCATAAAGTGTAGGAATTTGCTAGTTTCGTTCAGTTTACGTCATCATTGTTTTATACTGTAATCGAAGACATTTGTTGAAAGCGATGGAAATCGAGAGATAAATTAAGATCAGAACAAGAAATAGGAAGGGGTGGAGACAGAAGATTAGAGAAGCGAATCAGTTGAGATATGAGAAGCCCTACTGGGCCTTAAGAAATGAGAAGAAGAAGACGATTTCCTACTCGAATTTGAAAATTTAGAACACTAAAACACGTCACTTAAATATATTTTCATTTACACATTTGTTTTAACTTTCACACAATTTGCTTTCCAGAATAAATATGTAGGCCCTACACGTGAATAGGGCCACAGAACAGCTGAAATGATTATTCAAATTCTGTTCGTCACGAAACCATGGCCCGCACAATGGACGTTGCGAAATAAAACTCATTGTTTTTTCCGTTTGCGGTCACGATGCCATTTCGAGTGTTGTCACCAAATCTCTTTCGTCACGAACTATGGCATTGTTGCGCTGTGTGTGGAACCGCGACCCAAAAATCTGCAACGAATTCGTGATTCGCAATTCTCTTTGTCGTTAGTGGCCATGCCCGTTAAACATTTCGCAGTAATGTCCCTAAATCATTCATTGCATCGTAATTCTAGAAATTTTTCAACCATTAGCGTCATGATATTTTTTCCTCCATTTTCTACTGTACTGAATCGTTCATGCGTTGAAGAAAGTCGCAGTTTTTAGGCTATTTCTCTATTTTTCAATAATATTCCTGAAGTTTTATTAAAAAAAATAAATAAACTGAGTTCAGATTTTAATTTAAGAACCTGAATTTTCCCACACACTTCTTCTGTAGCCATTGCGAGAATGGTTGCCAAATTCTGAAGTGTTTTAATTAATGTCTATATATAACAATAAGGTATGTATTATATTAGGCCTATTTAATAACAGATCCCTTATGCAAGTGTATTTTTATTTTTACAGTATAGGCCTATATGTAGCCTATACCTGACGCACGTTTCGTAGAATCAGTGTGTACCTTCAAAGGTATTAATGTGCATTAAAATTTAATATAAAATAATTAAATTTACAAAATTTATATTAGTTTTTGTCACATCATAACTAATAAGAATCGGTTATTTGAAGATTTTGATTTACACCGGTATAATTATTTATTACTTTTCGTTAACCTGCCCGTTTCGGAGACTTATGTTAACACCGTCGTTAGATTGCGCATTTAGTTTCTTTTGAAACTACGACATCGGCGCTTAGGCGCTTTGAGGAAAACACAACGAATCCAAGATGAAACTCTCTGTTAAACGTGAAATAAACCTGTAATAATGTAAACGCGTAGTATTACACTCGTCAGCAGAGCAACCGCGTAGTGCATTCAGCAGCGGCAGCAGCAGTCGTTATTGGAAACACATTTTGTTGTGTCGTATGGGACGTTATAAATGGATGGGTCCGGGGGGGGGGGCAGGAGGTGGATTATCGCGCGCCACGGCACCTACACTCAACAACATCATAAAAATTATACCGGATCGCGCGCGTTATCGCACGTAGAACGAGCGAACGCCAGCGATACGTGCGCTAGGCAACTCGCCCGACTGACAGGTAACAGGCTAGCCTGGTTACGTAAATAGGCCTACATTGAATTTTACACCAAACGGTTGTCTATAGCTTGCTATGTACGAGCAGTGATCACCCTTTGTACGGACTAATTCACGTTATGGTTTGTGTGTGTGCGCGCGCGCGTGCGTGTGTGTGTTCAAATTAGGACATGCTAATTATATACACTCATAAGCATTATTAGGAACTAATAAGAAACCCGTATTTTAGTATTTTTACCAGTTTACAATCTACTTCATTTGTACACAATATTTAACAGATTTGTCATTTTTATTGACGACAATATAGGCCATCGGTGTTTTTGGCTCCACTCTTAAACCAAGGGTGATTTGTTCCGGTCGCAAGTAGACAAAGTCTAGAAATGAACACTTTAGTGCTTCCTCAGATGTCCCACACTTCTCCGTCCTTCCGTCTTATGCTCCCGTAATTGCAAGAAACTGCGGGACTGTCCGGTTGAGATGGTCCAACCTGATTACCCGATACTGGGTAATCCTGTCTGTTATACCCGTGTAATATACGGTCCCAGCCGTATATATAGGTATTCTTTAATATAATCATGTGAAGCATATCCTGCTAAACATGTCTGAGGTATCTCACTTCACCCGCTTAAACAGATTCGTTGCGGCGCGAGCCCGAAAAGAGGTAACATTCAAGACTCCCAGTCTCAACGGCCGTGCTGCGGTCATGGGATCACACTCAGTGCTCCTGGCCACTCCTATCTCTGGCGACGTAATACAGCGGTCTTGTCTGGACTGTCTGAGCTAGATAAGTAAAGAAGGAGACACTACGCCCCCCAAAGTAACACGCATACCTCCTTCTCTTTCCCACCTTGCTGCTCGCCACTGGTCCTGGTTACTAGACGGTTGATTTCTCTCTAGAGAATTCTACACAGTGTTGGTAGAACGTCAGTTGTACCCAGGCTAGGGGGCGCAACAGGTCGCCGGACCCATGTTTAAAGGCAGAAAAAGCAGACTAGACTGATCTGGTATTATCAGACTCCAATTCTCAAACATTTTCAGTTTTGTTAGTTTTATTAACAGCCATCTTAACACCAACTTTGTCACTACTTATTGCCACATTGCAAAATACTTTGTTCTTGACGAGGACTTTCGGTGTCTCTACCATCTTCCACCATCGTCGTTTAGGACCTGAAGATACTGGAGACACCGCAATGCCTCGTCAAGAAAGAAGTATTTAGCATTGTGGCAATAAGTGTGACAAGGTTGGTGAATTCTCAAACACATGTCATGAAGAAATAAAGGAAGGGCCACCGCCCTGTAGATCCTCGAACGTGTAGCCAGTTGCGAATTCCAACATTCGTTTCTTCCAAACAATTCCAACCGATGTCTTCCAACATTTCTCCGCACGACAGGTTTATGTCCCGCTATGTCTTCCATGACAGTCTTGGTGCCCAGCTTTGTTGTATACCCAGTATTTTTCTCAAACTTTCAGAGTACAACCTTTAAGTTTCTTCAGAGGACACTTCTGATACCTGTATTAATCTTTCTTGTTTTCCAATCATCACCCAATTTTCAAACCTATACGACAAAACCAGTTGATTTTACTGTCAACATTTCTGTAACACTCACACGTAACGTTGTTCTGAGAGATAACCAATATGATTAATCTGCTCTAATACGGGAAGTCCGAGACTTTCGAACATAATGTGTTCCCAAAAACGTATTCGAAACTCGAATTGTCGGAAAGTCGAGTACTGTACAGTAGGCGTACTGTGCACGTAAGTCAGTAGGATCAGTTCTGTGGGCTGTAATACACTGTACTGTAATGAAATCGGATATTATTCTCGCTTAAATTTATTCGTACATCATATGACCACTCTTACCACACAAAATACGTACATTTTTGTACATTAGTAAAGAGAAGTGTTTGTAAAACGGCCTACAACACAGTCTTACTATTAGAAAAAATTAATTACTTTAACACTTTGCATTCTTTATGTTAATAGACTAACATTATGAAAAACCATAGTAGTGGGAATAACAACGAATATGTGCACTTGTCTTAACCTCTTATTCACTTCCTCACACCTCCGCCAGTGTTCGAAAGTCCGAAACTGTAGTACGAAACTTGAATAAAGCGTATCGGTTTTGAATGTCCGAAGGTGGAGTATCCTCTGTATTCTATTATCGATATTTTCGTGTACTAATTTTCGATGTTAATCTGAACTCTCAAAATATAAAATAATAAATATAAAGTTTAGGTTATAAGAATTCAAAATTAAAGATTGAAATGTAATTTAAATCAGTTATACTTATAAAATTAATTAGATTTACATTAACTGTAAACGTTTTAGTGCCGAATTTAATTAAAACTTTCTTTTCGTTTTCAGGACCCGCATTCTCCTGTACAACACTTCGCAAAAATCAGGATAAGGAGGTACGTACAATCTTAAACATTTATCTGTATTACATTACATTACCATTTGATATTTACGCAGCCAATGTGGGTTTAACAGCCTATCATATCAAACACAATATCGCGGATTGACTAAATGCTTTAACACAGTTTTTCCATTCACAATTGATTCGTTAATCAATCACTGTGTGTGTCATGTACAGAATCGTTTACACTCGTGTCGCCTCATTGGTTTATTTACTTTGTGTAGGCCTACGTATATTCATAATCTATAGATAACCGGAAACGCAAGGACACAGATTTTTTCGACTATTTTGTCAGTCCTTAACCGGTTGGCAGCCGGATACTTACAAGTATTTTCCTTGTTATGTCAGCTTATGACGTTCCACGTCTTCCTCATACCCATACGCCGTCTACAAGTCTTCTTCCAGTCCACGCCGTCTCTGCCACTTACCAGCCGTTTCTAGGCCGTCGCTGCAGCCTCCTTCCTCTCGGCTTCCACTGCAGAGTGTCTTTCGGTAGAATTTTTTCTAATTTTTTTTAAAAGACGAGTGATCGGTTATTAAAATAAAACGATGGACATCGATCGCCAAGGACAAGGAAAAATGGAGGCGGATGATTATGGAGGCTAAGGTTCGACTCCGAACTGTGACGTCATAGAAGAAGAAGAAGAAGAAGAAGAAGAAGAAGAAGAAGAAGAAGAAGAAGAAGAAGAAGAAGAAGAAGACAGGTTATTGACATTAAGAGAGGGATGAACTTCTTCAATCCCTGACTTTTTTTATATAAAGCAACGTTTTGGCTATGCAACAAATCTGTAGCCGTCTTCAGGCCAAAAGAAACACTAAAACATTACAAATAAAAATTAAAAAGTAGTCTGTCCCACAACCGATAGAGAATAAAAACATACTGTTACGACGGTCTCACTGATCGTCGTATGGTACAGTGGAAAACAAAGAAAAGACACCAGTGAAGTCTCGTAACTGACTTGACAACGCCAGACGCTCTTGCTTTTATAGGTCCAGTATAGCTTTCCTTCTTACTACACGCCGGCTTAATGGGTATTCTTGAACACACTAGAACCTAATTGTACGCGGCCTTGACTGAGGCAACACCTGCCACACTTGACGGGGGGTGGAGAATGCTCTGGGCTGTTCGATAGGCTTCTGGTTAAAGTACTAAAGTATATACAAAACAAACAAACAATAAATATGTAAATAAAACTTACCAACTGTGGAATCTATAAAAATCCACACGCGCGCGCGCGCACGCACGGAATACACCAAAACTCTCATGAACGCTCACGCTTCAAGGTCAACTGCAAACTGCGACAGGCGGCGCTAAGTCACACCCCTTTACACAGACAACCGGAAGAAACTACTCCCCGCTTAAAGTCTTTTTCTAGCATTCTGCGAACGTTTCCGAACCGTGTTCATTGTTTATCTGTGATATCATCTACCACTGTGTGTGCCACCTCCATGATTTCTCTTATTATATCATTCGTTATTCTTTCCATTGTCAATCTGCCTGTCGGCCTCCTCCAAAAATACATTTTCCTTGTCTTCTTCTTCTACTCTTCAAGGATTACGTTATATAAGCCTGTTCCGGCACCCATCTCATTCTCGGACGACCCACGTCTCTTCTACCAGTGGCTTTATAGTTCAGTGCCGCTTTCGGCAATCGATCCTCTGTCATCCTTTGCAGATGATCCCACCATTGCCTTCTGTAAATTGAAATAATTTCATTTGTGTCCGTTACTTCGAGTTCTGCTTTGTTATCCTCCTTCCTTATTCTACCTTGCAATGTATAATTTAAAGTATTTCGAAGAAACTGCATTTCAGCACTCTGAATCTTACCGCATTCCTTTTTTTGTCATGACCCATCCCTCACCCGCATAAATCAATGTCGATATTGCAATTGTCTTATAAAATTTAATCCTTGTGCTGTGTCGTGTCTTATTTGTAAGATTTCTATGAATCGTACTACAAATGTTCCTAAATTTATTTATCTTCTCTTATATCGTATTCAGATTCATAGCTATTGCACAGCCGAGATATTTCAAACGGCTCACTTGTTCTAAAGTGCTGTCGTTTATAACTATCTTAGTCCTCACTGGATATTTATATTTAAAGGCCATGGTTTGGTCTTTCGTACTGAAATTGTCACTTTATAACTCATTTACGTATATAATTCTTTGTAAGTGTTAATATTTGCCAGTGGTTACATATTTTATTAGAATATCTGTAAGTTTATTTTTACATTGCATATCATAAAATACAGGCACTGGTGTATCGGCCTGTTCTTCATACCCCTTTGCACAGGACACCAACCAAGGCTCATTGTAAAAATGTCCCCATGTATTCACATACAGTGTGAATGTTTGTCACATTGGAATGTTTGCGTGTGTGTGTGACTTTACCTCAAGATGTAGGCCTATTTTTTTCCTTATTTGGAACATGTTTCGGGACACTTTCTGTTCCCATCCTAAGCCTCCTTAATTTTGAATCTTGTTAGGTAGTTGTGTGATGGTTTGTTGTTGCTGTGGTTTCCTGTTGGCCTTTGGCACTTTAAATTGGTATTATTGTGTGTGATTGTGGTGTATATATTAGTATTTTGTGTATTTTCGACGCTGAGTGCTTTGAAAATTCTGTCATGTTTTGTATTGATTTGTATTTGTTCAGATATTAGTTTGTTTTGTGTTTTATGTTTGTATATTTGTAAATTTTCCCAAATGTTCATTATGGTGCCTTTGTGTGGTATGTGTTTTATTAGTGTCATATTGGTTATGTCTGGGAATTCATGTCAGTGTTTATTGCCTGTGTGGTCAAATTAGATTTATATATTTCTGGTCACGTGCAGTATACATACATATTCAAACACTTTTTACTACAGTCTATTTTTTGATGCATATGTAATATACACGATGTTTTCCCCTTATTTGGGACATGTTTCGGGAAAGATATTGCTCCCATCCTCAGACTCCAAAAGATTCAAAATTAAGAAGGCTGAGGATGGAAGCAATATGTTTCCCGAAACATGTCCCAAATAAGGGAAAAAACATCTTGAGGTAAAGTAATTATTAATTTTAAATATTATATATATAGTCTATCACGTACTACGTATCTACTAGTTGCTGCACCGTTCTAAGGAAGATTTCGTTGATGTTTAGGGTAGGTTTCGTTAGTTAAAACAAGATAAAATGGTACAAAATGTTTACGAGACGATAGTAAGCGACATAGGGGACACTGAGAAACTAATCAAACAACAGAATTCCTCTCGGAAAAGTCATCGGTCGAATATGTTGTTCAGCCGTATTTTTGTGTTTAATTTCCATCGCTGTATTGGGTTTGTTGGTTCAACAGTGTGTGTGTGGCGTGCGTTTGGTTTGCCCGTTATATTTTAACACCCTTCTGGGAACTTTATCGATGTATTTATATATATATATATATATATATATATATATATGTAATACTCGCACATACACATACAGTTCATCAGAATTCCGCCCAGTTTTATTGTGAAGTGTTTGTTTTAACGCTTTTCGCTATACAGTATTTGCTGCGCGCACGCGTGTGTACACGCGTGAGTGTTCACTGATGGAAAGAGGGGAACAGAGAGAAAGAGAGAGAGAGAGAGAGAGAGAGAGAGAGAGAGAGAGAGAGAGAGAGAGAGAGAGAGAGTGACGGGATGTGACGGACTTAGAAAACGAGATACTGTCCAACGGTATTATGTATCCCTTGCGTCAAATAGGCAGCAAGCAAACGCAAACAAAAGAGTCTACTGTTGTTTGTAAAACCTTCTGTTTTGTGTGTGTGTGTGTGTGTGTGTGTACATGCGCGCGGGCGTACTCACTGACTGACGGTCGTCGGGATGATAATTCATGCAGCGCGTCCTTCAATTCAATGTGTTTGTTGTTTATAAAGTGGTAGGAGGGTGGTGGCATCTCGACGCCGGAAATTGACAGCACGCCGGCTCCACTGACGTCAGTTAATCGATTGTCCGCCGTGCCGTCCCAGTCGATACGATACACCTCCTCCCCGGTAATTAGCCTCACTTGCTAATCACTAATCGATTTTCTCTTGTCTATGTCTGTCCCTCTGCTTCGTGTGCATCGCTCTATGTGCTCGTACCTATCGATTCTAAGCTCTTTTCTCGTCCTATTTTGTAGTTCATTGCTTTTTTTACTCTCAGTCTGAGTGTGCACGCGCGCGCGCGTCGTATTTAGAGTACGGAAAAGATAAAACAGAAGAAGGAGGGAGAGAGATAGATGAATGAAGAGTTTTCACACACAAACTCTTTAAATTGTTAGAATGGGACAAGAATGTTGTAACTGATCGCGTTATAAACAAAAATCGTCTGAAAACTGTCCTCTACAGACCAGTGCCTTCCAAAGTTTTCCAGGACGACGAAAATTTCGTCACTGACAACAATATTTTGCCGGAAAACTTCTTACACCGCGGGTCCGGTGTGGGGGGAACCTATGCGAAAGACGATGTTACAATTTTGTGTATACCAGACAAGCTTTAATATCTTTAAAATTATAATTCATTTTTTAATAAGCAGTACACGGTTCAAAAGAGCAAGAATGAAAGAATGTCTCCGCGATATTAACCTTGACTGCATGACGTCACACGCTATCACAAGATGGCCGCCAAGTGGAGTGGAAAATCACCGGTTCGCTGCGTGGGAAAATTAGTATAGGCTACCTCGGGAACGTAGGACGTTATTTGAGGTGCCGTTTTATAGAGATCCATGAGTACAATAAAATAAAACACTAAGAGTTATAATAGTGAAAGAAGTTAATAAATAATACAGTGACAAAATCTTAAACTTTGACAAATTTTCCTCAGAATTTCAAAAATGTCAAAATATCTTCACAACAAGATGGTAAATGCCTGTCGTATACAAAGTAAAAGAAAAATGAATGCGGAATTCAAAAAGGCCACTATGACAGCAGCAGAACGAATGAGGAGGATAAGAAACAATTTAAGGAGGTGAAGCCATATTCTTCCAGCTCACGTGTTTAGGTGGCACAAAGCATGTTTTGGATGGAGGATGGACCTGTTTCGAATGGAGGATAAACCCTGTTTCAAACGACCAGACACAGAACGAACTGATGAAACTGTGTGAAAAGCAATAGATCTCTCGTCAAGTCTGGATAACAACTAATTTAAATCGTTACACTGTTGATGAAATTTCGATGCATTATTTGAATCCTGACGTAGATGGCTCACTCTCAAAGGGTTCGTCACGATAATACTTTTGGCTTTAATAGGTTTCGAAACAAAGCCACATTAGTTGATCAATTTAACTTGAGGCATGTAGGCAGGTTCATAAGAACATACAAAACTGCACAAAGAGGTGTACAAGGAAATCAACAAACACAACGCTTTGTGCTGAAAGTCGATGATAAGAAACAAACAAATGTAATATCCCGATACTGTAGACAATGGCGGTGCTAATGAATGAACGTAGCACAATTATAACGAGGCACAAAAATAAATATCCTTATCGGCGGCCGCTGCTCACCCGCGGCGATAAACACAATGACTGTGTATGCAAAGAGAAATTGTCGTTAGTTTGATTTAAAATTTTTTACCAACGACAAAGCAATCAGCGCGCGCGTTAATTACCGCCACGGCTCGTTTACGTGATATCGTGTCGTTCTCGTTGTTGCTGTTGTTCTTGTTATATTATCAACTCACAGGTGTAAGTATTGAGCATAGTCGCAGTATGGCCTTGAAATACTCAATGTGACGATGGTGCGCTAAGTACGTGTGCTTTAGGGTACGGTCACACGTGCGTTTTTTTCTCGTACAGAACAAGAATTTAAGAACAAGAATTAAAATAAATGAGAATTTGGTCTTTCTGCGAGAAAGAGAATGACTAACGTTCACATTAAGAATCAACGGAAGTGTATGTTAATCAGAGGCCTGGAAACAACGTTAGAAAAGAAAAGAAAACTAAATTTTAAAAGAAGTTGGGTGTCTCATGTCTCAGGGTACGGTTACACGAGCGTTGTTTATCCGGCCGTGCACGCGCGGAAGTGTAATCACACAGGCGGTTTATAATCAGGCGCATCCCTACACCTCTGGCTATAAAGGTTAAATGCTTGTATAAAGGTTGAAACGCAACTGCACAGAAAAGTCCTTGTTTAGATTAAAGAAAACACCGGTTATCAGTAGTAAATATATCTTTATTAAGAACAATTTTACATTACATATTTTTGTATAAAGATGTCAACAACACCATGGAGACCAAAATTAATTACCATAGTAACAGGTAACTAAACAAATGCTATTTTAACGGCACCTTTGAACATTCCGTGTGACCACCCGCGTGCGTGTTAAAAACGCAGCAGACTGCGTTTCGATGCGGGAGACCTTGAAAACGCAGAAGAGTTGACGACCCGTGCGTTTTTCCACGTCCGTGTGACCAGTTTCATTGCCGCCTGTGTGTTAAATTCAATGCGTTTCCTAACCGCACGCAAACGGCCGGAAAAAAAAAACGCTCGTATAACCGTCCCTTAGGGAACCCTCTGGCAACGTTTTACCGTTCCATTATTTATACATTCTCATTAGGGTATATTTTATAACGTCCGAATAATTCCTGTACCTCCGGTGCAGGCTCCGGTGCACTCGAAATGAGGATATCAGAAGGTAACTGCAACTGTTGGAAAGACAATTTTAGACACCATAAATACAAAGCGAATGTCTGACGACCGTTAGCCCAAAACGTTGCTGGACTGGGTTCCATCTAGACAAGATAAACGTGGTAGGCTTAGGAATTTATGGAAAGAAGACGAGAAAGGAGGCTAGAAGGAAAGAAAAGGAGAAGAAAGAAGAGGTACAGTAAACGCCCCCGGTGTGCAGGACGCGAAGAGAGCAGTAACTGCAGATGACTGGCAATGGTGTGGATTTCCGTGCCATTTTGAAACTGAATCTACCGTTCCGATCTAAGCCGGGTCAGAGAAGAAGCTCCAATCTGACGCCGAGGTAACGTGTGTTGAAGCCAACTCTGTTGAATCCGTTTATAACTGAACCGATGAGTTGAAAAAACAAAACTGCTTCCGAACTTTAACGTGTCATTGTGTGCTATTCCGCTGGTGTACCTCCACTAAGCTCCTTGTACCTATGTAATGGTTTTTTTCCATTCTTGCTGTGGCTAGAAAACTGGCCTCCCCTTCAGAGGATTAATTATCTTCTTAAGCCTAACCGATTTGAGTGAACATTCCAAGTTGTTCAATAAATATGTTTCAATATTATTTTGTACAGATTTGAGAATTGGCTTTAGTACCAATGGTTCCCCACGGCCATTTTTTCTGTAACGGTTCTCATTGTAATGTAAAAGCTGTACCTTATACTTTTAAAAAAGTGTTTCCCTCCCAGTTACATAAACAGGAGCACCTCCTGGGAGAGGGTGATGACACTAGCTTCTGGTGAGAGGATGAGACTAACCTATTTTTCTCACTACATGTGATACATTAAATATTCTTCCCATATAATTATTGAACGAGCGAAGCGAATTCTCAGTTTTGACTCGACTGTTTGGCATATCCACACTCTGTCTGTTGGGGGTATGTATCACCTTAACGTTTGAACGCATCAACCGATTTTCGTAAAACTTGGCATACTTGTGCATGCTTTCACCCTGCAGAACTTTATTGTTTTTTTAGATTGATCCCTAAAAAAATAGAGGAGTGGGAGAGACAAATGTGGGTAGTCAGAATTGTGAAAAAATCGCAGAAGCTAATGTGGGGTATCAGTCTAAAGTAAATTTAAAGCAAAATCTGAATATAGTGTTCATTTTTGGAAATTTAAAAGTTTTGGACTTCAGAGATAAAAAATTTGAAAAAAATTGTGAAAATCAACCAGAGTGTCAGAGTGAAGGATCGTAACCCAAAGCCGAATGTTTCACGTTTTCAGTGTTTATTGTATGATTGTGTGCTCTACACACGTTATTACCAACGAAATAGTAGAAAAATCGCGATTTTTTTTACATTTTCCAGTAATTGAAAATGTAATATTGAAATTTGTAATAATGAGTGTACTTCGTTTTAGTCAGGTCAGGGAGCATACTTGTTTGTAAGCTTCATTTTAACATAAGCAACTGGCTTAGAAATAGGCATACGTTAAGTGTTTATGGAAGTCCACTGAATTTTTTAATAGCTCTGGGTAGGATTGATCCCCTAATCCTCCACCCCCCAATAGCTACACTACTGTTCCCTTATATACAGCGTGTCGTCGTCGTCATCATCTTCTTCTTTTTCTTAACGGTTTTAGGCTTTAGCGGCCTGTTCCTATTTCACAGTCCACCTTTTCTTAGGTCTACCAACTTTTCTTCTCCTTCCAGTGTTGTAATCTTTCGCCATCTTCGGTATTCTACTTTCTTCCATTCTATTGATGTGTTGAATCCATTTTCTTCTGTATTCTTTAATCGTTTCATTAACTGCAAAAATATCTAAATCACTTCTTATGTCTTCATTTCTTATATGGTCTCGTCTATTACACCTTTTAACTGATCTCAGAAATTTCATTTCTGCTGTTTGTATCTTCTGTTCATCTTTTTTCCTTATGACCCAAGTTTCAGAACCATACAGTAGTGTAGGTATTGTCATTGATTTATAAACTTTTATTTGGGTTTCTTTTCTACATTTATTTTCCAACGTTCTTCAAATCTTCCACATATTCTTGTCATATTCGTCACTTTATTTTCTATATTTCTATCTTGATCATAAGTAATGTTACGTCCAAGATAGTTGACTTGTTTTACTTGTTCTATGCATGTGTTGTCTATGCATATCTCGGTCCGAACCGGTTCATCCCCTACAAAGGCCATTACTTTTTCTTTGATACAGATATGTTACAGTTATATTCTTTTCCTATTTTATGTAAGATGTATATTCATACAGCTTGTTGTTGGGAAGAAAGTAGGCGCTGTGTAATGTTAACGGTGGGTTGGCCAGTGAGGAGACGGATGAATTCTTGAATACAGAACACTCACGTTTAGCGAAAAGTGTAATAAATAAACATTGCCCAGACAGACACAAGGTTGAGTGGCCAGACGTAATGAATGCCAGACACAAACTGTCATCACGCCACTTGACAAGAGTTTAGTTAACCCTAAGTTGATATGATGAGTCAGTCCAAGTAAACAACGAACTGTCCACGTGTTCACACCGTATTGCGTATCCAAATCCTGTTTCTTCTCTGATCATTTTCTTCTTCCCCCGCTCTTTTCATCGTCTTCGCCTCTTCCTCATTCTCTACTTCCTCTTTATCGTTCTTCTTCGTTGTCTTCATTATCATTATTGTCATAATAATAATATAATAATCAACATCATCATCACCGCCACCACCACCATCATTAAATTCTTCTCGTCATGTTTTTGTTTCTTCTTTCCCTTCTCGTTAGCGAACTCCTTTTTTAATCTCCCTCATTTCCTCTTTCTTCTTCACCACCTCCTACACTTTCTAATTCTTTTTCTTCTTCGTCTTCTTCTCCCACGTCTTCTTCTTCTTCATCTTCCTCTTCTTCTACTTCCTCTTTTATACTTTTACTCCGAATTTATTTTTATATTTTCTACCCTCTCCACCACCTCCTTATTTCCTTCTTCGATTTCTTCCCACGTTCCCCTGTTTTCGCTTGTTCTCCTTTTCTCTTCATCTATTTCTTCTCGGTTTCTTGTTTCATCATTTTCTTTTTCCTCTTTGTCTTTCGTCTTCGCCTCCTCTTACTCTTCCTCTATCTCCTGTTTCTTCTTCTTCTCCTACTTGTTCTCTCCCGACTTCTCTCCTCCTCCTCCTTCTTCTTCTCCTTCTTATTTTTTGCAAATATTATTTGGTTCTGCTTCTCATTATCAAATTCGTTTTTTCTTCATTCATAATACTTCTTCTTCTGGACCACCGTCTCCACCTTCTTATTCTACTGCGGCGTAATGTTTAATTTCCTTCCCCCTCGGCCACCTTCTTCTTCTTCTTCTTCTTCTTCTTCTTCTTCTTCTTCTTCTTCTTCTTCTTCTTCTTCTTCTTCTTCTGTATGTACATTTGACTTTTAAACAGTACTGAGTCTGGGGCACATGCGTCGAAACGCATTTTACTTTACAAAAGACGAATTCGTAAAAGACAGATAAACTTGTAAATTTCAATTTAATATTTTGTGTAAGCGTCCTTATGTCGCATTGCATTTGCTGAATTTCCCTAATTCTAATAATTTGGAAAATCTTCCGATTTTCAGTTTCCAAGGTTTGGTTGTGTTATGCTGAAGAGTCACTACTACAAACACATATTTCCGACGACTAAACGTTTGCATCCAGTTAATTCCCCGCGGTATACACACATACACATTTTAGCTGCTCAACACGACCGAGGATAAACATTGTATTACCCCTGAAGGTGGAAATGGTTGTAATTGGAGCAGCAACAGAAGCAGGAGCAGGAGCATATTTCTGCGGCGTAATCAGTTGATAACAACTACACGGAGTTTGTGTAAGTGTGTGTGTGTGTGTGTGCGTGCTTTAGTTTAGAAACGACAAAGCATCATTCGGTTGATTAAGCTAATAACTAAGGCAGCGAGCAAGTACTCCCTGCTGTTTCCGGTACACAAGGGAAGTAGTTCCCCTGTGGGTGCCGCTGCACCGTGCGCGCCAATCGGGCGCCCACCGCCGCCGTATCTCAAATATTTACTTCAGCGTCGTCACCGGCGTCACCCCCCCCACCCAGCTTAAACTTTGCTGTTGAATTAGCGCTCGCCAAACTCTTAAATTACGGTCGTTAAAACAAGCCCAAGATGATGTACGGTAATAAACGTGTATGTGTATGTGTGTATGTATCTGTGTGTGTAGTAGTAGTAGTAGTAGTAGTAGTAGTAGTAGTAGTAGTAGTAGTAGTAGTAGTAGTAGTATTGGTTGATATGTTATCCTGTGAAGTGTACACTGTAAGAAAATAATTTACACACACACACACACACACACACACACACACACACACACACACACACACACGGGTATCTTCCTACATTCGAATATATGTCGTGTTTGTACTGCGTACGTAATGAACGGAGAAACTCCACATCGCGACGATGAGGTAAATTTAATTAAGCGCCTCGACTCTTCGAAACATTATAGCCTCTTGCACGCGTGCGCGTGTGCGGAACAGGAGCACGGACTGTTGCGAAGCTCGGGTAATTACTGAAAATGAGTTAATGGCAACAGAATACGATAAGGGTGTTGGCACCACTGCTTTGCCGTTATTTCAGACTCAGTTTACAGAAGAAAACCGCGTGTTCGACACCGACTCTTGAGCGTGAGGCGGTGGCTTCGATTCCCACTTCCAAAGCTATAGGAGACGACCAATAAACGTATACGAGTTACTAAAATGTACGAACGCGAGGGTAAATTGAAAAGTTCGCGAAGGGACGTCTATAGGTTAACGGTAAAAATAAAATTGTTCTTCTATTTTTAGATATATATTTTATATAAACACCTGTCAAATCTAGTTAAAAGTTTATTCATTGTTTTATCAGCTGTTCGAAATTTACGTGTAATGTGTGTTATGAAAATGGCCAACATCAAAGATCGTGCTGTGATTGAATTTTTTGTTAAAAACAGGTTTAGAGCCAATGGAAATTCGCGACTAAAATGGTAAAAGAGGTAGGAGATGTTGCGCATTCAAAAACAATAGTTTGTAAGATACCAGTCGAGTTCAAACGTGATCGTACGAGCATTGGAAATAATCTTCGCATTGGACGCCCAGAAAGTGAAACTATTCCAGATGTCATGTAAAAAATATCGTACACGGTTTTAAAAGACCGGCGATTGAGAGTGGCGAATGACTTTGTTGAGATTACAGGTTTGACTCCTCCTCCTCCTTCTTCTTCTTCTTCTTCTTCTTCTTCTTCTTCTTCTTCTTCTTCTTCTTCTTCTTCTTCTTCTCCTTCTCCTTCTTCTTCTTCTTCTTCTTCTTCTTCTTCTTCTTCTTCTTCTTCTTCTTCTTCTTCTTCTTCTTCTTCTCCTCCTCCTCCTCCTCCTCCTCCTCCTCCTCCTCCTCCTCCTCCTCCTCCTCCTCCTCCTCCTCCTCCTCCTTTTTCTTCTCTGTCTCCTCCTCCTCCTTATTCTGCTTCCTCCTCCTCTTTTTCCTCCTTCTCCTCCTCTTCCTCCTCACCCACATCTCTCTTCCGGTAGGGTGATGTAACCCAAGGTAGCCACAGGTAGACGGATATTAGGTATGCGATTCAAGTGTTCACGCCACCTCCTTCTGTGGTCTTCAATCTTCTGGTGAATGATACAATGTTTATATCGCGTCTAATATCCTCGTTCCTTCTCCGATCCAAGAGAGAACGACCTTGTGTCTCTCTTAGAAATTTCATTTCAGGTGCTTCAATCCTCTGCACGTTCCTTTTATTAAGGTCCATGACTCACTAGCATACAGGAATGTGGGGACAGCCACAGTTTTACAAAATTTCATTCGTGTATCCTTCCATGTTTTATTTTTCAGGTGGAATTTAATCGTTCCATAGATGTGTCTAAATTTTGTTAGCTTACTATCCCAGTCAATATCAGTTCCATATGATATATTAAAACCAAGGTAATTAAAATGGCTAACGTGATCCAAAAGCTGATTATTCACGACTGTCTTAATTCTTGTAGGATACCTGCTCTGAAATGTCATCGTTTTAGATTTTTTAGCAGTTAGACAGTTCTCTCGCTCTATTAAGACAAGAAAACTCTATTTTATTAATTCACAAATAATGTACTCCCTTTTATTTCTGTAATTATTAAAAAATCCTTATTTTACGCACAGAATTGCTTATAAATAGATCTACGTTAAGTGATTATGAAATTTGCTGATTTTTTTTAATAACTCTGGAGGATCACGCAGATTTTCCCCGTAGTTGTAACAGTGATTCTGCCAACATCATCCGATTTTTCAGAACGGTCGTAAATTGTCTTGGACGTGCTGGATTTTCAATTGAAATTGAAAAATCACCTGTTGTTAATAAAGAGGAATCGTTACAACAGCCTTCTCTTCAAATCGATTTTTCCCTCTGAAAGTCACCGCCTGGACTTTCAGACAAATCCATCGAAACTGCAGTTGCGGCGAAGTATATGACGGTCAGACTTACTTGCGGTCAGGAGAGAGGGGACGTGTCATTGGTGTATTGTTTGGCCGTTTCGTGAGTGGTATTTATTGAGTTTCGGTAATTATACGGGCATTTAATGAAGGGGGAGAGGGAGGAGCAGAGAGAATGAGAGAATGTTAGCGGAGCGGATATGAGACGACTATGACATTTGTGGTGGTGACGGTGGGGGGAGATGGAGGAGGGTTGTGGGCCAGTAATGCAATAACGGCGCAGCACAGCCCGAGGGCTGCCGCCAACATGACGGTAATCGAATTTGGCGCAATACATCCCACCCCTTCCCCGCCACGCACTGGCGCTCGCGCGCACGCACACACGACCAATAATTACCAGATAACAACCTGGCTCTCTCTCTCTCTCTCTCTCTCTCTCTCTCTCTCTCTCTCTCTCTCTCTCTCTCTCTCTCTCTCGTCTCGTCCGTCCACGATTTGCTGTTATTAATTTTAATTTATTCCTAGGTACGTAGTCGCGCGGATGTATGCGCGAATAAATTTATCTACACGTGTGGTGTGTGTGTGTATCCGTGTACGTCTCTGGTTTTGACGCATACCATATGTGCTTATATTAAAATTTATTACGGGGCGGAGAATGGGGATAGTCGTATCCAGCAGGGTAGGTATTCATTAGGGCCGACCCTTCCTACCTGTTTGCGTCGCGCTCTCTCGGTTGTAATTTATTTATTTTCAATCTGTTTGACGAGTCGACGGCGTGAATGCAATTATTATTATTAACGTTAGGAATTGTCCACTGACGTTTGAAATAAGCTTAGCGGAGGATGACAGATATAGCACTGGTGGAATCGAAGGTCACGATCAATGTCACGAACAGCAACAGTGCATTTACTATAATGTGTTATGAAATCTAGTACTCCTTTTCTGCAAAAAGCTACTGTTTGCCTGATCCCCCACAGGAGGATTATGTTAGTTCATTCAGATTTTAGCATTCACTTGGATGTCATTATTTTATCGCGTACCTGTTGACAGTTGAATGTTTCTTTCCATAAATAAGTTTCCGGCCCAATTATCTCTCCTCCTTTTCTTTTTTTGTCTTCATTTTCTATCTTAACTTGGGTCAAAGGCAATATGAAACTACTTTACAGCGATTATATTTTCTTTTTCTTCTGTCAGAGACTAGGAGAGTCACCGGTTCCGGTGCGAAAGGAAAATATCCACTTCACTAACGCTTCCTAGGTCTTCCTATACTTCGTTGCCAACAGGTTTTTATTTCCAAACTTCCTTAGGCAACCCCAGCTATCTGGGATCCTATTCAGACGAGCAGTCCAACTCTCTTTGTTCTCTGCAATACGATCTTGGATATTAAAAATGTTCAATCCTTTACGAATGTCAAGAGCAGATTAGTGATTCTATAGTGCACTAAGTTACTGGTGATTCGTTAAATTATATATTCCGACGTTACAAGTAGTATAGAAAACCAATACATTTCAGTCCGTGTACCCAACGCAACTATAAAGTGTTAAACACCGGCTAGATCGTAGGAATTTTGTGTTAGTTCCGTTAAATATGTGTGGTTGCACAATAAACGTATTTTTGTATAGAGGAGTGAGACGTTGATGAGATGAAATAATTAATTAAAACATAGTAAAAGAATCAATCAACGGTTTATTAAATATTGCAAAGAAATTAATTGATTATTAAAAAATTGAAACCTAAAGATTCAGAATAGTTTCTTCTATAAGATTACACTCTGAAAACATAACATATATTATTCGATATTCGACAGACATTGATAACAAATAGTCCTAATATTTAAACATATATGAAAAACAAATTATAAATTATTTTATTGCTTTGGTGTGAATCTTGTCATTCTGACTTTAAGTCATTATTAAACTTTGAACTCATGGCAACTCATCTACAAAAATAATATTACCTTATCAAATAAAAATTGAATGTTTAATGTTTGCTATTAATATTTTAATAAGATAATATTTTCTTCAAGAATAATTATTATTTATAATGATACACATAATTTTTAATTAAACAGAATTAAATTGTTTTTTAACACCAACTTACAATTACATTTTTTCCCTAAATATTCACACTATTGCCTTATTAACGTATTTGCATTACTTTGTTATCTCATATTCTGTTCTGTATATGAGTTCTTTGTTTAACACAAAATATAATTGTTCATGTGTCACTTGCGTATTACTGGAGTTACAGTTGCGTGTGTTTGTGCCAGTTCAATAATTTACAATGTTTAGTGTTTACTGTATTAATTGTCCGTTTTATAATTGTCATTTTACTAAATCAAATAGTATAACTTGACAACAAACAAAAGAACCCTCGGCTAGTTGGGTTCGCGCACTTGCGTCTGCCAGTTCTGACGCGACGGTTGGAAATCCGTAATCTGGCGACGTGGTGGGGTCACTGGAGGAGCGAGCGTAGGTTCAGCACTTCGCTACAGAATGCGAATGTTTCATACAAGCGTCTGACTAAATAAAATATAATATTTCATGCAAATTTGTAATTTGTATATAATAAAAATAATATATTTTTTTATAATATATTATGTATTTGACAATGTACACAGATTTTTCCTATTTTTGATAATTAATTATCTGTTCATATTGTTACTGAACGAGATTCTGCGTGTGAATATGAGATGTTTAATATTTCATGTATTTAATTTAATTCGGAGCTTAAATGTCATGTGGGCTTCAAAACCTATTTGAAACATCTATTAATATATAAACCTAAAATATTACTAAACCTAAAATTATAAAATAGTATTAAGCATAGAGTTAAATGGAACTATTTACGATTCCCAAGCTGTAAACCATATTTTAAAGAAATATACGGCTCCAATAAGCGTACACACAGAGGACATAATATGAACAAAACGAAATAATACATGCAAAACACTCGCTTATGAAGGATAAGGATTAAGTCATAAGAGGCAGTATAACATACCTGTCATTCTTGTATCTCATCTGCGATCTCACCATCGTCTTCCTGATTACTGCTGTCATCCTCGGACTCAGATTCAGATTCAGATGAGCTGACATCACTCACAGAAATAATGAAGCTATCAATGGCGTCATCAATGAGGACATCTTTGGATATATATTCATCTTCTATCTTGCGTACGTGCTCGCAACATTTTTTCCATTTGGACTCTGAATATTCCGAAAATGCTTGCTCGCAAAGTCTACGCTTCACTTCTAGAGAGTCTGACACAGATTCACCCACTCTACCTTTGATGTCTGCCCACACCAACTCAATAGGATTGAGGTCTGCGTGATAGGGCGGCAGACGTAAAACACTGTGACCGGCATTGGTAAACATTTTGTCAATTTTGTAGGTCTTCTCACTAGGAACATTTTTTACTAACATCAGCAATTCGCTTTGGTCAAACTACCTTCAAATTGGATGTTGTTGTGCGTAAGCCAATCAACTATGTCCTTTTTGAGCGACGATATTGTTGGCTTCCTATTCTCTTGTACGCTGTGATAACTAGCATTGTCTAATACTATCACACTGTTTGGACTTAAGTTCTAGCAGTTGCCTTTCCACCCAGGTTGAAAAATTGGTAAAGTTCATGTCGTCATGGTAGTCCCCTGTTTTTTGCTTTGATTTGAATATCAATAAGGCGTTGTTTATAAAGCCTTCCTCTCCCCCGGCATGCGCAACAGTAATGCGAGGACCTTTTCCTATAGCTTGTAATTTTCCCAGCTCTGTATCAGATTGCCAGCATGATGGGACAGAGTGGGTAGAATGAACGAATGTTTCATCTAAATACACTATTTTCCGACCATCCTGTCTGTACTGACGAATTTGTCTGAGGTACCTTCCCCTCCATGTCACGATATCAGGTTTTTCTATCAACAGCTTTCGAGAACTACGGCACCTTGTCCACCGGAACCCCATCTCTTTCAATATCCTTCGAAGATACTCTATGCTACAGTCAAGTATATTTTCTGATTTTAACACTCTGTTCAATTTATTCAATGTAGGTACAGTTTTTTTCATCACGTAAAATTCACTTATTTTCCGACGTATCACACCTTTCGTGAAGTCGTCTGTTTCGATCCTTTTCTTATGGACTGTTTTCTTGCCATCAGGTGTAGAAAACTGCAGACGATCCTTGGCCATAGACGTCTTCCCTTCCTCTGTTACACGCTTCACCAGCGACTTTGAAACTCCCGTTGTTTCACTTGTTGAAGCCACAACATTATAAGTAAGTTTATTACGGTTTTCTGTTCTCGTAGGTGAGCAGCTACGTTATAGACTATTTCTCTGGCTTGTCCCCTTAATGGCCGTCCAGATTTGCTAACAGACTTCGAAGAAGCAGCCATAACTAAACTCAAATGACACTATCACTAGAATAACATGTTACACAACACTATGTACATAAACACATTTACCAATAAAGTACACGCTACGCGATAAGGGATTATAGGACTACAACTAACAACTAAGAAAGAAAGAAAGAAAATGTGTATAAAACCGACAAAACAACAAGAGCGCGCGAAAACTGATACAGAAGTGCAACGAAACTCTTGTGTCACCGCGTCTTCACGATGTGCACAGTACAGTGGTCAGACAGCATGTGACCCCCTCCACCACTCCTCTATGACGTCACACATCCACTCGGAGAGAATGTGCGGGGAAGTGGCTTTGCGCAGGTTCTTTTGATCGTTGCACCTTTATAGTACTGTCTGGCCACGACTGGATAATCGAGGCTGCTCTCCCCTACCACGCGGCCGCTTGTAAGCGAGGTAGGGTGAAATATGTGTACTAGCCGTTTGATTTACCCCCACTTAGCCTACCGTAGTACCCGGCCATGCTTCTCCCACCTTGCTCAATGCTCAATCCTCGAATCGCGGCCAGACAGTAGTAAGTGTGGCTTTCAGAAATTCTCTGATCATTAAAAATTATATAAATCGAAATTTATCCACTAATAATTATAAATATATTTCGGTGGAACGGGGGGAGCTTACTAGCTACATTTACTGGGCTGGAACACAGCTTTACTGTTATGGCATTATGAATCCTCGGTTTTATTATTTCAAGTTACGAGTTACCGTAACTTATTGAATCGCCAACGTTCCAGATTGAAGGCTGGATCATAAAATACATCATTATACATATATCGTAAAGTGAATAGCCTTCTCAGCTGCAGATTTATAGGAAATCCATATTTTTCTATTATCGAATATTGAGTATCTTTTTACTTTTATTTTCTATAAAAAAGGTTTTTTTTCAGTTCTTGTAGGAGGCATTGTGTGCGCGGGGCGTCTTTGCACCCGTGGCTTGACATCAGCATCTGGGTCGTACCCAATGGCTACCAGAAGATAAACTAAGTCTGGTTCAGTCGAAATGTAACCTAAATCTGAAAAAAGGAAAAGCCAATGCGTTGACGCAGAAGGTGGGGGAGAAAGAAAACTTCATGTACTTTAGTGACACTGCCGCTGAAGCCGATTCAGGCAACAGATGTTCAGGATAGAATGAAGTATTGAAGTAATTTCTAGCAAGGCAGTGGAACATGAAGTTAAGAAAGTAAACAAAACACATGTGAGGACAACAGGGACGGACTACTGGACACGATCGGCTGTATTTCGAGAACATAAAAACAAACACCGATAAACAGAAGACAATTTAGAAGGTGTTTGCTTAATCATAATTGTTAATGTTCTGTTGAGTTCAGTCAAGCCCACAATCTTCTTCTTTTTCTTGTCGTTGTCGTTGTTGTTGTTGTTGTTCTCCTCCTCCTCCTCCTCCTCCTCCTCCTCCTCCTCCTCCTCCTCCTCCTCCTCCTCCTCCTCCTCCCCTCCTCCTCCTCCTCCTCCTCCTCCTCCTCCTCCTTCTTCTTCTTCTTCTCCTCCTCCAGTAAACTCGCAGGAGTAGACTCGTGTGGTAATTGAGTGTTTCACTTTATTTTAACATTCTCTTTACATTTCTTGACCACAGGACACTGCCCAAAGCATAAAAACATTTGTCGGCAGTTGATATTATAGCACGGATTTCCCGAGACATTTTTTTATCATCTGTGATAAGTACTCCCCAAATACTTATAAATGATGTCATAAATGTTACAAAAAGTGAATTGTATACATCAGGGGTCCACATCTTGTGGATACGGGTTTGGCAATCGTGATGTACCCTAGCTGGATTCTCACTTTGCTTCAACTTGTCTTGGGTGAGATCCTTTTCTTTAATCTTTCTGTCTAGTCTCTCTTGACTGACTCTTATTCTTTTCTGACCCGACGCTATTAGAGTACTCAAGGGCTAGGGTGTCTTCCTTTTTTCATTCTAATTTCTCAATTTTGGGTGGCCAAGGATCTTAGAATGGTCACTGATGCCGATAAGTAAGCCCTGGAAATACTAAGAAACTTCCAGTATCAGAATAACTGATACAGAGCCACCAAATCCTATCTCAGAAAGAGAAGGGTGAGGGCGAATCTCGTGCGCCCCAAAACAGAGGCATTTCGGCTAAGGTATGGCAACCCTGACAGTAGAGTCTCTGGTCCTCATGGTAGAGGGTTGTGCAACAGGCCAGTAACCTGTTCATGTAAATCTTTATAATACTTGTAGCGTCCCCTAAGCAGCCACGGAGTAAGAACTATAAAGCTATTGGTAGAAGACACGTGGGTCGCCCGAGGACGAACAGGTTTATATACCCTAATCTTTGAAGTGAAGAAGAAGAAGAAGAAGAAGAAGAAGAAGAAGAAGAAGAAGAAGAAGAAGAAGAAGAAGAAGAAGAAGAAGAAGAGTGAATTGTATAAATAAATATTAGAAAATTATCTTTAAATATAGGCCTACACTATTGATGTTCAGAGAAGTGTTCTGTTTTACTCTTAAAATTATCTGGATCCCCCGTATTATCGGATCAGTTTCGGTCCCAGTTAATCCTGACAATCGGAGACCTGCTGACCTTTGTTCCGTGATATCCTGGTCGTTATCTATTCTACGGTCGGTAAAAGCTTGTCAAATTCTTCCCACTACACAACATATTTCTTAGGCTTTCACGACCTGCGTCACTCAAATTATGATTCGGGGCTGCAAGGACGTGTCATAATTACCATATCGTGGTCTACTATAATTACCATGCTGGCGGATGTTATCACCAGACTTTTCAGCCTCACCCCTGGAGGCCATCTTCAGTGAAACGGTTTTGTCAGTACTTTTAAATAAAAAGGGATATTATCTTTCACTTATATTTTACTGATTCGTGTTACATTTTAAAATTATTTTTTACGGTTTGCGATTTTGTTGTTGCATATTATATTGGGTGATTTGTTGTTTTGAATATATAGATAATATTTGTGACACGCCTGAAAACGGTCACATATTATTACTGGTCAAAATATTGTGTAGTTATTAGGCTACATTTTTACGGTAATGATGGTCCGTTACAACTATTAAAATAATGAGTACGTACCATCATAGTTAGGTTTGAAAATCATAAAAAGAGGATTTAATTGATATTTACTGACATTTTTTTGTCAGTACTTATAAGACAGTTTCACTGAAGATGGCCTCCAGAGGTGAGGTCATAGTCTAACATCCGCCAGCAGGGTAGGTATAATAGAATACGTCCTTACATTCCAGATCATAATTCCCACTATATGTTGAACGTTTTTCCTGCACATACATTCACAAAATTAGCTCAATAAAATTACGTAAAACAAACTCGTAACAACAGCAAGACGACTCGACAACGAGGAAATGACGTGGTAATTGAGTGACTTCGGTGTGGTAGATGTGGTACTAGCACGAAACGGAATCGTGACGCCCGGTCCGCGGCCCCAACTTGACGGAATTACCTAGCAATTAAACAAAAGTGTTGCACCAATCTGGTTGTGTACAGTACAGCTAGCTCTTCAAGTCGATTGCTTTCCGGCCGGGAGCATTTTGTGTTTTCTCGTTCAAACAAAACCACCGCGCCCCAGCCGCTAATAGGACAAGCAGCACTTAATGCGGAAAATACAATGGTGACGTCAAGTACTGTATGAGATCCTCGACTGAACTGTGAGTGGAAACCTCGTCTGTGTGTGTGTGTGTGTGTGTGTGTGTGTGTGTGTGTGTGTGTGTGTGTGTGTGTGTGTGTGTGTGTTTCTGCTGTACCATTCATTACCACATTAGATAATGTAGAGTGAATTAAATAGTAACAAGTATTTCTCTGATAATGTAAGTATATTTGTAGCTTACGTCGTTTGTTGTCAACGCTTTTCGCTCTTCAGTTTTCTTTCTTCCATTCCGCCTTATTCTCGTAGCCTCTATTTACTCCTCCTGTGCCTGTTTATTCAGAATGTGAATGCGCTGTTCGAGATCTCATCGAAAAGTTCACGCAGTTTTCTTATTTAAAAAATTGTGTCTTCATTCATCGACACTTAAGCTGTGCCCCCCTTCAAAGTAGTCTCAGTCGAATGTAACACGATTAAGCCAGCCGTTCTGCAGTCTTCAAAATATATCAAACACGCTCTTTTTTCGTATAGCCTTGAGCTCCCTTACAGATTTTCGTTTTACGTCGTCAACTGTCTCGAAACGTTGTCCTTACGTGGAAATTCTAACTATTGGGAGGAGGAAAGATCGCGTTGGGACACATCTGGTGTATGCGGCAGTTGCCGTCTCATCATTATGACGTTTTCTCTCGCCTAGCCTGGCAAAATTCTTAATAAGCAACGACGTGCGTCCAGGCGCATTATCGCGCTGCAATTTCCATAAAGTAATCTTCCGTAAATCTTCCGTTTTCTACGAATAGCTTCATCAAAATTGCGTAAAATGTCCGAATAGTACTCTTTTATTTACCACTGCGCCTAGCGTGAAATTTCATGGAACACAAAAACATGATCTTCATCTGACAACCACGATCTTCAAATCATTTTTGGTAGCCTTTGAAGCTTGTAAACCGCTTGTTCACGCTCAGCAGTTTCGCCAGAAGCCTTCTGAACACGTTTACCAGGAAAGAGTAGTTTATCTCTCACAGTTTACATACAATTTAATCCATGTTCTTCAATCTTGCATTGTAGAATGACGAAAAATCGCCTAATACATTTAACGACGGCTTACTCAATTGGCTGTGAGATCTAAACTATGCATGAAATAGTGCTTAACGTTTAGACGATTTTCACTAACATATGTACCAACATCACATAAAAACTGCTGTTTAATCGGACACTCGTAGCGGTGGAAACTGGAAATCGCACGAAGTTTTTGATCAAGCATCGTATTTAAATACTGAGTGTTCCTAAAAGAAGGTGCCAAGTGCAAAATTTCGGGAAATGATTCTACTCTTTAAGGTGAAGGAAACATGTCCAACAAACATATTTGTGGAAAAATGCTGCTTCTTTTCCTTATGTATGCCTCTTAAGTGTTTTTTTGTAAAATCAAAAATTAATTATTGACGAATGTGACGAGGCGTGGATTTGTAATTTGGGGCACACAGTGCGTTTACAATTTCTTGTAACTAAATGTTGCGTTATCAATTTTCATAGTAGCGTCTGATCGAAATATTCAATTTCAGATTTCAAAATAAAGTCACTACTTATAACAAAAAAATGTTTTGTTACATAAAACATCGGCTTTTTTATTCTTAATTAATTTCTTTCGTTAACAGAACATTTGACCTAATCTAATTTGCTTATAAGAACCACGTATTTTTTCTGCGCTGATAAACATTTAAGGATTTGCGTGCGTCACAAGTGGTTATTAGTGAAAAGTGATATTGTGCGGGACTCTATTAGTTGGCATTATTATTGGTGTGGACAAATGTAATTTGAATTGTTGTACGAGTATAATCTTGTTGGATAATTTGTTGATAACAAACTGTTTCTTTGCGATTAATCTATGGTGAAGCATACTACTATGGTGATTAGTGACTTCATTGGTGTCTGTAATTTGTTTCCACTGTAGTACCATACGACGATCAGTGAGACTGTCGCAACAATATAGACACAAATTGCTGGTTTACTGAAAACAGCGAATGCAATAAAAACAGGTGAAAAAAATATTATATTACAACGTTTCATCGTGTACACCTAACAAGTAATGAGTTAATACGGAGACGATGATAAACATAATTATTACAGTTATCTTTATCTCAGTGTGCTACAGAATCTGTTTTCTTTAAAGTTCGCTTTGCAATTTCTCAAACGCTAAACCCCTGGCAGTTTTTTTCTTATTTCGTAAGTTACGCTTCGTCGTGCGGTGTTGCCACATGAAGTTTGACGGCGGCGTTGCCGCACCGCACACTCTGCTGCATTAAACTTTGTCACCCTTCTATCAGTTCTAGTAAATTATGTTATAAAAAGCAATGCAGATAAACTACAGGAGGAGGCAGCCTTCCCGTCCCCCTCCCTCTTCCTCCCTCTTCTCCGTCTACCCTGGGATGTCGTTTTTATAAACTCTGTAAAATGTTTTCACGACGCGACGGGACGCCCCCGGCGCTGGTGGCGCTCTATCTAATCTTCTCGTTTCGAAACAACTAAGGTCGCTGTTGTCGTTGTATAGTGTTGTTTACCGTCATTACTAGTCGTGTAGTGAGACTTGTCGTATCTTTCATCACGTCCAAGCTTAAATTGATTCTTGTCTCTGTGCCCTTCTATTTACGTAATATTGCGAAATCATTCAAGTAAATAAACAGTAGGCCTATTGTCTAACGCTCCTGGATACCTGTATTAGGGAAATTTTTTTGAATACTGAGAATCTTCAGAAGCGGCTGGATGAATTTCATGAAGTTTATAGTAATAACTTACTAAAGAAATTAAAATAAGGTTGCAGAAGTAATCTGTTCTTGAAATATAACATCTGTTGTAAATTCATGTGTGATAAAAAACTTAAACACATATTTATTTATTATTTATTTTCTTTCCATAAATTTTTTATGTAATGTCGTACTGTCAAACATAGTCAGCATAATTTTTGCAAATAACTTTCCTTAGGGATTTGGAAGTTAATAACACAGTGAAGATAACAAAGCTTCAGTATCTGGGACATCTCATGAGAAATGAACAGTCCATACTACAGGGAAAAGTACTTGGAAAGAAAGGAGTTGGGCGACCGAGAATATCATGTCTGAGAAATTTAAGGAACTGGTTTGGCATGAATACAACTGACTTATTTCGTGCAGCAGTGCAGAAAGTTAAATTGTCTGTATGATATCCAACGTCCGAAACGGATAGGAACTATCAGAAGAAGAAGAACTTTTCTTAATTGGCGAAATGGCTCACTGTACTGAACGGAATGCCTTTATTATGAGCTAAAAATAAAATTAATAATTTCTAATTATTGAGATCATTGTGGAAAGGAGAAACAACATAGTCGGCCACCTGCTATGCCATTCAAGGGAGGGAGTGCAGGATTGAGGTACGTAGTGCGAGGGAAGGCCCAGACAGGAATATATGGATGAAATCAAAGGAGGAAGGAAATAAGGTGTGTGGTGATTAACGGACTGTCTTTGGAAAAGAAGAGATTGGAAGCCACCACCCTCTGGGTTGAGGTGAAGATGACGAAGAGATAGATATCTGTACAGACATTCATCATCATCATCATCATCATCATCATCATCATCTTCTTCTTCTTCTTCTTCTTCTTTTTTTAACGGTTTTATGCTTTATCAGCATGTTCGTATTCCACAGGCCACCTTTTCTTACGTCTACCAACTTTTCTTCTGACTCTAGGGTTGTAATCTTTCGCCGTCTTCGGTATTCTACTTTCTTCCATTCTGTTGATGAGTTGAATCCACTTTTTCTGTATTCTTAAATTCTTTCATTAACTGAAAAATTATGTAAATTACTTCTTATCTCTTCGTTTCTTATATAATCTCATCTATTACAGCTTTTAACTGATCTCAAAATTTTCATTTCTGGTGTTTGTATCTTCTGTTCATCTTTATTCTTTGTGACCCAAGTTTTAGAAACCGTACAGTAGTGCAGGTATTGTCATGGTTTATGAATTTTTATTTGCATTTCTTTTCTATATTTATTTCCCAACGTTCTCGAAATCGTTCTACACATTCTTGTGAAATTCGTCACTTTATTTTCTATATCTCTATCTTGATCATAAGTAACGTTACGTCCAAGATAGTTGAAATGTCTTACTTATTTTATGCATGTGTTATTTATGCATATATTGGTCCGAACCGGTTCGTCTCCTATAAAGGCCATTACTTTTGTCATTGGTTCAGATATGTTACAGTTATATTCTTTTCCTATTTTATGTAAGACGTATATTGCTCGCTGGAGATCGTCTTCTGAAGTGGCGAATATAGGTTGGTCATTTGCGAAGAGACCTTATCATTATATATCTGTCCTGGTTTCTGAGGCTACTGTTGGAATTATGAGTTGTTGATTGAGACCACAGTATACGGCAACCAACCGAACGCCGCGCCGGCTAGATTTTTTTGTCGACTTTCTCTGGTCTAGATCTGTCGTGTTCCTGTACAGATTGTGTATGTATTTATCTCAGTGTCCCTGTACTCGTGTTGCCAGTATCTAAAAGCAACGTAACAGCATAGTAGCAGAAACACATAACGTTCAGAGCACGTTTGTAGTTAACGGCTGCGTGTAAAATAGCCGTATAGTATAGATGTTGTATATTCTATATGGAAAATGTACGGTACACGTCTGTTATTATTCAACTCAAGCGAGACAGTACAGACCTACGCTTCGTTCATATTTTGCAAGTAACATCAGTTCGCAGCGGGATAGCGGTATTATTAGAAGAAGTATTTATCAGAGACGCTTTCCTTCCGCGCGCGCCCCCGTACACACATACGCCGGCTGAATATTCAACCCTTTTCTCCTGTACAACAGGGTGGTACGCGTCAATTTTTCTGTGGATAATTTTATTTTCCCCGCGCCTCCACGCGTTTTTCACTCACCGTGTCTCTCTTTCTTCTTTCTTTTCTCAGTGCTGCAAAGTAGTGTTAGTCATTACTGCGGCTGGCGGTGGATGCGGAAACGACACGTAGGGAGAGAAAGCTGATACCGTTTTGCCTCGAGAGGAAGTCGAGCTTGTCTTCTCTCATTCTTTAGTTTTATCTTACTCCTCGCTCTCTCCGTCTCCGTCTCATTATTACGGCCGGGGCTGAACCGAACGTCTTCTCTCTCCTCTTTCTTTCGCTTCCGTGAACACTTATTCAGACAAGTCGACAACAACAGCAGCAAGTAGAAATTCTAATTCTCTCTCTCTCTCTCTCTCTCTCTCTCTCTCTCTCTCTCTCTCTCTCTCTCTCTCTCTCTCTCTCTCTCTCTCTCTCTCTCTCTCTCTCTCTCTCTCTCTCTTTCTTTCTGTATATAAACGTACCTTCTTTCTGCTCGACGTCGTTGTTGTCGTCATCGTCTTTCTGACAAGATTTAGAATTTTAAAGTATATTTACACAGAGAAAGGCTCACCCATTTATTATACTTGTTCAAAGTACGTGGTTATCTTTTTGATATTATTGTTTTTAATGAGAAATCGCATTGCTACACGTTTACACATTGGTCTTTTCTTTAGTTTTGAATTTTATCAGGTGTCTGATTTTGTTGTGTTAAATGGAAACTGTTAATCTGATAAACAGGGGGCGCTTGTGTTTCAGCGTCTATAATCAAAAGAATGTCATCATTACCACTGCAATACGAGAGATTGAAGTAGACGAAGCGTTAATAAGTGTAACCTGGCTAAAATTGTCATTTTTTCAGTGAAAAATTGTTCTCAACACTTGGATTGTAGTTTAACCAATACTGTGTGTATTCAGTTAATACAATTATGTAACCAAGTGTACCCCCACGCCGGTAAACGATTTACTGAAGTCTTTTTTTTAATACTAAACGTATTACGTTTTGTGGACCGTGGTCAGTTGCGACCCAATCGCATAAAACCCGGTAGAAATTTGAACTCGGTCAATTGCGAGCAATTGCATTTTCATGTTATTATTATAATAGTACCGAAATTACAGTTATAATTCTGTTAATTCCTAGTCTAACCTAACCTGACCTAGCATACAAACACTTGGTAAGATTCACAGTTTATTATTTACCCCTGAGAGCTGTTTCAGCTTATTAAGCTGTTCTCAAAGAGATCACGTCACAACTAAACAAAGAATTTAAGGGTGGTGTTCTTTGGTTAGTCGTTCCTTGATCTCTTTTAGAATAGCTTAATAAGCTGAAACAGCTGTCAGATGTAAATAGTAATCTGTGAAACTTACCAAGTGTTTGTATATTTTTAAAACCTTTGTATTAATATGCTTCACCAACTGCTCAACGAGTCATCAATCAATGTCCTGACCTAACATAACCTAACCTAACCAAACGTAACAAAAATATAGGAAGAAAGAGGTTACTTGCACAAATAAAAAGTTGCAGAAAGAAATCTTACCGAAATTCAGAATAGCGACGTTTCTAAGTGGCAGATTCAGTCAGTAAGTGACAATTGCTGGGCGCCACTAACCGTGACCGGGCGGATACGTAGGCTAATGTTTCAAATCGTCAGCGGAACAGGCCAAGAGTTGTTTCTCGGACTGTAGCATGGTAATTTGTCCCCTGAAGGAAATTGACGAGAATGGATTGAAAGAGGAAGAACAAGTTTAGTGGTACGAAGGAGCTCGAGGAAGAATGTAAGTTTTTAAAAAATTTTCTACGAAGATTTTAAGTTGTACAATTACACGCTCTTTTTCACGGGCACATGTTGCATTTTAATTCCACATTTTTCAATCGTGTTTATTTTGTGGTAGAAAAATTACAGAAGGAATGTTATGCGATCCTATATTACTGACAAGGATTTTTCGGTAATAATGTTGCTAATGATTTAAAAAGCGTGAATATTACGACGCTGGGTCTGTGTCCCAACCAAAGGTAAATACGTATTATAATATTAATAACTTACGTTAAATTTACATTAACTCGATGTCTGTTTATAATTGGGTCTTGGGTTTTTTGGTTTCGATTTTCTAAGTAGAAATAAATAAAAAATAATATTTTGTTTCAGTACGTATTCCAATAGTGTCTCCAAAATGTAATTTTAAACTTAATTTAGGTCCGTTGAAGCCATAAAAAGTGTTACAATAACCAAGAAATTAACTGTTTTGTAAAAGGATAATCTTATTCATCTTCTTCTCCTCCTCTTCTCGGATTAGGTTACTTAACCTGCTCCGGCACCCATCTCATCCTCTGACGACCCACGTCTCTTCTACCAATGGCTTTATAGTTCAGTCCCGCTTTCGGCAATCGATCCTCTGTCATCCTTTGCAGATGATCCCACCATTGGGTTCTGTCAATTGTAATAATTTCATTTATATCATTTACTTCGAGTTTTGCTCTGATATCTTCATTCCTTATTCTATCTTGCAATGTATAATTTAAATTATTTCGAAGAAACTGCATTTCAGCACTCTGAATCTTGCCGCTTTCCTTTTTTGTCATGGCCCACGTCTCACTCGCATAAATCAACGTGAGTATATCAATTGTCTTATAAAATTTAATCTTTCTGCTGTGTCTTGTTTTATTTTTATGAATCGTACCATAAATATCCCTAAATTTGTTTATATTCTCCCTTATATCATATTCAGATTCATAGCTTACTGCAGAACTGAGATATTTGAAACGGCTCTAAAGTGCTGTTTTATAACTATCTTAGTCATCACTGGATATTTACCTTTCAAGGGCGTGGTTTTGGTCTTTCTTACTGAAATTGTCAGTGAGTACTCCCTTGTCAGTTCTTGTAATTGAAACATAGCTCTTTGCAAATCATCCTCACTTTCTTGAATGAGGATATTCGCATATAACACGGAACATATTCGCATAGAAGAAACATTCGCATTTTCTTCTACGTCATCCTCATGTAGCAGGGAACCAATACAAATTGATAAAAGAATAATGTAGGCCGTATTAGGAAAAAACATTTTATTTTAAACTCTATATGGCCTTCCAATAATGAGTAATTATAAATACATATACTACTGTTATCGTAACTATAAGGTCTGGAATTAGTTTGATGTCTTTTGTGGCCCCTTTAACGGAACGGAAGGAAACACCGGAAATAATGAGTTGATTCGCGTTTTAACACCACTTCTGTTTAGTTTATTAAATTTTCCATGAAAATAGTACTATTTCGAATTTAAACGCCTTGGGGTCTCAGTGATGTTGATCTTTAGGTTTTAACCCCCCCCCCCGTTAGGGGTTGAAGTTTTTTTAAAACGCTTCATATCGAGTGCCTAGGACGTAAAAAAAGTATCGGTATGGAGAACTAATCATGACTTCCATGTTCTAAGATTTATATTTCAAATCATTTACTTGAGTTCGGTTCGATAATTTATAACAAGTTAGGCGTGTTGTTCCTTATAAGTCGAGTTTTATGTTTGACAAATTGAAATGAAATATTTCCATATAAACTACTTCTTTGTTGCTGATAACGTAGTACACATATAAAAAATTATCCCCTCCCCTTCAACTATCACTTTCATTTATAGAAAATTACCCCCTGTCTTCCACAGCACGCCCCCATTCTCTTCTGCCGTCCTCCACTTGTCTCTGCCTTCGGACCCAAGTCTTCTGAGGTTCTCCTCGAGACTTTCCAGTAGCCAACTTTCCTTTGAATTTCCTTCCGGACTTCTTCTACGTGGCCAGCCCTGGAATACACTTCAAGACAGTCTTTCCTCTCCCATCCTTTTTAGGTGATCTTCCTACCTTATTCTTACCATTTTGATCTCATCCAATAAACCAATGGAGCTAATGATAATGTGATGTATTATAACACACACACACACACACACACACACACACACACACACACACACACACACACACACACACACACACACACACACACACACACACACACACACACACACACACACACACACACACACACACACACATGTTGTCTACTAATGGTACCTATAATCTTTTATTGTGGTGTAGGCTATTCATCGTTCATAGATACCATACATATTTTGGTTAAAATTACTTCCCGGTCTGCTTGCTCGTGGTCCAATGTTTATTACAAAACCAGACGTTTCGGCAGGTCCATCGACTGCCATCTTCAGTGAAGTCGAGTAACGCTAACGTGAAGTGGTATACGTTAGTGACGTCAAGGTGGTATCAGCCTTAATCACGGCCAAACAGCCCGCGAAGGAATATTAACCAAATTGACGCCAGCCGTGTAAGCCACCGTCACACATACCATACATATGGTTTATAATAAAGTTTTTAATTATTCACATTCTTAATTTCGGTCGATTTCGGTCATAGACGATCGTCAGGATGTTTACACTATACACTCGCGGTCACGATAGTGCGAAACGGTTACTATTTGCAGAAAAAACTAATTCGAAAACACTGATTAATGATCGTGAAACGTACGTTCGTGTCCAAAGTTTCTCGAGAACTGATCTGTGTTGCGAAGTGTTTATGTTTACATTCAGGTCTATATTCTCCACACTCCGTGCTCCATTCCTGTCCGTATGTTTACCTTAGTACTTTCCTTTCTCATCTGTGCGCCGTCTTCTCCTCTTTTGTTGTCGGAGTCCACGTTTCGGACGCATATGTGACAACGGGTCCTTAAAATTCGTACTTTTGAGGCTCCGTAAACAACAGTCTTGTATTAGAATATGTGTTTTAGTGCGAATTAGGTTCTATTTCACGTCGCTCCACCTTTCTCAGTTTCTGCAGGTGTGGAATTTTGTTCTCTGATCAAAGATTTAAAATATTTAATTATACAGTTGTGTTGTTAGTGGTTATAATCACAAACAGAATTTACACTGTTGCACACCACTATAGAAATATTATTCCGATTAGCGCTTTCAAGCTTCACAGCTCATCATCAGAACGGAAATAACAATAATGATTGTTATTTCCGCTAATCGGAATAATTTTTTTAGAGTGGTGAGCAACAGTGTTAATTATGTTAAAGATTTAAAACTTGTTACGTTTCCAATCTGTTTGTTCCCAAGTTTCAGTATTTTCAATGTCTGTATCCTGTGTTTTCTCGCAACTCCATGATCTTAGTTTTCTAGATTTATTTAAAAACGCATGATTTGTGCAACTGTTTATACTTTTGAGTAAGTTTCTTCTAAATATTTTGTTTCCCTTCCTTCATTTGTTATATCATTTGGACGAGCCAAGTTTTATATAAGAAAAATCCGTCTACCAAATTTTCATAATCGTAGATTTAGTGGTTAGGGAGACGCTGTGATGAGTGTGAATGACTGGTATTTGAATTGTGTGTGCACGCGCGCACGCACTTGTGCGTACATGCGGTACTTAGCGTTTACGAAATTACCATCGGCTTATTGAGTTTGCTCGCGAGTTCGCCGCTCGCTGTCATTTTATTAAGTAAATTGAATTGTAGTGGTGCTAAGAAGAAGCACAAAGAAGACGCGCAACGCAGCATTGTTCGTTTGGAAAACAATACGCGCGCGGCATTGTTATCGCCGTTTGACAGCCGCTAATTCTGTTTGCTTACTGTTGAACCTCCCCCCCCCATTGTTACCTCCGTCTCACAACAATTGAATACGCCCGCCCCCTTTTGTTTCAACCCTTAGCTGGCTTACGTCAGTTATATAACACTGTTTACATTATTCGTATAATTTATCGTTAACGAAACTGACTGCGAAAGGGTGAGACGATTCATTTGCGAGCGCTTCGCCGCCAAGGAATGAGTTGAAACGTCTTGATAGTCTTTGCGTTTCACGTATTGAAGAAATAAATACAAACAAAAGTAGTAGTATTCACCCGGGTAGTTAGTGATGATAGTGTATTATCCTACAAAATGTCTCTTGTAAATAGACAGTCAATTCACAAGGAACATCCTAAGACGTATCAGATTATCATCTTATATGTTAGAGGTAATATTGTTACGACGGTCTCACTGATCGTCGTCTGGTGCAGTGGAAAACAAAATACAAGACACTAATGAAGTCACTAATAACGAGATTTAACGATCACAATTAAAAATTTGTAATCAACAAGATAGTCTCTTACAACAGTTCAAGTAAAAATTGTCCACACGCAATAATAATGTCAATTATAAAGAATTCCGCACAACAACACATCTTTTACAAACACTCGATCCGCTCTAAGGAAAATCGCTCAACACCACTGAACTGACAAGCCGGCCGCTATTGAGTTTTATAGGTAGCGCACGCGTTCTAAAAATTTTCCATCCTCACCTCATCCCACTTAATGCGTATCTCAGGTGTTCTTGAATTCACTGGAACGTACTTGTCAGCGGCCTTGGCTGGGGCAACACCTGCCACATTGGACGGGGGGAAGAGTGGAGAATGTTCTGTCTGTTCGATAGGTTTCTCGGAACAATATTATAGATCAAGCCAAGAGTCGTATGAAAAGTTTGAAAAAATCTCGACAAAAAAGTGATGAATGGCTTTCTATGGACACCTCATAAAAATCGAATCATATTGGATAGTACCTTCTAGGGGGTATTTACGTGGGGTAACAGGACGCCCCCCCAGAGGGTCGAAAAAATTTGACGTGGAATTTTGTTTATCTCTTAATTTTTCTGTTATTCTGGTCATTGGTCACAAGGAGGTTAGTCGCCATAGAAGCAGAACGGAAGACCCACTGAAGCAGCTGAAGTCGAAGCGTCTGGGTTTATAACAAGAGGTGCACGGCCCAAAAGCCCTGACAATAAATTTACTGAAGTTGACTCTGATCGTGAAAGCTTTAATGTTATGATTCTCTATGTCTGTCTGTATCTCTCTCTCTCTCTCTCTCTCTCTCTCTCTCTCTCTCTCTCTCCTCTCTCTCTCTCTCCTTCCCCTAGTCTTTTCCTCTCTCCTGCTCTGTCTGTCTGCCCATCCCTCTCATTCTCCTGTGAAACACACACACACACACACACACACACACACACACACACACACACACACACACACACACACACAAGACGTAATAACAATTTGGTACTGTAACACTGTGGAGAGATACCACATATTGTAAAACAGTAGTTCTACACACGATCGTCAAAATTCAATGCCGCGTTTTCGGTTAGACGAACTTCTTGGCTGCTTCATTTAATTCATGTAAATGCCATTTTATAGTAACTGTTTTGACAGTATCATTGTGTCTTTGAGACATGATTTGTTGTGCGATCCGATTGTATAGTTTATTAAATGATTTTATAAAAGCTTGAAAACCATCCACTTCGCGGATGTCCAAGCTATATTCGTCACTTCACAAGACGATCTCCATCGAGGAATATAGCCTACATCTTACATAACACAATAGGAAAAAATATAACAGTAACATGTCTGAATCAAAGACAAAAGTAATGGCCTTTATAGGAGATGAACCGTTTCGGACCAAAATATGCATAGACAACACATGCATAGAACAAGTAAGACATTTCAGCTATCTTGGAGATGACATTACTTATGATCAAGATAGAGACATAGAAAATAAAGTGACGAATTCCACAAGAATGTGTGGAACGATTTGGAGAACATTGGGAAATAAATGTAGAAAAGAAAACCAAATAAAATTGTATAAAACAATGGCAATACCTACACTACTGTATGGTTCTGAAACTTGGGTCATAAAGAAAAAAGATGAACAGAAGATACAAACAGCAGAAATGAAATTTCTTAGATCAATGAAAGACGAGATCATATAAAAAATGAAGAGATAAGAAGTGGTTTAGATATTTTTGCAGTTAATGAAATTATTAAAGAATACAGAAGAAAATGGATTCGACACATCAGTAGAATGGAAGAAAGTAGAATACCGAAGATGGCGAAATATTACAACCCTAGAGGCAGAAGAAAAGTTGGTAGACCTAAAAAAAGGTGGACTGTGCAATAGAAACAGGCAGCTAAAGCCTAAAACCGTTAAGATGATGATGGTGATTAAATATTTTGAAGAGGAGCAAAGATCGAGAACTGTCGATAGGTGATGCGTTTATCGTGTGGTACTAACTACTAACGATGGGTGAAACAATAGGCAATTAATGACACACTGTCGCGCCGTCGACTGTAAGCATCGTATACGCCAGAGGTTGTTGCCTAATGTTTATTTGATGGTGTAATCACGATCGTGGTCAGCGATTTCATTACTGATGACCCGGTACAGTCCACGGCTCGGCGCCCACTTTTAGGCGGCTAAGTTTTGACCATTAACCGTTGTTTTTGTGTTGTGTCTATGTGCGGTGGTTGAACTCTTCTTCTTCTTCTTCTTCTTCTGGTGCTGCTGCTTTTAGCGATAATTATGCTAATTTATGCAAAATTTAATTATTCAATTAAATTATAAAATGTGACTAGTTAATCTGATTATGCAAATATTATTAATCAATCTAATCACTGAATGTATCCATTACTAATTAGCATAAATAATGAGACTCTATATTTAGTTGTTATTAAAACAATATAAGAAAATTTATCAAACAAATCAATTGACGTTAATGTCTTTTGATGTTAAGGTTTGGAACAATAATGAACGCATAAAAATATAGATCACTATATGCTCCTCCTTCTCCTTCCTTCTCCTCCTCCTTCTTTTTCTTTTTTCTTTGCGTTTGAAGCTGACAGCCTGACCCTTTCGGCGGATATTCAGAAATGAGTGGATTCTATTTTTTTTTCAGAATATTTATCCCGTACATTTTATTATTTTCTTTAAGCTAACTTTTAATTTTTCACTTTATTATTTCATACTTGTGGCTTTATTAGTCAGTTGTTACACACAGTTGTACCTACACTGTCACAAAAAAGGCTTTTGGACCGAGCATTTCTAGGGCGGGGGAAATTAAAAAATTGCACGAACTTCTTGATCAGACTGTGTGTGTGTGTGTGTGTGTGTGTGTGCGCGCGCGCGCGCGCGCTCGCGAATTATAACTCGCCTATCCCTTGTCGGGTAATTACTACTAAATTATATGTGTAAACTCGACTATGATGTATTGTGCCGAGATAGGGCAATCCCCTAGTGCGATGTCATGTGATAATTCTAACTCTCTCTCCTTTCTCTGTCCCTCTGAAATACGGTCTGCCTGTCTATCTGTCTCCCCCCTCTCTCTCTGGTTACTTTTCCCTTAATTTATTTCTTATTCTTTTCTTTTGTTTTCTTTCTGTCGCTTTATGTTTCCAATCGCCTTTATTGCACTACGCAACTGATTTCAAGGAAAGTTGTGGCGCATTGTTTTAATGTAGCATATTACTCTTACTCCAACTGGTTGCACGGTCCGCAATCGATTGCAAGACAGTTGCAAGCCTTTTAGTTTCACGTGCAAAACTTATAATGCAGATAACTTCTCTTTTAAACCTAATGTTACATTTCATACACATTTTGAGTCACATATTAATATTATGAGCACACACTAATAATGAACACATACAGATTGATACTATAACATAACAACTTTGAAGCACTACAGCAGATCGCTACCTTGGAGCATAACTAGCCTCTGTCCAAATTAAAGAGTTTTAATTTTTATGAGCCTTACATTCTGCCATTTTGTATCTATCGATTTATAAAGTATTTAACTTCAGTCTTCAAAATAACAATATATTAATTTCGCGTAGAACTAGCCTATGACCACTTTAAAAAAATCCTAAAATGTGTTTATATTGAAACGAGTGGAATCCCCTAGAATAGCCAAGAGCGTCCTCCACCCATCCAAGCAGGTGCGTGTTTCTTCAAGGCCGCAATCAAGTAAGCTCCAGTGTTTTGGAGTGCCTGTTGACGCGTGTTATGGATTATTCTGGAACACTTGTGTTACCTATTTAAACAACGACAACTGCCGCTTAAAAGTCAGTTAACGTCGAGCGATTTACTCAGTGCATTCAACTGGTTATTAGTGAAAAGTGATTTTGTGTATTATTAGTTGACATTATTACTACGTGTGGACAAATTTAATTTGAATTATTGTACGATTATAATCTTGTTGATTACAAACTGCCATTGGTGATTAACTAAAGCTCTTAATTAGTGACTTCATTGGTGTCTGGTATTTTGTTTTTCCACTGTACCATACCACGATCAGTGAGACCGTCGTAGCAATATAATAATAAGCTGTGTGTGAGACTATTGCGAAGTGGGTATAAAACATTTGGCGACGTTTCTTGTAAAAACTATAGACAAGTTGAAAGTTTCTAATCGCTCTCCCGGAAAAGTTATGTTTTTGGACGTAGGTTAGTTCTGCTCCAAGGTAGCGAATTACTTGCATAGTTTCTTTGATTAAGGAACGAGAGATTTATTTCGTACTAACAAGCTGTACACACACACACACACACACACACACACACACACACACACACACAAGGTTTATGATATGCTGTAACTGCAGTCTTTACGGCCATATCAGCTGCATGCGGTAGCACTTAACTAACAAGATGTGGAAAATATAATTCAGCTTACGGAACGCGCTGTATACTACGCGGTTAAATTATAATGGAAACTGAGGTGCGTCGTAGATGAATGTGGATGCAGTGTGTTATTGCGGAGAGAGAGAGAGAGAGAGAGAGAGAGAGAGAGAGAGAGAGAGAAAGTGAGTGTGTGTGAGGGGGGTGTTACGTAGTACCGGTAAGCGCAATTCGAATCGAATTGGATTTTAAGCGGAAAATGTGGTTAGTGATTAATAGACATATTACTCGTGCATCTGAAATATGGAAAAGCCAAACTGGTGATTAAAAACTGCGCTCGCAAGATTTGTCTGTAAAGTAAAAAAGCCCGATAAGATAAAATTAGCCTGCTATATTTACTACTACAAACAATTTTGTCCTCTTCAAAGCAGTTAACGTTGAGAAGCCGTAGGCCTACACTGTGTTCCCAGTCATTGGAACAGTTATTTAACTGAGAACCGCTTTTAGCTCGTCCGTTCAGTCAATTAGATCTTCTTCTTCCTCTTTCTTTTTCTCTTTCTCTTCCTCTTCTTCTTCTTCCTCTTCTTCTTCTTCTTCTTCTTCTTCTTCTTCTTCTTTCGCGCATGTAGGAGAGTCATGTAGTGGCCTGTTCAACCACTATCGTCCATCCTTTTATATTTGTTTTTGTGGGGCTGATCTGGGTAAGCCGCCTTCAGCCGAATGGAAGGATGTGAGGAGACTCACGCCAGTGCAGGCCGAAAGAAAAGAAGATGGAGGCAAACTGGATGTAGAGTAGTGTGTGTGTGTGTGTGTGTGTGTGTGTGTGTGTGTGTGTGTGTGTGTGTGTGTGTGTGTGTGTGTGTGTGACCATATAGGTAATGGAAGGGGCTGATGGAAGTGCCATAAAGTTTATACATGTGGGCGGCCAAGACAGGGACGAGTAACGCGGGTCGCCAAATTTGTAGGGAGCGACAGGGGCGTCAAGGTAGGCGAGAGACACAAAGAAGAGGGCTAAAGACTAGGTAAGTAGTTAGGGAAAAGTTAAATTGTTATGTGATCGGGAAGGATAGCAGGTGGAGTATGTTTGAAGATGGGAATTAAGTGTTTCTATTTCTACGACGCTGGCGGCGAGACGTTCTGGGAGGAGGCGGTTTATGAGGAAGGAAGGTCTTCGGGTGTTGCGGATAGTTCTGTTGATGGAGGTGTCTATGGATTATAGGAAAGTGCGTTGTTTTGCAGTTTGTGAGTATTTCCAGTTGATCTTGTATAGGAAGGAGTCAAGGTTTGGGAATACAGAGCGCTATTGGAGGTTTTGATAAGGCGAGGTCTGCGGTAGATAAGTCGAAGGGCTCGCCGTTCGGTGATTCGGTAGGGTTTGAGGCGGGCAGGGTCGGCAGTTAGAAGGATGGGATGGGCGTATATCATGATCGGGCGGATACATCCATATCAGTCCTGAGCTAGGGAGATTTTTATCCTCAGCTACTTGAGGTCATTCTGGACATTGTCTCTCCAACGATTCCTGGGCATCCTCTAGGTCGTATTCACTAGTCGAAACCTTCTACACGTTTCTGACTGTCTTACAGTCTTCCATTATCGGGACTTGACCTACCTAACCACTTCGATCTTTTACCTTAATGAAGGAGGTAATGCTGAGATCGTCATATGCTGCACACAATTGTCTGTTATTCCCCCGCCGCCATATCTCATTTTCACTAGTTGGAACTATGATCGTCGTAAACAGTGTTGTTACAGGTCTGTCCAACAGCTTCGTTGCCGACCTGCTAACGCTCCAGGTTACACTACCGTACGGCATGACTGCTCTAATTAGGCTCTTAAACAACATGAACTAACTAATCTACTCTTCAAGATTTTATTCGAGGCAAAATGTGTTCTGTTCCCCAGCTGCGATTCTTCTCCTTATTTCCTCCTGTTCGTCGAGGTCTTCACTGACGGTAGAACGTACCACTAAAGACTGCTTCAAAAAAATAATTGCCAAAGACTTAATGCTGCTGGTTGTTGATCATGTCTTTTCCTTCTAGAAAAATTATTTTAATCTTACAATTGTATATTCTCTACACTTTCAAAATAGTGGTCACGTAGTTGGTGTTAAAAAAAAAAAAAATCAAACGTGAAAGGGTCACGGGTGTGGGGGGGGGGGCTTGAATCTGAGATGGGGAGAAAGGCCTCATTGGGGCCAAATACTTATCACAAATATTGCGGTTCTTCTTCTTCTTTTTCTTGTTATTCTTTAGGCCTTAAACCTTAAGGCTAGTTGCACACACATCGATTTCGATCGTTAGGAAAAATATCGTACGATCAAATTCTTTTAGTAGACGAAGAAGAGCATGGGAGCTTGCACACAGTTCGATCTCCACACGGCACGGCACGATCGCCGTGTAGCTGCCGTCCACTGCCACTTCAAAAGACGGTCGCCGTGCCGTTTCCGTGAATTCAGTGACGTACGTGACCCAATGTACGCTTGCACACTACACGAGTTATATTCGTACGGTAAAAATCCGTCTTCATTTGACTTGTTGCTTCTGACCAAACTGGGGCCTAGTTCATAAAAGTAAGTAATATTATTAGCAAATTTTATTAAATAATAATATTAGTTTTTTTGTTTATAAACATTTCAATCGAACTCTTAAAATCCTTTACTAATATTTTTAGTTTAATAATGAGGAGGTTCATGCAGTTCATCGAACGGCGGTGTTGACATACGAAAATAGTTGAAGAACTTGTTCTTATCATTTCGAAGTTCTTCTAAAAATGTGTGGAATGTTCGTGCTTGTTCCCTTTTCTCGTTAATTGGATGAACCCAGTAAGTTCGTTTAATCCTACGACGCCTGAGACGACGGTACACCAACCACATAGCAACAACACGTTTTGGATTTATTTTCCATACAACTGTGAGTGTTCTCGAGCTAAAACGACTGCACTCTACACGGAAAAAAGCGTGGTGTGTGCAAGCAACGCGCATACGACAAAATATCTTACTATCGAAATCGATGTGTGTGCAACTAGCCTATAGCCCGTTGCGCATTCAGTGATGGGAACGCCGTGTCCTCTGTCCCCCCATGTTGCGTTTCCCGTTAGAAAGATAAATCATCAGTTGCTTAGGTAGTCTGTTCTGATGAATTTGCACAAGATTCGTCCACCTCTGCCTGTACTGCTTCATGTTGTCATTCAAATTGTAAAGGCCCAGAGAATTACTTATGTCGTCATTTCAACTTCGGATCTTAAGTACTTCATCCATTTAGACTGTATTCAGTTGTGGGCTCTTGGCGTACAGTATCCGCGTCTCACTACCATACAGGCCTCGTGACACTGCCATCGTTTTTAAAATTTTAACAGAATCTTCTGTCGTTCCCCTTTAATGGTCTTCTTCATGTTTCACACATGTTGTTAAATTTCTCTATTATTTTATTGACATCTACTTTCATGGGTACATCGAGGTTGCTTTCCTGCCAGATGTAAGCTGGTTGGTGTAGGAACTATAGGAAATACATATATAAATTAATACTAATTACACTGTAAGTCCGCTGGGCAGAATCGGTGAGCACAACACTGACTCAAGTTCACACAACGAACAGCGTCATAGATAAACGACGCCCTGTTTCAATAACTAACTCGGCACCCTAAGTCCACCCACAGCTAACCTCCCTCCCACCAAGACATACATATTCCTTAAAATTACTTTTCAAATCCTAGATACATCTTTACTAGGCTGGCTGATACAATCATCATTATTTATAGCCAGTTATCATTTTTACTAATATGCCTAGAGAAAGTAGTAAGGCAGCTACCAATAAACCCTGATGGTACAATTATGAATATAAGGTCGTAGTGCATTTCATATGCTGACGATATTGTTCTCGTAACAAGAAACAAACAGGAACTGGAAGAGGCGTACACCTCTCTGGAGCATGCTTCGACCAACCTAGGGCTGCAAGTGAACAGGCAACAGGCAACATACATCCTGATGAAGAAGAATGTCCGAGAAGAAATAGTCCCAAAAATTAAAGTAAATGGCAATGAATTTGAGAGGGTGGATAGTTTTAGATATCTTGGTTCCCTCTTGACGTCAAAAAAATCAGATGGCAATGGAAATTCAAGATAAACTGGCCACGGGAAATAGGTGCTATTTTTCTTTGCTGCCTATCCTAAAGTCCAGAAACATTTCTAGAACCTCCAAGATCTAGATTTACAAAACTGTATTGCGGCCAGTAGAATTATATGCTAAAGAAGCCTGGACCATGGACCTCGCCCCATGAAAATATGATCAGAAGATGGGAAAGAAAGATTCTGAGGATACGCGTGTATGGAGGTGTACTAGATACTGAAACATGGCGTATGAGGACAAACACCGAATTGTACGATGCACAAGGAACCGGACATCGTCACAGCAGTAAAACAAGGCAAAATTAGGCGGACAGACAAGACACGTACAAAGAATGACAGAGGAAAGAGCAGTGAAAAAAGTATTCATTAAGAGGACCAGGAAGAAGAAGAGCAAGAGGTAGCCCAAGAAGAACATGGGTGAACGGTGTGGATGAGAAGACTGGGGGTAAGAAGGTGGCGAAGAGTCGCACAGGGTAGAGAGGAGTGGAGCCACGTCATTCTGGAGGCCAGGGGTCTTCATGATCTGTAGCGCCATGGAGTAGTAGTAGACCTAGTATCATTTTGACTGTTTACGCTTATCATTGAATGAATCTCGGGTATGTCTATCATCATCGTCATCATCTTCAGCAACGATTAAGCCAAAAATGGTTTGTTCCGGTCCGAAGCGGATAGCCTAGACCTGCTCAGTCCAATGCTTCTTCTGCATTGCCCCACACCTCTCCGTCCTTTAGGCTTATAATTCAGTACTTAGTTTGGGGATGCGACAGTCATCCGTTCGGTTATGATATTGCAACCGTTTTGGTCGATATTGGGAAATTCTGTCAAGTCTACTCATAATGTTCAGCTCCTGCCGCACATCTACATTTCTTTTACGATCACGTGTTTTATTAGTTTATTTTACCTGAAGAATAAGACAGATTTTTGTTAGTGGTCGAAACGTTGTGTAATTAATTTCGAACGGTGGTAAATTCGAAAGATTTATATTAATTTATTTACTGATAATGTTCACGTACTATCGAATTATACAAATGTTGCTCCGAGTTTTTCAAAAGAAAGCCTTAGTTGTCATTGCTATTCTTTGATGGGGGGGGGGGGGGGCAAAATCTCGACGAATCTACTACGGTCAAAACGATGGAACCGAAATAGTCCACTTTGAAGAAGTGGAATGGCTAATGGCGATCAATAGTAAAAAACGTAAATATTGATTTTATTCGTAGGGTAAAGGGGGAGGAAAACGGAGCGATCGAGAAGGGCCGGAGAATGCGAACACTGTCATTAGGAGGGTAGTGATGAGCCGGCTCCTTCGTCGTACCGTGTACCGCTATGGTATGGGAGGGACGGTAGCCTTCATTAAAACAACGGGGCTTCTCCAATTTCTCAACGCTTTATTTTCTCCCCCAACCCCTCGTCCTCACCCAGCTGAGTTTAGTTTGAAAATTATTATCAATTTATTTTTTCTGTGTATTTTTTCAATACAAAAATGACAGTTTTATTATCTCTTCGTGGCCGCAAAAAATGAAAAAAATACGACACCTATCGGGCGGCGTGTTATCACGTCGGTGTCATGTTCATGTAATACATATATATTATGTACAAGGTTCGCGTGTCAGTCCAGCCTTCGTGTCGTGTTTAGCGCGCGCCCGTCCTCTAGCGCCCGACTCATAAATTAACCGGCAATTCACTTAGCGTGATAATGTCCACCAACACTACTAACCACTACTACTACTACTACTACTACTACTACTACTACTACTACTAGTAGTACTATTACTGCTACTACTACTACTACTACTACTACTACTACTACTACAACCGGATCTAGTACAGATATCTTATACTTTCATCTTGGAGCAGGTGTAGTTTGGAGCATTGGCGCTCTGTAGGTCGAGCAATTCTCCACCTACCTGGAATACTAATTTTTCATATGAGCAGAAAATGGTCAGAGTCAGCGTCACGTCCTCTAAAAACACTAGTATCCTCCACTAAATTTCCTAATTTCCCGTTAACTAAAAGATAATCAATTGTTGAACGAGATCCTCTTGCTTGCCAGGTATATTTATATATCTATTTATGCGGGAAAAATGTGTTGGTTATCGTAAAATTGTTGAATGTTTCAAAATCGATGAGGCTTCGTCCATTTCCATTTTCCATTCTTTCACCGTGACATCCCGTTATATTTCTTATAGGGGAGTTTCCAACACGTGCATTGAAAAATCACCTGCTATTATCACATAATCATTCAGGTGTACATTATTGACAACTTTCTGTAAGATCCTGGAAATTCTTCTGAGTCTCCTCTGCGACCATCATCCTCTGGGTCACCTTCAGGCTTAACGTCCAGCCCGATTTTCTGTACCATGTTCTCCCATAAACTGGCTGTCTTACCAGAATACAGAGACCAGTTTTCCCTGTTGAGATATCCATAAGAATCTTTAATGTGGTGATTTCTCCTTGCCTCCCACATCCTACGTCGTTGACCAACGGAATGTTATCCGTCTTTAGGGGCTATTTCTCACCCCAAAGGCAAGAGGGTGCCCTGACCTCTACTTGACAATGTGAAGTAGAGGAGGGACAGCTTATACCGGCTGTCCCTCGGTCTCCAGAGCCGCGTTAGCCACCTGTAGGTGTTGCCCGTTCCTCACCACTTGAACTGGATACTTCCCTTGATCGAGGAATGAGACCATAATGCATTACTCATCCTCTCCAGTACCTTAAAGGGACCTCAAGAATACTTACAATAAAATTTTTCACAATGTACCTTATCAATTAATTTATAGTGTTGAGACCTGCAATCTAGTTATTCACACAGTGTCTTTGTGTATAATGCTATAATATGCTTTACACTCTGCTACATTCCATATACAATTAGAATTTCCGTTGCAATGTGTGTGTGTGTGTGTGTGTGCGCGCGCGCGCGCGCGCGCGTAAAAATCATTTGTGTATTAATAAATTTTGCTCGCGTTACAACTACATTATTTATGCGATCCGTTATTAAAAATTCTCAGGGCTTACAAGTAAATTCTATATTCTCCGCGGAAGCAACCATATACTGTTTGTAGGTAAACTAACTCTAATATTTTGTTACAGGTTTTCAAATATGGATGGACTCAACAAAGGAAGCAACTAGAAAAGTCAACGGCTGTGCATACTTTTTCTGATTGGTGAGTCATAATACTGAATCACAAAGTCTTTAGTTATAGTTTAGTTATGTATAGAAAGTCGCTGAGGTGTACATTGTTAATTTGTTTTTATCTTGTAGGTTGTACGAAACATTTTTTATACTAAGGTTTGTAACTGTCGTGCTTAAGTGCCTCAGTCTAAATTAACGCGTACCGTCAACAGTCTTTTATAGCACGTAGCAAACCCCGCAATTTTAAGAAGATATTCTTCTTCTTCTTCACCTCACGAAGTAGGCACTTTGCCTGTTCCGTCTTCACAGAGTATCTCTCCATCTCACTATCGGTCTTCCTACATCTCTTGTACCAAAGGGTGTATGTTGGAACGCTACCTTAGGTAATCGTCCATCCTCCATTCTGTCCAGACGCTGTAACCAATCCCTGCGATATGTCTGGATCTTATAATTTATGGAGATTACCTGTAGCTCTTTAGCATGCCTTGGTCGTTGTCCGTTAAATCCATCCGGTTTTCTACCGTGAAGAATTCGAGTAATTAATTACTCTGGAAGAGTTACCAGCCCTTCGCAGAGGGTGATGTGATAGGATCTTAAGAAGACCTTCAGCCACTTAAGTTATGCCTCAGGTAAGAGGAGTCATTTTCTGATAAGTTTCAAGCTATTTGTGTTTTCTAATAAAAATGTTAACAATGCAGGCTAATTAAAGTTGGTCTCTCATTTAACAGCCAGTTTATGATTTAAAATTCTTCTTGTTTTTTGTTAATTGACAATAAATAGTTTTGTGGTGCAGCCTGTTCTCACAGAGGGAGCTCTGACGACCGAGTGGCTCCCGTTATAAGGAATTCAATCCTACCAAGTGCCAACGGCTTCTTCGGAACTTGCCGTTGTGGTTAGAAGTGGTCCCAAAAGGAGAATGAACCAGTTGTTCATAGAATGCAGAAGGCAACTGGAAACCATTGCATTAAAGGTCTTCGGACATCCTTAGTACCAGTGGTATTCATGAGTCGATCTGTAGTAAAATGGTTTGAGATATGGTGTTATCGCGAGATGCTAAATATAAAATGGTCTGACAGAATTACAAACGACGAAGTGCTGAACAGAATAGGCAATGAGAGGTGTCTGTTGAAAAGCATAATTAGAAGAAGGGTAGAACTTACTGGACATACTTTGGGGCATGAAGGACTAAAAGAAATTTCGTAAATACCCTACGCGTTGTTTTCATGCTAGTGTAACTAACTTTTGTACTGCCCCTTGTATTTGCATTATAATAGATTATTTGTGTTATACCAGTGGCGGCCAGTGTTATGGTTGCAGCGCTGCACAACCACCAATATAGAATAACTAAACAATAAAATAATACACGAAAACATTAAGCAGTTAAAAGTGTCATCAATTTCAACGGAAAGTGTATTATTAGATTCTACGCGGTAATGTTCTGTAATATGATTAATATTTCATTTTTTTTTTAATTTTTTGGGTTATTGCGAGAGACGTACACCAGCAATTAGAGCCCGTCAAAAGTGACACATGTTAGCTTTGTTCGAGGGTGGGCGACGAAAGGGAACAAACCTTTCCTTTCCATTAAGACGTCGTAAAAACTGTTTACGAACAATGAGCTGTACGGCACATGTTGCAGCCAACTGGACCATGCGTGGGAATGCCCGACTCCACAATTAGGACAAAAGGAGACTACCCTTACATCTGTCCAGTAGCGAGAGAAAAACACAGAACCAACGGCGAGAGTATTGTTCATAACCATGTGTGCGACTTCTCAAAGACAATGGTTTATGCAAGGACAATAGGACAAGCGACTAAGTGACGCTAGGGTAGAGCACAGATGTTACGCCACCCGTAAGTTGACGAAGGAAGTCGTCAGCGTACCAACAATGAGAGAATTCGACACGCTACACCAAAAGTAGCAGATGTGATTTTGAAACGAAGCCTTAACACTGATTCCAGGAATGGGGCAACGTACGTAAGACAGCGACTCATCCAGTCCACGTGGACTACGCCAAATTCAAGTCGAGAAAGCTAACCAGCCAATGAGGAACGAGAATTCCGGAGGGAACTTCTGTAGGGGATGGTTCAGAGAGAAGCTTGAGACCAGAGAGCGAATCTCGTGTATGAACGTCCCTCTCCAAACGGCGGCACAGGGTGGAGAATTCGTTGGAAATACTGACTGGAGACGAAGGGACACAGGGAGGTCCATGGAATGAACCTATCAAAGATGATTTGGTGGGAAGTTTGAGCGTTCATCAGAATCCCAAGAGTGGGAACATCAGAAGAAATAAAAACCGTTTACACAGGGAGACGCGCTCTCAGTTTTACTACAAATTTTGCTCAGTTTTACTACAAATTTTGCTCAGTTTTACTTCATTTATCTCAGTTCATTCTAATTTTTTGCTCAGTTAATTCAAATTGTATCTCAGTGTACTACAATCATTGGCTCAGTCATTAAGATCTTTGCCTCAGTTTATTATAATTCTTAACTCGGTTTACTCAGAGTTTCGAACAGTCTATTGAACTTGTATTTCATTTTCATAATAGTTCAATTACAAGAACTTAAGGCAGTGCGTAAGTTAAAATGTATTTCGGTAGAGACGATTAAGCCATTATTACGAATAAATGGAAGTGCGCGAATAAGACTCAGAGCGTAAAACGGAACAGTAGTTTTCGTGATGAAGCGCGAGTAACAATCTTTATAAATTCTATGTAATTCACCGTCATAAAGATACTGACATTGTGAAGTGACATTCTTGAACAATTACAGAAAAGTAGTGATACTACAATGTTTAGTAATTAACTCAAGTAAGTAGAATTGTGAACAAGTGCCTAATGAACTCAAACACGATCTAGGCGCCGAAAAGAGTGGTCGTGCGGTATGGACAATTATTAGAAGCATACGGTATCGAACTGTGAACCGCGAGATAGACAGATACGCGCGTAAAACTTAGTCGACCGGTTACGTGTACGATGCCACGACTTGTATTATAATAATCTCAAAAGCTCGAAGTGACTGTCGCGGTGTGCGGAAGTGTTTGCGATCGAGTGTTATATGGATTAACCACACTCATCTACGCAGGGATACATCATGGGAGCAACACATCACGGCAGAACGAGTAAAGTACAAAACTAATCTCTTCTTATAATTAGTAATTTATCAAATACCACTGACCTGACACTTAGAACCAAACCACCTGAGAAAGTTATATAAATATGAGTCAGATAGATACGAATCCATAAGTAGGGAATATTATGTTCTAGAATATTATACATGTCTTCTTGTTAATATATTTTGTACTATGTATGTATTTTGATGTGTCTGTTGCAGGAACAGGATTTTAGTTATGTATATGATTGATGTGTGTATTGTTAATTATGATTATTTCATGCATATAAATGTTTAATGTGTTTTAACGTAAAATACTAAATACGAATTATGAGCACACCACATTTTAGTTAGTAACGTCATTGCAGACGAAGAAGCGTCTACATTTGATCGCTCACTTAATTATTTAAATTCGTTCATTGAATTATTAAATGTGGCATAGAATTTTGTTGTTTGTTGAAGATTTGTAAGTGCTCTTAAATTAATGTTATGAGATGAATAAGAATGAAAAATGATTTTAATAAACGTAAGTTAGAATGGATTCGCTAGTATTCTATTGATTTATGTAAAAACCTGACTCACAACTTAACCTTTCATTAAACAGTATCTATATTTATAATTCAAGTTAACGATTATCAAATAAATTACTCAGAAAGATGCACAGAATAGAAGTTTCGAAGACAGGTTAAGTCAAAAGTAATTTCAAATGTAGCAAGCTTGAGTGCAAATAATTAATTAACTCTAACTCAAATTCATACAATTAGTTATTATTTAAAGAAATGAACTTGTTAACATTACATATGGGAGTTCAACACATGACATTAATTATATCGTGTATGCTAACCCAAGATCAGAGTTAGAGACACTTTGATCACAACTTTATTAAAGAGATAATTAAATAATCAGTTACGCAACAATTTGCATAAAAATATTATAACATTGTATACGGCTTCCCAACGTGGGGCAGTGCAAAACCAATTCTTGTAGAACAAAGATAATTAATTAATATATGCATATAATTAGCACAGATATTATTATTGTGGTACATGGTGCTCCAACATCACGGGGCAATATTAAGTAAAGATATACGTACCTATAAAAATAACCAATCAATTTTTATATAATTAATGAATAATTAATATATGCAAATAAATTTGCATGAAGATTTACATCGTAGTTCGCGTACAATTCAAATGTGACGCGCAGGCTGGTGGTTGTAGGCAGCTTGCAATTTGAACAGTTAGCAAGAGTTCATGGCAGAGCTGGCTCTTCCTCACGATTGTCCTATGTTCCCAGTGTAAGCTAGGAGGTTGCCAGGTTTCTGCAACGCTCCACTAGTAGCGTTGTAGCGCAAGTTTGTGTATGAAATCAGCACAGCTTTCTTGATTTATAAGTTGTGTCAGGTTGACCGTTTACGTTGGTTCAAGGTAAACGTTATCCGTTGTTTGAGGATACGAAATTATAGTAATAATTTACTATTATCAAACTGTGATTGTGATAGTTCAAAGCCTTTTAACCCCTCTCCCGTCTACTCAACTAACTACTGCAACCACCAAAATTTGGAACCACCAACCGCCACTATGTTATACAGTACTAAGACTTTTTGCCCGTTACTATTATGGAAAAGAAGAAAAAATAAATAATCCAATTGAATTGAAATATTCTATTGTGTATATTGCCACGTACTGCGGTGATGAATCAAAGGGTGTACACGCACTGTACCACTGGGACGAAACCCATTTTGAATCCCCACTACGTCGACGTTACAACGCGCAACAAGTAGGGTCTCTGCGTTTGGGGCAATAGTCAAGTGAGAGAAGATGCCGCACTGTTGTGAAGATTATTAAAAGCTGCTTGCGAACGTCAGTCGGTAAACAGCACAACTTCTAACACGTATGAAATTGCCTAATAATGACAGGCGTACGGGTGTGAAACATATTGGGTTGTGTGGACGAGTATGTGTGTCTACACAGTTGTAAAGAGAATATTAAAATTGTACGAGGGAGAGAACAAAAGGAGACTCGCCGAACCGAAAATTTCGTTTATCGCTATCAGATAATAGTATGGAGGTGAAAACAATTACGTTTTGGGGGAGCGGCGATAAGGAAAACGCGTTGTACCTCGCCTTTACCAGGCCGCTGTATTGTGTATGTTTGTGTTTGTTGTAAGCTACAATACCTGCACGTCATAAAATCAATTAAAAAACTAAAAATCGTTTTCTAGTCTTCTTCTTCTTCTTCTCCTTTTTCTCCTTCTCCTTCTCCTTCTTCTTCTCCGTCTTCTTCTCCTTCTCCTTCTACAGCTTCTTCTTCTTCCCTATCTTATTAGTATTTTACTAATGGGTCTCACACCTAATGGTTCCCATTTTTTCACAGTTTGTGAGGAATAGGCCTACTACTTTCTTTTTTGTCTCTGAATTTTCTTACCTCTGAACATTCTCTCGAGACGTCTACACGATTCCACTTTAACTGTGTGGATATTTAATTTTTATCTATTCGCTCGAAAATGAGAATTTTTAAACGTCGGACAAGCGGGGCCCGGAGCTTTAGCCCCCTAACCCCCCCCTCTTAATCCGGCACCGGGTACAGTATAATTATCAGATCCATAGAGAAGTGTGGAGAGGGGCTTCGTTTTGTAGAACGTTGGGCATGTATCTTACTTGTTGAATTTAGAGTTCTCCTGATGGCCCCGTACATATGGTTGAACTTGTGTAGTTTCTTCACCACATCATTGTTTGTAATGTAACATCAAAATTACTAACCTGCTTCAGAACAATGCTACCTGCTAGTAACTACAATACGGCTGCGTACTTCCGGTGTTGAGAAATGTGTCAGTTTACGGTTTGACGGGAAGCTGACACAACGTTTAACGTTGGCGTCCGCAGGCCTTGACACACCTGTCGGCGACGCTTCAAAAATATATTTTCTATTTAAATTTAAATTTCGTCCCAGTAAAAGCCGCTAACGTATGTAACATGACGTCACTCCTTGTCAACGATACACAAGACGTGCATAATCGCCCGTGACACACGAACCAGCTGAAAACGTGAACACGCGCGAAACAAAAGTAATTATCTGATAATGTCATTGTCAACTTTTTTAAGTAAAATTGATCTTTTTGTTATAAGCTCCGGGTTGTGTAAAATTTGGAATTAATAAAATTTGAATCACTCGCCATTAAAAAAAATTTAAGATAAAATTTTTGTTTGTCTTGCATCATCATCATCATCTTCATTACAGGGATTAGGCCCTAGTTGGCCTGTGCCAGAACCCATCTCCTCCTCGGTCTACGAACATCCCTCTTTCCACTCGGCTTGTACTTGAGACCTGCCACTGGCAATCTGGTATCTGGCATTCGGGCCACATGTCCACACCATCTCCTCGTATACTCCTTAATCGTCTATACGTTTGTCTTGCATGTATAAGAAATAGTACATTTAGAGTGCGTATACAATTTCAACACCACATCTCATTCAATTCAGCCTTAATTGATGAAAAAAAAAACACATAGAGACATAACGGAAACCAAACCATAAACATAAACAGGAAACCATAAAGGACAAATCTGGGTGCTAAGGTCCCCAGACGCGCAAAGGAAAAACGAATAAAGTTGGCTGGCACAGCGGGATGTGGAAGAGTGGAGAGATTAAAAAACAATGAATACTTTACTCGTATGTAATTTTCCTTCTATTGTATTGGGTCGGGGGCCAATCAGATAAACTTATCATGACGCCTTTCGAACGAACTCAAGCACAATGTGAGTCGTAACGGAAACACCAAGCGCTAACAGAGTACCGAACGGAGTGTAGAAGTCGTGTGCGTGTCGATTGTCGTTAGCGTGAACGACACTACAAACAGCAAACATTACCTATGCCTGCTTGATTTCCCTAAATGTAACTCGATCACGCTTTCGCGCACTTTATATAAACTTCGCTGACCCGGAACCCGGAACACAGGTCGCTCACGCGTCCGGTACCCTCTCGCCAGCGACTCTGTCAGCTGCCTGACGCTTGTCGCGGGAGTGATACCCTCACAGGCAAGTTGACGTACAAAACGCTCCACACGTTCGACGTTCGTCGAGTATTTTGTGTTCGGTTTCAGCTGATTAAGGTAAAGACTGCTGGCGCTTCTCGTCGCGGCTGCGAGTCCCCCCTACGAATAATGCCGGCGCCGACAGTCAAACAAAGAGGATTACTCTTGTCCGCCAAATAAGTACTGTGGATCAAGCAAGTGTATAACGCCCTGTCGCGCAATGCACTCACCGTCTCTAATCCAGCTGAAACGTTACTACACAGTGACAGTTCCTACACGCCTGTATAAGGAAACTATACTTAGGTTACTACAAAGACACAAGGAAGCAGAAAGCTGGCACAAACACGGAGGTAAATTATTGACACTATCCAAGAGACGTGATTCAAGCAGGTACAGTGAAAGAAGAGTTTCACATGTTTAGTTGCAATGAGAAGAGCAAATTGGAGAGAGGAAAATGCAAGTGATATCTTGAATAAAGGAAAGAAAATATTGTGACTTTATGGTATGAAATTATAAAGCTGACAAAACGAAAAGCCTACCAGATCCAGACAGTCGGTTACTTTAGTCACCACCACCATCATCAGCTTCATCTTCACATCACGGTATAGGCAAGGTGCTACTTAGTACGCCTTCAAAGATTCTCCAACCATTTCTTCCTAGGTCTATCCACACACCTGTGTCCTATAGGTCTACTTGTGGTACAACAAGACGACTATTGAAGAATAAAACACAGAGGGAAACGCAGATAAAGTTCTATAAGATCGTGGCTCTGCCGATTTTGATGTATGGATGTGAAACACGGACTCTGCTGCAAAAGGATAGTTCAAAAATACAGACCTCGGAAATGAAATGTTTAAGAGTAGTTAAGGGATGTAGTTTAAGAGACGTAGTCTGCAAAACGACGACGTAAGGAAAGACCTGGAGGTTCTGGAGAGAATAAAGGAATACAGGCAGAATTGGAAGTCCCACGCGGTAGACACGCGTGTTCCTGAACAAGCGTTTGAATATCGGTCAGTGGGGACGACAGATCGTGGAAGACCCTGAAAAAAATGCGCAGAGACTCTGTGAAGTCGGAACGGGCTGTAGCCCAAGCCATGTAGTGAAGAAGAAGAAGAAGAAGAAGAAGAAGAAGTGATAACAAAGGGCGTGAAGGCGGGTTTTGTATACGTAACAAGACGGTCCTTGTTACCAGTTGAAAAATGTTTTCATCTGCTTGCCAGCTATGAAGACTGAAGACGCTTGCTGCGCCAGCTGTATAACCCCAGCAAGGAGTAATAAAACAATTTTTTTTTTTATCATAGGCCACGACCATTAAGTGCAGAAATGTTACAAAGCAAAGGGATGAGTATATTGAAATTGACGATGACACATGCTTGTACACCCTGCAGTTTGCAGACGATCAAGTGATATGTGCAAACGAAAAAGTAGACCTGGAATATATGACACGTAAACTAAAGGTAGAGTATGAAAAACTGGGAATACGGATGAACATAAAACAAACGCAGTATCTCTATATCGGAGAAGAAACAACAGATTTAATCTTAGAAAACAACGAACGTGTAAAAAAAATGCAACAGCTACAAATACTTAGGGACAAACTTTAATGAAGAAGGAACAGATGATGTTGAAATAATATCAAGAATAAACAAATAAAAACAAATAATTAGATCATTGAATGGGATTCTATGGAGCACAGAAATTGGAAAAAAATTTACGATAGTATGATCAAAAGCACGTTGACGTACGGACCGAAACATGGAGGATAAAAGTACAGGTAAAAGAAAGCTAGAAGCTTCAGAAATGTATGCTCTGAGACGTCCTGCTAGAACTTCAAGGCTAGAGCGAATACGAAGTGAAACGATCTAAGAACAAATGGGCGTACAAAAGACAATCATCGACTGCATTGAAGAAAAACAACTAATCTGGTACGGACACGTACAATGAATGGGAAAAGACCGACTACCAAAGAAAACAATGAGATTGATACCTAGAGAGGCACAGAAAGAAAGGAGGACCCAAGAAAACATGGATAAAGGGCATAAGAAGATAAATGAGCGATAGAGGACTAAACGTTGAAAACTGCAACGACAGACAACAATGGAGGTTAGGCATCGGACAACGTCGTAGGACGTTTAAGCCCGAATTAAAAAAAAAAAAAAAATGTTGCACGGTGACTCGCGTTGCAATGGTTTTGGTTACGGTGACTAAAACGGTCAAATGACGAAAACGTCTCGAGCCACGAAAGGCTACGTAACGCAGCGGGAAGGGTGTTGTTCTTAATGACTAAAAACCTCGAGTGAAAATTACTCGTTGCAAGAAGGCGTTTGTTACGTCACGGTGAGGCGCGAGGCGTTTTGTGTCACTCTGTAGAAACTTCCGGCAAGACTAACAAAGCGTGAACACAGTGTTGTAATAAAAATAAAAATAAATGTGTGAAAACCCACCGAGGACGCGGCAAGAGAGAGAGAGAACAAATAGTAGAAAATTTCTGTACGATTGTGATGGTAAAGAGAACTAGTGGCAGCGGCGGTGGCCGCGGCTACGAGACAAGACAGTCACAGTAATTAACGCAACTGTGACAACTATGTCGTGTACTGTGTTCTTCTTCTTCTGCTTCTTCATCTTCTCCTTGTTCTGTTTCAACTTGTTCTCGATAATTAGCGCCGTTTGTTAGCGTTTATTGTGTACCAGCTGAGATAGAGAGAGAGAGGAGATAGCATCCTTCAAGGATAAATAAATACAAACACACACACACACACACACACACAAGTATGAAATATTCAACAGCATCCCTTTTGTTTTGTCCTAATTATTTGTTTTATTCAGTGGAAAGCCGGAGAGACAAGACTAGAGGACGCACCAACGGATGGACTGGGTATTATTTATCGTGTTCCTGTCTCTTTTCTGTCGTCCTGTTTCTTATTGAAGCAGCCACTTCTCTTCTCTCTCTCTCTCTCTCTCTCTCTCTCTCTCTCTCTCTCTCTCTCTCTCTCTCTCCTTCATAGCGCTACCTATTTGACTGTTAAAATACAGATATTCATTATTAATAATGAATAATACTAATAATAACGATGTTATTATTGTAAAGTGAATGAAAACTCGTGGAACAAAAGCTTTGAAAATTATTTTTGCGTTACACAGAGAGCGACTGAGATTGAATTTCTGCGACTGCCGAAGAGTTGCCTGTTTTTTTTTTTTTTTAATTATGGTAATTAAATTACTGGCAAAATGTATCGTTCTGTTCTTAATTATAAATAAAGACGATTGACTGAAACCTTTCTGAGGATAAAAGCTTGCACGAGATATTTTCCAACAGATGATCATTGTTTAACGCTCCGCGTGTATTTTCAAGTTAGCCACTGCCTGTCTAATTAATTCGTCGTCCATGACTTACGTGGAACGGTGTGAGCAACTTGAATCCCGCTCGAGTCCGAATCTTATCAGTTAAACGCAGAAAACGTTCTTAAACCGTACCATTAATAACTTAAAAGTATACTGAAACCAAGCAGTAAATGATCCATAAACCAGCATCCACGATTCTATAAAGCTGTGTCAGTTAATAGTTAGGTAACTGCAAAATAAAACACGGAAGGATACCCGAATGAAATTTTATAAAACCGTGGCTGTTCCCACATTACTGTATGCTAGTGAAACATGGACTCTTGGTGAAAGGTAAGTGCAGAGGATTCAGGCAGCCGAAATGAAATTTCTAAGAGGGACACAAGGTTGTTCTCTCTTGGATCGGAGAAGGAACGAGGATATTAGACGCGATTTAAACATTATATCATTGCACCAGAAGACTGAAGACCACAGAAGGAGATGTTGTGAACACTTGAATCGCATGCCTGATATGCTGTGGCTGCCTTGGTTTATCACCCTACTGGGAAGAGAGATGTCGGTAGACCGAGGAGGAGATGGGTTCCGGAACCGGTCTAAGGCCTAGTCCTTGGAGTGGTGATGATGATTATCTAAATTTATGTAATAATAAATGTGCTTCGTTCAAAACAGTGAACGACCTCTGCAACTCAGGGAGCACACTACTTAGATTGTAAGATAATTTAATTTCGAGGGAATAAAGCGATAAAATTCTAGATCTGACGGTTTCACAGAGAACAAAAGCACATAGTACAGGCTGGTACTCTGTAATGTATTTTGCAGACTCGCGAGTGGAGCGACAAAATCCGTAAACAATAACTGCCAATTAAACAAGAGAAGACGACTTCTCGCGCGCGCTCCACATAGACGATATCGTTGCCATCTCTCGCTCCCCCCTCTCTCTCTCCCTCCCCTCCCTCCCCTTCCCCTCCCCCTCCCTACCTCCCCATCTCACTGTGAACTAAGAACATTTTGTAATAATAAAAGTTTTCACTTCGTTATATCGACAACTATGGGATACAAAATAAAATAATTATCTTAGGCGCAACAGCAGCCGCCGTCTTCACAATCTGTAAAAAGACTACAAATTATTTAGCGCTTTATTGTGTGTTTGTTGTGTGTAATCTGATTAATCCGCGTCCCCCATCGTGTCTGAAAGTAGATGTAACTCGATTCTTATGCTCTGATAAAATTAGTCTGATTAACACTGATTATTGGATGATTTAATGATCACAGTTAGACTTCTGTCCTCTTCGCAGTCAGGGGCGGAGTATCCATAACGCTAGGGTATGCTGCAGCACCGGGCACCAGGGACTCGGCTGTCAGAGGAGGCACCATCCAGCTGGATTGACTGAGCGAAGGAAAGCTTATGATCTCATAACGCAATTGTTTGGTTTTCTTATGCAGTTATTAACCATGGAGAGTGTCGAGTAGGAAAATCAAGCGAAAGCTCTTATAAACGTTTACTCGATCGATTTGAATAACGATCTTCTAACAGAATTCAAGCACTTTGTGCTACAAGTAAAAGTGCAAGAAAGAGGTTTTTTCAAATCGTTCGAATGAAGATGATATATTCCGTGATACTACAGTTTTTCCGCACAGAGTATTAAACTGTATTGTAAAATGATTGACTGTAAAATGATTGAGGTATTTCCGAATGTATACATTGCTTATCGTCTGCTTTTGACGGTTCCAATAGCTAACTGCCAATCTGAAATATCATTTTCTGTATTAAAACGCATTAACAATGTATTGAGTTATGGGAGATGAGAGATTATCTTAGTTAGCAAGGTAGAATATTGAAAGCGAGATACTTGAATCGGTCGATTTAGAAGAAATTATACAAGACTTCGTTACAGTAAAATCAAGAAAAAAATGGATCGATTAGTATTTTCTAAGTTTAAGTACTACTGTCCTCATTGTAATCACTGCTTAGCTAAATATTTGTTGTAATTTGAGAGTTTAATAAAGTGATTAAATTGTGTATGCCATTTATCAGTGTAAATAATGGATAACAGGTTGAATTTTGAATCGAGTGGGGGGGGGCACCAGTCTGATGACAGCACAGGGCACCACGCGCTTCTAATCCGACCCTGTTCACAGTACAGATACTCAAACGGTATTATTAGTGTCAGACTCGTCGCCATCATCATCATCGTGTTGATTGTATTTAACATTTATTGATTTGCATAAGGCATGTATGATAGCGTTCCATTATCAAATCTCCGCCAGCCGTGCACCAATCTTGTGTTTCAGACTCGAGCTGTTGAGTATGCGACTCTGACGTTGGGAGTACATGTGTAAGAATCACCGCCAAGCACGTTACAGGAATTCGTTCACGTCACCATAGTAACGGTACTGAACTTATGTTGCCACGTTCACGTCCAGATAAACATATGGTCAGTTTTGCACGAATCAGAGTTCTTCCTGCGATTATTGGAACAGACGCCTCTGGTGTGCAGGCTGTAGCTGTGGCTATAGCGGTTAGATATGGATGGATGTAAGAAGAAGAAAGAGGTGGAGGAAGAGACGAAGAAGAAGAATATATCCTTCCTGCGTACGCGTGCATTGAGAGAAAGAGAGAGAGAGTATGATAAACAATAAGAAGTCACGGCAGGTAATTATGCTCAGCTATTGCAGTCAAATAATAGTACAATCAAACTCACGAGATAAGGACGAGCGCGGCTGTGCAACTCAGCAACAGATGAACACACACACACACACACACACACACACACACACACACACACACACACACACACACAACACACACACACACACACACACACACACACACACACACACACACACACACACACACACACACACACACACACACACACTTACGTACTACGTGAACATAGTGAACACAAAGCGTGAGCGAGATACAGTTGAGGTCAGTGAACCTTGTCGGCCACGTAGGTGGCAGTCCAGAGGTGGTGTTGTGCGGGAAAGGAAGCGTCCTTGTCTTATCGGAGCAACCAACGTCCAAACGTTTCAATTAACTTGTCACATCAATGACAAAGGAAACACTCTCTCTCTCTCTCTCTCTCTCTCTCTCTCTCTCTCTCTCTCTCTCTCTCTCTCTCTCTCTCTCTCTCTCTCTCCTGTGTGTTCTATGTGTAAGCGTCCTCGGTGATTATGATTAATGGTAGTTATGTGTTTGTGAACGTTGTAGTTGCTGTTGTTGGTCGCTGCTCGCTTTTCTGACGACGACGATGACGATAAAACGTTACTGCAACAGCAAAACAGAGTGAGAAGGAGGGCGCAATTGTACACAAGAAGAGAGAGAGAGAGGGGGGGGAGTGAGAGGGGCAGCAGAGAGAGTAATAGTGGGAGAAAGTTTGGTATGTGTGCGTTTAATCCAAATGAACGTTGTTCACTGCCTGCTTTTTTGTGTTGACGATAAAACATTACCAACAAAACAGCGAGAAAAGAGAAGGACGTAGTGATGTACAAGTAGATAGATAGATAGAGAGAGAGAGAGAGAGAGAGAGAGAGAGAGAGAGAGAGAGAGAGAGAGAGAGAGAGAGAGAGAAAATGAGAGGGAGGGGAAGCGGGTGTAGTGTAGGAGGAAGTCATTAGCGTTACAACGGTACGCGTTCGGTGGGACACGAGTGAACTGACTTCTTTGTGTCCAGCAAGAAGAAGCAACAGTGCGTCGCCCGCCTACAGTCGTTCGTTGGTAGGCCTTCCTCACAATAAAATACGCACAACAACACCTGGCCACCGCTTTTGTTCTCCACTGACCATCATACAACAACGTTCAAACACACACACAAAGCCAATTAAACAACAACAACATCAACATCTCTCACGCCGTCCAAATTGAATTGCCGGCCGGTCCGTGTGTAGCGCAATCAGCCGGTCCAAACTTCTTTGTTTGGCGTCCAACCGTGTCCAAACGGTTCCACCCTATTTATTTAATAACACGGTACTACGCCGTCAGTGTTTCCGTTGTATTGTTTCTCCTCTGACAGACAGACAGACGTCGAGGCGTCGTGTTGACTTCCGGATCGGGAAGACAGCGACTAGTTTCCAAATCTACACGTGTCGCCGCTACTTGTGAGTGATTCTGGTGCAACTTACATTCTTGTTCACAGTCGATTCCAACCTACACACTTTTTACACGTTTGCATATTCATATGCTTCTCCTTTGGTAGCCTGTTTCCACTGAGATCACGGTTCGTTTTACTTTGACGTTCAGGTCGATGCCATGGCACTGACTCTTAATCTTAGTTCCTGCAAAACAGGACATCTGGCAACAAAGCAGTACACATTCTCCTAGTCTAACAGTTCTAATTATAATACCCGACTTTTCTTCTTCTTCTTCTTCTTCTTCTTCTTCTTCTTCTTCTTCTTCTTCTTCTTCTTCTTCTTCTTCTTCTTCTTCTTCTCAGCTATGAATTATGACGTCACTACAAAATATATCTTCTGTACTTGCAGACGGCCATGCAGTCGTTGCTTCTTCAGAAGACGATCTCTAAAATGCAGTTCATTTTTGTTCTCCAATAGGAAAATATTACGACTGTGAAGAATCAACCGCCTAAAGGAAATTAACGACATTGAAAAGCAATTGGGGCGGGTTGGAGCAAATATTTTATACGAAGAAAATACTAGAGCAAATAAATACTTTTACCGATATTAACTGAAGACTCGTTGGGCATATTAATTAAAAACATATTATACACAAACGCTTGATAATTTAAGAATTTATTTTATATCTCTAACAATGTTTTTTCTGTCAGTTAGACTATTCTCAAAGAGTTGGGAGAAGAACAACTAGATACAAAGAATAAAATACGCAATACAATAGTGCTGTATTTTTTCTTAGTTTTTCAATTTTTTAAAAAAGGCGTAATTATAAATATAAGTTTATTATTATTGTTACGACGGCATCACTTTGATCGTCGTATGGTACACTGTAAAAAAATTACAGACACCAATGAAGTCACTAATCAACAGCTTTAATTAATCACAAATAACAGTTTGTAATCGACAAGTTATTCGACAAGATCATACTCGTACAATAATTCAACTTATTTTTTTTTTCAAATACGTCTAACACCTTAAAGGACAGATAATTGTTGAGATATCCTACAGCTATTCTTGTTACGTTACGCGAAACATATTTGATGTTAAATGTTACTTATCCCTAATTGAGTTCTAACTCTACTGGTAGATTTTATGCTTTCAAAGTCTGGACAGCCAGAATGTAAGCTTCCTTTACTCAGTGATCTCTCGCAACTGGCCGTAGCCGTTTCAGTTATTAAAAAAAAAAAAGGAAAAAGCAAAACAAACACATGGTTGCTATAAAAGTTTTCATCCTAGATCGCGCATACTAATGTAGTACATTATGGTGGGTCCCGGCTGACGAAGGCAACAGGCGTGCAAAGGTTCGTTCGATCAGCATACAATTATAAACAACAGCTTGTTCGCGTGCTCTGCGACGACGAGGAGGAGGAGGAGTTCGCCATTAAAGGTAACTGAACACACACACACACACACACACACACACACACACACACACACACACACACACACACACACACACACACACACACACACACACACACACACACACACACGAGCACGTGAAGTTGAACTTTACATAATGCGATTACACCGGCGGGGTGTTGGTACTGCGGCGTTTAAAATGTCAGCGAGCGCAAAGCTCGCAAAGAGGGTGACGTTTGAGAGAAACTTTCACCCGAACAACGAAGAACGAAGATCGATAAATACATCACACACGCGAACTGGCTAAGGATGACGACGGCTCAGTGCCAGTGCCTCAATATGGTAACTACGCGCGCAATACGTTAATTGTGTTGTTGTACGACGACACACGACAGCTGACTGGCGTTCGACACCTCTACAGTAGCCGCTCATGTGCGCGCACAATATCCCAGTGTATTGTAGAACCACGGTCTAACAAAACGCAGACCCACAGATGCCTAATGTTTTATATGCGGTAAAAATGCAACTGAGCTACGAAGCTAACGCTCATAACGGTGAGTAAACTTCAAACCACATGACAGAATATACTAATGTTCCCTCGCAAAAAATAAATACCATCTTTATATAATTTAAATTTATTTAATATTTTTAAATTCTTTACCTCAAGATGTTTTTATATTATTAAGTACATGTTTCGGGAATCGTATATTGTTCTCATCCTCAGCCTTCCTGATTTTACGTATATCTTGTGGAGTATTTGTGTTTTGGTTGGTTGGTCGTTATGGTTTCCTAATGGTTTTTGGTATTTTATACTGGTATTATTGTGTGTGATTGTGGTGTGTATATTAGCTTTTTTAGTATTTTCGATGTTGAGTGCTTTGAAAATTGTGTCATGTTTTGTATTGATTTGTATTTGTTCAGGAATTAGTTTGTTTGTTTTGTGTTTGTATATTTGTAAATTTTCCCATATGTTAATTACGGTGCCTTTGTGTGGTATGTGTTTTATTAGTCTCATGTTGGTTATGTCTGGGAATTCATGTCCTGTGTTTATTGCAAATTAGATTGTGGCCAAATTAGATTTATATATTTCTGTTTTTTTTTGTAGGCATTTAGATGTTCAAAATAACTTTTTTTTAGTTGTTTTTTTGTTTGTCCTATTTAACATTTATTGCAATCTTGGCATTCAATTTTGTATATACCATTGGTTGTTGTATTATCTTTGTTGTATGGGTTATTTAGGTTTTTGTAAATAATTTTTGTTAGTTTTGTATACTATTTTATTTTCTGTGTTTTTAAATAGTCTTGTTAGCTTTGTCATCTTATTATTTATGTATATGAATGTGGCCCTTTTTTTGTAATATAATTAAAGTATAAATTACACACAAGACTCTTCTTCTTCTTCTTCTTCTTCTTCTTCTTCTTCTTCTTCTTCTTCTTCTTCTTCTTCTTCTTCTTCTTCTTCTTCTTCTTCTTCTTCTTCTTCTTCTTCTTCTTCTTCTTCTTCTTCTTCTTCTTCTTCTTCTTCTTCTCCTCCTCCTCCTCCTCCTCCTCCTCCTCCTCCTCCTCCTCCTCCTCCTCCTCCTCCTCCTCCTCCTCCTCCTCCTCCTCCTCCTCCTCCTCCTCCTCCTCCTTCTTCTTCTTCTTCTTCTTCTTCTTCTTCTTCTCCTTCTCCTTCTTCTTCTTGCTTGGCATTCGCCCGTCACTATGCCCCTTAATCAGGCTGATGAAGCAGTTTGAATTACGTAGCGGGAGACCAACCATACTTCTCCTTTCTGCAGTGGCTCCAATCAGCGTCCTTCTTTTACCCACTTTCTTGGAAACCTCATCAATAGGTACTCTTTCCGTTCATGATATTCTTAAGAACCTCCTGCAATAGCTTTAAGATAGCTAGTCTCCAGTTTCTGCAACGAGCGTGTTTCCGAGTCGTATGTCCACAGGGTCAAATGAAATTCTCTATAAATGTCTATATGTTTCTGGAAGAGATTTCCTCGTCTCGGGCTGATCTGGGACAAGCCTTCTTCAGCCGAATGGAAGGATGTGAGGAGACGCACGCATACCATTTCAGGCCGGAAACGAAGAAGATGGAGGCACAATGGAGGTAGGGTAGTGCGTGTGCGCGTGTGTGTGTGTTTGTGTGTAAATGTAGTGTGTGCTGGTAATAGAAGTAATGGAAATGGCTGATGGAAGTGCCATAAAGCCTGTACATGAGGGCAGCCAAGACAGGGACGAATAACACAGGTTGCCAAAGCTGGAAGGAAGCGACACAGAGGCGTCAAGGTAGGCCGGGGACATAAAGGAGAGGGTTGAAGACTAGGTAAGTAATTGGGGAAAATTTTAAATGTTATGTGATCAGGAAGAATGGCAGGTGGAATATGTTTGAAGATGGGAATTAAGTGCTTCTATTTCTTTGACGCTGACGGCGAGGAGTTCTGGGAGGAGATCCATCGGCTATGGTAAGGAGGCGGTTTATGAGGAAGGAAGGTATGCGGGTGTTGCGGGTAGTTCTGCTGATGAATTGGAGGGAAGTGCGTTGTTTTGCTTTTTGTGAGTATTTCCAATTGATCTTGTATAGGAAGAAGTCGAGGTTTGGGTAGAGTTTGTTGAGGGCACACAGAGCGCCAATGGAGGTTGTGGTAAGGGGAGGTCTGAGGTAGATAAGTCGTGGGCTTGCCGTTCGGTAGGGTTAAAGGCGGGCGTGACCAGCTGTTGTTTTTTTTTTTTAATTTATGTAAGTAATTTAAATGAACCAGTTTCTTCATTTCGTTCTAGACCACATTTTTCCCATCTCCTCAAAGATGCACGCTTTCCGCGTTCTCCCGAGTTCCTCTTTTCCCTTTTCTGTGTGTAACCGAGTTTGACAACTTTTTTAAGCCAACGACTATCAGTCGTTCTTTCCACGCGGCCATACTGTTGCCTATAAGGCGTTTCGTATGTGTGCGCCGTCAAAAATTATCTTGTCTACACGAATTTGTCTCCTGATGTCTGCATTTTAAGACGATTGGAACTCGAGCACGACACAAGTCCGTTTCTGCTGGTTGGAGTCGGTATTCGGCAGTTTCCTTATGTTTCGTCTCCCAAGTTTCAGATCCATAAAATACTTTTTAAGATGACAGACTAATGATCTTGGTTTTTTAGATTATTTTCCCACTCCAAAGCACTGAATTCAGCTGGCATGTTACCATTCCTGCTTCATCTTAATTGAAGCAGGTAAACCGTGAACAGCTCCTAGAGTGGGCCTGATCAATTGTGGAGTAAGAGAAGGGTGCCCATTATCACCTTCTCTTATTAATTTATATATTTACGATGTCATACAAAACTTGCAGGTGCGTCTTCCAGAGAATTTTATGATTGGTCACTCCACAATTGACACTTTGTTGTTTTGTTGTTTGCAGACGGTCAGGCTATTCTGTCGGACTCGGAAAACAGGTTCCAGATGGGTATACATTTGTTAAATGGAATATTCAAAGACTCTGGATTACAAATATCCACACGAAGACCAAGGTGATGGCTTCTCGTGGAACTGATCCCGTACTGGCCAAAATTGTTAAAGATGGTACTGTCCTGGAACAAGTCAGCAATTTTGAATACCTAGGCTACAGTGTGTCTAATAATACAAGCAACGACGTGGTGAATAAATAAGTTGCATAAGTTCAACCTTATATGCGGGACCATTAGGCGAACACTTAAGTCAGCAAGTAAAGAAACACGCCTGAAATTCTACAAGGTGATGGCCCTTCCACACTTCTTTATGGATCTGAGAATTGGACTTTAACGAAAGGCCAGACCAGTCACATTCAAGCGGCTGAAATGAGATTTCTCAGGCACGTGGCAGGGAATACTCTCCATGATCATAGAAGAAATATACGACAGGAACTGAACATTTGAGTATACTCGACAGGATTGCCCAGTATCGGTTGAATTGGTGGCAACATCTTTGCCGAATGGATGACTCCCGCATTCCCAAACAACTATGGATCTATAAGCCGAAGGGACGGAGAGGTGTGGGACGTCCGAGGAAGCGGTGGGGTGACCAGCTCTAATCTTTGCCTGTTCGAGACCTGAACAAACCATAATTTGTTTAATCCTTGAAGATGATGGTGGTGGTGTTGATGATGATGTGATGTTACCATTTTCCTTCTTTTATTTGCTCCTGATATCTTCATTACTTGCATCGTCCTTTGTTAATTTCACCCCCAAGTTATTAAACTAAAAAACTATTTTTTATACCATACGCATCTACTGTCATATCAGGTTCTTTACTTCCAGTTACCAGCTGCTTTGTTTTTTTGGAAACTTTATGTCGAGGCCTCAACACTTGTATTCGTTATGAATATATACTATGACCTATGTAAATTAAATAAACATAAATCCACAAAATATTGATTTGTTGTAGTTATCGTTCTTTTTTATTTAAAACAAACTTTTATACAACGTTTATTTAATAATAATATGATTACGTCGTCCGTGTTACGAGAAAAAAACGTTTAAAACCTCTTATTAAAACGAAAAACGTTTAATAAAAAGGAACAAAGCAGCACATCCACATACATGGAGCAAAAGTGTATCTACTTTCACATTTTAGTAATAACGACGTGTGTAATCCCCTAGCCGGTGTAGCGTATTTGTCTAGCATTTTATTTTTATTTCGTCCGCCGCCGCCTCCTCGTCCGTTCGCCTGTCGTCTCGCCCTTTCAACGGCCGTTTAGCGAACGTTTATTTCCAGTTTTATTGAGCGTATATGTGAAATTAAATAGCGGAGTTGACATAAACATGGACACTTAGCAGCGGGGTGGGTGTTGCTCGCTTCGTGTCGTTACTGCTAGATGTCGCCAGTATCGCGTTATCCGCGTGTTCGATCTCTACGACACTAACTTATTATACTATCTAATGTGTACGATGCGTGTGTACACGTAGGCGTCATGCTATCGATTCTAAACTTGCGAGACCGTCTTAGACCTTAATTGTGTTTTTATTATTATGTAAATATCGTTAGACGCTAGCGTCATTGCTGGATCTATAAAAATGAATATGTAGGGTCTACTTTCTTTTTTTTAAACGAACGTATTCGACACTACTTTTTCAAATCTGCGTTACAAGGAATAACACGTAAAGATTTTACTGTAATACTGCATTATTTTACATTGCTATATTTAATACGGTATTCTACTTGTTAAAATCTTATTTTGTGACTTTTAACTGGAAATTTCGGTTGGGTCATAAAATGAAACGAAAACTGCTTTATTTACTTTTTTCGGAAAGACGAGGTAACGTAGATCAGAACAATAAATTTCAGTATTAGTTTTGAACAAAACCACCTACCTTTGCATTCATCCGTTACCGTAACTTACTATAAAAAGATAATTAATTAAGGGAATGCAATAAGCCATTTCTAAAAAAAAATCTCTTGAAACGACAATTTTGAATTCTGTCGTCCATAACGTTTCCAAGTTTTATCATAATATCATGTACACAACACTTGTCTGACACGGAACTCCAATTTTTTTAGGCAAATCTTCTTCTTCTTCTTCTTCTTCTTCTTCTTCTTCTTCTTCTTCTTCTTCTTCTTCTTCTTCTTCTTCTTCTTCGCGAGTATACGGTTCAAGCCTATTACGTCGTCCGTTGTTACAACCGATCTCTTCATCTATTCAGCTGGAGGCCGTCACAGACTTCTTTTATCTTTAGGCATAGACTATATATTGCATTTACGTGTGGTATTCTTCATAGGTCCATACGCTCTACATGGTCAAACCATTTGCGTCTGTATTCCCTCACCGTGTCATTCATTGGTCGGACAGCTAATCCGTCGTTCCTTTTCCTTTTTAGACGTTTGAAAATGCTTAATTTCTCTGAACGAGCTACCAACCCGATTTCAGGAATGTCCGGTACTGGGGCTGCCACCTTCGAGCCTCCAGACCTGCTCTGGATTTCATTCGGAGACACCTTCTAGGCTTTTCCGCTCTGTCCTAGAATTTTCCTCCTCGCCTTCGTGACCGTTGATCATGTGTCACCTGTTAACCAAGGCCGGAGCTCTATATCTGGGCGCTGCCGTGCGGAGCCAGACGGACCCGGGTTTTTAACGAGGTCGATACTCCTGCCGCTACTGTTTCCTCATCATTTACAAGTTGAGACCCCGGGCTTGCGGCCGTCAGTGTTAAACAACACCGTTGGCAGAATAGATAAACATTTTCATTGGAAGTTACCTTTGCCTAACCCAACTTTCGCTTGTTGCCAGTAGGCGTTTACCATCTGACGAAGCTCAAATGTTTGCTGCTCTTGTTGTTGTTGTTGTTGTTGTTGTTGTTGTTGTTGTTGTTGTTGTTGTTGTTGTTGTTGTTGCTGCTGCTGCTGCTGCTGCTGATGATGATGACATTCATTGTTCCTCTTTATTCCTCTTTTCTTGACTTGTTTATTTGAGAACTTTCAGTAACGTAGTTCAACTGCGACGCTTACGTTAGAGCGTGTAAAGTTTGTTGGGATAAGATTCAGACCGAAGCTAGTGGACACTTTAACGAGACAATTTTGAATATGCGACGTGTTTTCCACCTCTTAGCGTGTCTGTGTTTACTTTATCAAGACATCAGACTCTCGTTTGTCTGTAAACAGTGTCTTGATAAAAAAACAGTGTACAAATTATTAAAACCGGGTTGAAAGAAAATTTGTGTGTGTGTGTGTGTAACAGACAGATAAAAGCGGGGCATTCTCTGCTTAGGAGACGCGGTTTGGACAAGTTTACCGCACAAGTCATTTGACAGGTTATCTCGTCTAATCTAACCGGGTAGATTGTGGCGATGGAAACTACTAGCACGGTTGTGGGCGGGGGTTGTTCGTCGTCGTCGTCGTCGTCGTAGCCGCGAGGGAGGAGGCGGAGGGTGTGTACAGTGTAGTCTGCTATTGTAAACAGTGTGTACAAGAAAATGAGAGCGACCGCGCTCCGGGGGGTAAATTTTAATCGTTTTCAATCCGCTTACTACCACAGGAACAAGCAACCACCCAGCATCCACCGCCACCGGCCTCAAAAAGGTAAACCCAGTGGCGACCCCTCTATACGCTACTACTGTGTTTGTTCAACCTTTAAAAATGGCTACTGGCGGCTCGACGTCATCTCGTAAACAAATACAGTATCGCCCTTTATTTTCACGCGCGCGTGCGGGCACACTCGCCGAGCCGGTGACTTTGAGTTTTCACGTCGGAACAGCAAATTTACAGTTTCACTTCTTCTTCTTCTTCTTCTTCTTCTTCTTCTTCTTCTTCTTCTTCTTCTTCTTCTTCTTCTTCTTCTTCTGCTTCTGCTTCTGCTTCTGCTTCTCCTCCTCCTCCTCCTCATCCTTCTTCTTCTTCTTCTTCTTCTTCTTCTTCTTCTTCTTCTTCTTCTTCTTCTTCTTCTTCTTCTTCTTCTTCTTCTTCTTCCCTCCAGGGTTGTAATCTTTCGTCATCTTTGGTATTCTACTTTCTTCCATTCTATTGATGTTTTGAACCCGTATTCTTCTGTATTTTATAATCCTCTCATTAACTGCAAAAATATCTAAATCACTTCTTATCTCTTCATTTCTTATATGTTCTCGTCTGATAGGCCTACATCTTTTAACTGATCTCAGAAATTTCATTTCTGCTGTTTGTATCTTCTGTTCATCTTTTTTTTCTTTATGACCCAAGTTTCAGAACCATGCAGTAGTGTAGGTATTGCCATTGTTATAAAATTTTTAAAGACGGCTCTGGTGCCGCTTGGATCTACTCAAGACCGTCGTGCGTGGTGAAGACCCACACCCGTTTGGAGGTGGTCCTATAACAAAAGACGACGGATCTAGACCAGAGAAGGTGGATAAAAAATCTAGCCGGAATAGGGCTGGTTGCCCTATACGGTGGTCTCAATCAACCATTCACAATTCCAACAGTAGCCCCGGAAACCAGGAGAGGTATAATGATAAAGACATTCGTTTTCAAATATTCCTTTTGTTTTGTTTTGTGTGTGACAGATTTTTCGGCAGTTCTCCGGTAATCATCATTTCAAAGCGGTCTCTCAGCACTTATCTGTGATAGTGCTACGCTGAGCAAATGGAAATTAAGCGTTGTGTGAGCATCGTCAGGATTACGTACTACCCTCACACGTTGTGGATCAGCGATCGCCAAACTTCCCAATTCACCGAGCGTTGTCAAACTTAAAATTCGCGGTGAGCTACTTAGGTAAGCTGAAGCCTATTCGACGATGTGCATGTGACTAAACGTTAATGTTTTCCGAGAAAAATCAAACATAAAACACATTATTCAAGTAAAAGAAATTTAATTTTTACTTCCATATTCCTTAAGGAATGGAAGTATGGTGATGGCAAAAAAAATCGTGTTCGAGATTATTGCAGATTCTGATTCTACTACACTCAAAACATGAAAAAAAGTCGTTTTCCGAAAAGTGTCTGTGTGTGTGTGTGTGTGTCTGTGTGTCTGTCTGTGTGTGTGTCTGTAGATTTTTTTTCTATGGCAAACGATAACTGCCGCAAATTCAAACAGAATCAAATAATTTTTTGCATACAGCCCTGATTTGTAGAGTACTCAAGACCTATTGTTTTTGGTGAAGATCGGTTGAGGGGAAGGGGTAGTTTACCTGCAACGTTTTTTATCAAGCGTATTTTCTATGGCAAACGATAACTGCCGCAAATTCAAACAGAATCAAATAATGTTTTACATACAGCCCTGAATTGTAGAGTTCTCAAGACCTATTGTTTTTGGTGAAGATCGGTTAAGGGAAAGGGGTAGTTTACCTGTAACGTTTTATGTTTTAACAAGGGTATTTCCTATGGCAAACGATAACAGCCGCAAATTCAAACAGAATCAAAAGATTATTTGCATACAGCCCTATATTGTAGAGTTCTCAAGACCTATTGTTTTTGGTGAAGATCGGTTAAGGGAAAGGGGTAGTTTACCTACAACGTTTTTTTAACAAGGGTATTTTCTATGGCAAACGATAACAGCCGCAAATTCAAACAGAATCAAATAATTTTCTGCATACAGCCCTGATTTGTAGAGTACTCAAGACCTATTGTTTTTGGTGAAGATCGGTTGAGGGGAAGGGGTAGTTTACCTGCAACGTTTTTTATCAAGCGTATTTTCTATGGCAAACGATAACTGCCGCAAATTCAAACAGAATCAAATAATTTTTTGCATACAGCCCTGATTTGTAGAGTACTCGCGACCTATTGTTTTTGGTGAAGATCGGTTGAGGGGAAGGGGTAGTTTACCGGCAACGGTTTTTTTTATCAAGGGAAATTTTTTTTTTGGCAAACGATAACAGCCGCAAATTCAAACAGAATCAAATAATGTTTCGCATACAGCCCTGAATTGTAGAGTTCTCAAGACCTATTGTTTTTGGTGAAGATCGGTTAAGGGAAAGGGGTAGTTTACCTACAACGTTTTTTTAACAAGGGTATTTTCTATGGCAAACGATAACAGCCGCAAATTCAAACAGAATCAAATAATTTTCTGCATACAGCCCTGATTTGTAGAGTACTCAAGACCTATTGTTTTTGGTGAAGATCGGTTGAGGGGAAGGGGTAGTTTACCTGCAACGTTTTTTATCAAGCGTATTTTCTATGGCAAACGATAACTGCCGCAAATTCAAACAGAATCAAATAATTTTTTGCATACGTCAGTGAATTGTAGAGGACTCAAGGCCTTTAGATTTTGGTGAAGATCAGTTAAGCGGAAGGGGTAGTTTACCTGCAACCTTTTACGTTTTAACAAGAGTAAAGTACTTGAAAATTCATTTAAACTTTTTCAAACAATGGTAATTGTTGAAAATAAAATAATTTTGTTGCCAGGCAATCTGAAAATTTCAGATTTTGTACCACAAAATCTGAAAAGATTATACGATAGTTTATGAAATGGTTAATAATACGTCAGTGGAAGGTGTAATGAGAAATTAGCAGAAATGGTAACCTGGGGAATGTTAACTGTTCTGTAGATACAATTTTGTCAGAATGTTTGGAAATGATCATCAACATTGAAGAAACATAGTAGAAACATAGAAAGTAAGCATATTAAGAAACATATGTAAGTACTTATTATAAAAAAATAATGTTTGTTTTTTGATAAAGTCATTTTGATTATAAAATATAAATATTTACAACAAGAAAAGAATTTTCAGTTTTCAAAATTTAAATATATTTTTATAAAACAATGGGTTCTTCATTGAGGTGGGGACCATGTCACTCGCTCCATCTCAAGCCTCTCCCATTTTGCAGAAAAAGAGGACCCTGTCAAGGCTGATACTTTGAGGACAGTGACAGGGCTTTCCACCAAATTCAGCAGAGTGACAGGTAGGCCCAACTCTGATTGGCTCCTCAGATTTCCCCAGCGTTAGTAGGTTCTATGAAAATATTTTATTTCAAAAATGATTTTAAATATAAATCTTAGATATGTTTTATGTTTTAACATGGGTAATTTTTTATATGACGAACCATAACTGCCGTAAATTCAAACAGAATCAAATAATTTTTTACATATGTGCCTGAGCTATAGAGAACTCAATGTCTGTTGATTTTGGTGAAGATCGGTTACGGGGAAAGGGCAGTTTACCTGAAACATTTTTTGTTGTAACATGAGTAAAGTACTTAATTTTGATAAAGTATCCTGATAAGATCTTAATAATCCACTGTAGAAACGTAGATGAAATATCTATAAATGAAGAGGCTAGTTGTACGGGCTGGGGGTAATTTTCTATAAATCAAAATTATAGTTGAAGGGGGAGGGGATAATATTTTTTATATGTGTACTACGTTATTGGCAAGAAAGAAGTATTTTTTTGTTAAAATTCCTTCCCTGGCTGTTTGGCTGAAAATGATTTTAAATATAAATCTTAGAATATGGAAGTCATGTATGGTTCTCCATACCGATATTTTCATTTTATGGTTGTTATAAATTACATATGCATCTTTGTATAACATCCATTCAGTTTGTACTGTGGCTTTCTATATATATTGCAACGTTACAAGTAATATTATGAATACAGTTCCGTGTTTATAACCAACGCAATTGTATTGTGTAAACCACCGGCTGGGTCATAGAATTTTGTGTGTTCGTTGCGTTAAGTATAATAGTTGCACAATAACCTTTTTTTTTGTATAGAAGAGTGAGACGTTTATGGCTTGATATAATTAATTAAAGTATTGAAAACAATAAATAATCGATTTATTAATTACTATCTTAAAGAAAAAATGTATTATTAAAAATTGTTTAATATGAATTCAGAATTTCAGAATATGTCCTTTTATAAGAAGACACGATGCAAACATATTATACCTCTTATATATATAACACACAATAATAACATATAAACATAAAAACATACAAACACATGAAAAAATTATAAAATTATTTAAATCGCTTGAATGTCTGTCAAGAGTCGTTATTAATTGTCAAAGGGTGTCATTATTATAGTTGCTTGGGTGTTAACTTTGAATCATTATTAACATTTTTACTTCCATATTCCTTAAGGAATGGAAGTATGGTGATGGCAAAAAAAATCGTGTTCGAGATTATTGCAGATTCTGATTGTACTACACTCAAAACATGAAAAAAGTCGTTTTCCGAAAAGTGTCTATGTGTGTGTCTGTCTGTCTGTCTGTGTGTCTGTAGATTTTTTTTCTATGGCAAACGATAACTGCCGCAAATTCAAACAGAATCAAATAATGTTTTGCATACAGCTCTGAATTGTAGAGTTCTCAAGGCCTGTTGTTGTTGGTGAAGATCGGTTAAGGGAAAGGGGTAGTTTACCTGTAACGTTTTATGTTTTAACAAGGGTATTTCCTATGGCAAACGATAACAGCCGCAAATTCAAACAGAATCAAAAGATTATTTGCATACAGCCCTAAATTGTAGAGTTCTCAAGACCTATTGTTTTTGGTGAAGATCGGTTGAGGGAAAGGGGTAGTTTACCTGCAACGTTTTTTAACAAGGGTATTTCCTATGGCAAACGATAACAGCCGCAAATTCAAACAGAATCAAAAGATTATTTGCATACAGCCCTGAATTGTAGAGTTCTCAAGGCCTGTTGTTTTTGGTGAAGATCGATTGAGGGAAAGGGGTAGTTTACCTGCAACGTTTTTTTAACAAGGGTATTTTCTATGGCAAACGATAACAGCCGCAAATTCAAACAGAATCAAATAATATTTTGTATACAGCCCTAATTTGTAGAGTACTCAAGACCTATTGTTGTTGGTGAAGATCGGTTAAGGGGAAGGGGTAGTTTACCTGCAACGTTTTTTTGTCAAGCGTATTTTCTATGGCAAACGATAACAGCCGCAAATTCAAACAGAATCAAATAATTTTTTGCATACGTCCCTGAATTGTAGAGGTCTCAAGGACTTTCGATTTTGGTGAAGATCGGTTAAGGGGAAGGGGTAGTTTACCTGCAACCTTTTACGTTTTAACAAGAGTAAAGTACTTGAAAATTTATTTAAACTTTTTGAAACAATGGTAATTGTTAAAAATAAAATAATTTTGTTGCCAGGCAATAAAATTAAATTTTTTTCATTTTAATGTAATATAATATTTTTCATTTAATACGGCAATAAAAAGGTAGGTAAGACACAAACACACACACACACACACACACACACACAATTCACGTTATTTCTGGCCTCACTCATGTTTATTTTCTTACGTTTGCACGCTTTTTAAATGGAAAGTGCCGAAACCCACACCAACATAACGCGTGCAAGCCGAAAAAATGGACATCAATTTGCTTACTGGCGAAGCTAGTAGTTAATGAATGTGTAGGCAAAAATCTTATCTTAAATTTTTTTTAAGGAATCACTAAAAGGACGGTGGGTCAAATCGGACGCTGAGGTAGAGTTTGCTGTACCCGAATGGTTCCACAAACAGCCGTAAGAATTTTACTAGCAGGGAATCTACAGGTTAGCGCAACAGTGGAACTCATGTCTTAATGTTATTGGAGACTTCTTTTAAAATCGCTGAATAAAAAATGCTTTACAGCTCTATACATGTGTCTATTGAACAATCCTTGTATTAGTCATACACAATAATACAACTGATTGAACTTCAAATTTTTAAACTTGATTAGTTTCTATATATATGTTTAATGTTACAAATAATTCAAATAACAATCTTGATCATCTGTTAGTTCAGCGGAATAACAGTGACACTTTTAATAACCGCATAAAATAAACACTTAGAAACAACACAGGCGCTTTAACTTAACTGTTTGGACCACAGAAGTGAGGCATGCCTCAACGCTCTATGTGTACAGCGCGGGACAATCCCCCCTCCCTACACTTCCCTATCGTACCACTACATTGCTTACATACAATGTATACAAAAAACGCTGAGGCAAGTTCAGGTTGCCTCATTCGCTTTAAACGAACTATGCCGAATCTCACCTGTCACCATCTAGTGGTCGCTCAATAAAGCACGTTTCGGTTTAATAAATTTGACAGTCGCAGTAACAATGTATAATCTTTACGTTATGTAGTTCATACGTATTTATAATTTTTATTCTACAGAATTTTTTAGGGTAGGCATTGCCTCAATTGCCTCCATGTAACTTCGCCACTGATATATATGTGTACAACGTTATCGGCAACAAAGAAGTAGTTTTTGTTAAAATTCCTTCCCGGGATATTTGGCCGTAGTCCAATGTTTTCTATAAAAACCAGACATTTCGGCAATGCCATCGACTTCCATCATCAGTGAAAATCGAGTGCGATAACGTGAGGTGGTATACGTTAGTGACCACAGTACTGTGGTTAAGGCTGAAGCAGTAAGTAGAAAGAAGTAGTTTCTATGGTAATATTTCATTTCGAAAATGATTTTAAATATAAATCTTAGAATATGGAAGTCATGTATGGTTCTCCATACCGATATTTTAATTTATTAAAGGGCCACTGTGTATTTTTGCTGCAACGTTTTTTATCAAGCGTATTTTCTATGGCAAACGGTAACTGCCGCAAATTCAAACAGAATCAAATAATTTTTTGCATACGTCAGTGAATTGTAGAGGACTCAAGGCCTTTAGATTTTGGTGAAGATCAGTTAAGGGGAAGGGGTAGTTTACCTGCAACCTTTTACGTTTTAACAAGAGTAAAGTACTTGAAAATTCATTTAAACTTTTTCAAACAATGGTAATTGTTGAAAATAAAATAATTTTGTTGCCAGGCAATCTGAAAATTTCAGATTTTCTACCACAAAATCTGAAAAGATTATACGATAGTTTATGAAATGGTTAATAATACGTCAGTGGAAGGTGTAATGAGAAATTAGCAGAAATGGAAACCTGGGGAATGTTAACTGTTCTGTAGATACAATTTTGGCAGAATGTTTGGAAATGATCATCAACATTGAAGAAAAAGTAAGCATATTAAGAAACAGATGTAAGTACTTATTATAAAAAAATAATGTTTGTTTTTTGATAAAGTCATTTTGATTATAAAATATAAATATTTACAACAAGAAAAGAATTTTCAGTTTTCAAAATTTAAATATATTTTTATAAAACAATGGGTTCTTCATTGAGGTGGGGTCCATGTCACTCACTCCATCTCAAGCCTCCTCTCCCATTTTGCAGAAAAAGAGGACCCTGTCAAGGCTGATACTTTGACGACAGTGACAGGGCTTTCCACCAAATTCAGCAGAGTGACAGGTAGGCCCAACTCTGATTGGCTCCTCAGATTTCCCCAGTGTTAGTAGGTTCTATGAAAATATTTTATTTCAAAAATGATTTTAAATATAAATCTTAGATATGTTTTATAAATCTCATGTTTTATGTTTTAACATGGGTAATTTTTTATATGACGAACCATAACTGCCGTAAATTCAAACAGAATCAAATAATTTTTTACATATGTGCCTGAGCTATAGAGAACTCAATGTCTGTTGATTTTGGTGAAGATCGGTTACGGGGAAAGGGCAGTTTACCTGAAACATTTTTTGTTGTAACATGAGTAAAGTACTTAATTTTGATAAAGTATCCTGATAGAAACGTAGATGAAATATCTATAAATGAAGAGGCTAGTTGAACGGGCTGGGGGTAATTTTCTATAAATCAAAATTATAGTTGAAGGGGGAGGGGATAATTTTTTTTTATATGTGTACTACGTTATTGGCAACAAAGAAGTATTTTTTTGTTAAAATTCCTTCCCTGGCTGTTTGGCTGAAAATGATTTTAAATATAAATCTTAGAATATGGAAGTCATGTATGGTTCTCCATACCGATATTTCAAATTCTATTGCAAGATTGCAAGAGATAACATGAATGGTTCAGTTAAATATTGTATCGAAATGCATTCTTGGATGTTGTGCTGTAGGAAGACATTTCAAGGACGTAATTGGTCTGTGCAGTCGATATTACATTAACAGATTGGCCGCGGACTCTGTCTCTATAGGAGAATGACGGACACAACCAAGCAAACACCTGTTCGTTTAAATCCAAGACACCGAGGTATAATTATGAGACTAATAGGGGTTTATCACCGCCAGCCTTTGTTCTTAGGAGACGAACTCACGCAGCCGGGCCTACTTCTGATTAGGACGGCGAGGCCTCTGTGCCCCTTCCATCACAACCCTTCGTACGCATGCGGGGTGGGTTTCAATTAATTACAAGACAGAGCTTTATCGGGGCGCTGGTTTCATTGCTCCAGAGCAGAAACAAGAATTTCCTTTGATACTGTAATAACATTACAAACCGCTTATTCGATCTCCTCGCTCTGTTCCCCCCCCTTCACTTTACCTACCCCAAGATTCTCATTTGTCCCACATCTGTTCGCTTTTCTTCTTTCCTCGTCCCACCCCCGTCCCATCGCGATTCGAGTCAAGTCTATATCTTGCAATCATCCGTCTGTCGGTCTCAGACCCTCAGGCCGTGCCATATGGCCAACTCCAGTACTGTTAATTGTACAAAATTGTTATTGTTCGTAATAGAATTCTGTAATTAACGTCCATTAAACGTGGGCTGAATTTAATGAAACTATTTTTAATATTATTATTATTATATTTTAATTCAGCGTCAAAACGTCCTACGACTTTGTCCGATGCGTAACCTCCATTGTTGGTTACACACAAAAGGCCGAAAACTAGACACTCTTGAACAATTGGAAATATACAAACACACGAAAACACATATAAACGACATCCTAAACGAACAGACACAATTCAAATCACACGCATTATTCGAACAAAGCACACCCCACACACACAAAATCGATCCTTCAAAAGTCAATACCGTCGCCAAGAACAAGACGGACAGTGCTCCCAGCGGCAGCCTCTAAAGAAGCTTTTTAAAAGCGAAAACTGGTTCAGGCTATAAGGTAAACCTTTTACGTTTTTACCAATAAAAAACTTTGTGTTCCGAGTCGGTAGTGATTTAATTATATTTAGTTAATTAACGGACACGTTATGGACAACGAAATCCAAGAATTTTTTTTTTAATTCGGGCTTAAAACGTCCTACGACGTTGTCCGATGCCAAACCTCCATTGTTGTCTGTCGTTGCAGTTTTCAGCGTTTAGTCCTCTATAGCTCATTGATCTTCTTATGCCCTCTTTCCATGTTTTCTAGGGTCTTCCTTTCTTTCTATTCTCTCTAGGTATACATTTCATTATTTTATTTGGTAATTGGTCTTGTTCCATTCTTTGTTCGTGTCCGTACCAGATTAGTTGTTTTTCTTCAATGCAGTTGATGATTGTCTTTTGTACGCCCATTTCTTATTTGATTGTTTCATTTTGTATTCGCTCTAGCCTTGAAGTCTAGCAGCTCGTGTCAAAGCATCCATTTCTGTAGCTTCTAACTTTCTTTTTACCTGTTCTTTTATTCTCCGTATTTCGGATTCGTACATGAACGTGCTTCTTTCACACTATCGTCTATTCTTTTCTTCATTTCTTTTGCAGTTTCTGTGCACCATAGAATCCCATGAAATGATCTAATTATTTGTTTTGCTTTGTTTATTCTTGATTTTATTTCAACGTCATCTGTTCCTTCTTCATTAAAGTTTTTTGCGTTTTTTTATACGTCCTTCTTTTTCTAAGATTAAATCTGTTGTTTCTTCTCCGACACACAGATAGTGGGTTTTTTATGTTCATCAGTAATCCCCATTTTTCATACTCTTTCCTCAGTTTACGATATAAATATCGTAATTAATATAATTTTACATTTAGCCTACGATTTACTGTATAAAGTGTTAAGGGAACAGCACTGACTATGGAAAGAATAAACAAGGATAGAAAAGCTATAGTGAGTTGACTTCCACCTTGACAGACAAAACACTGAGAAATCAAACGAAGAAAAAACATACATAAGTACCGTTGTAATATCTTCAATTAATTAATACAACTGCAAGTAGGTTTATTTTCACCTGACGCACGTTTCACAGAAATTATTTTAGCGGATAATCGATTTTTCTTCGATTCTGTTTTCGATTGTTGTAATGTTTACGTAGACAGTTTTTTTTCACACGAACAGGCCAGCCGTGGACCACGCGAATATCATTTCCTTTTCTTCTCCTGCCAGAAGGCCCTCGCACACTATGCGCCACTTTCCTTTCCACTGGCCACCCCTTTCTCGTCTTTTTCTCACCACAGAGAACCTCAAGATTTTGAATTTTGTTTCTGTATGTATTTCTATCCACACGGTCGTTCAAAGAGATACCCAGTTTCATCATAACCTCCTTGAGTTGTTTGGTGTATCCGTTCAGACTGGAAAGTTACCAAATATAGTTGAAAATTTGTTTACTTAATCTGGACCGATCCATCCGAGCCATATGTCCAAGGAATCTCAGTATTTTCCTTCGGAAAGCAGTTTCCAGATCTTCCAGATCCCTCTACAGCTCTTCTTTGGGTCTATGCCTGTACCCATCTTCAGTTTTCTTGCGGCCATAAATTTTCCGAAGAATTCTTCTTTCAATTTTAAGAAGACGTTCCAAATTTTGAAAGCACATTGTTTCCACTCCATACATGATCACCGGCCTGATCACAGTGCTATAGTGGCGGACTCTCGCACTTCTGGAAACGTTTTTCTTGCCGTACAGTTCCCGGGTTAGAGTAAAGGCCTTTGCTAATTTGAGTTTCCTTACCTTAAGGGATTCTTTCTCTGAAGCGTTTCGGGATATGTTTTCGCCAAGATATTTAAAATTGTTAGTATATTTTCTTTCTCCGTACGCGGTGACCAGGGACGTTTTCGGGAATTTAAATAGGGTGGTCATAATTTCCGTTTTAGCAAAGGAGATTTTGAGGCCAGTTTTCTCCGCTATCTCTTTGAGATATTCTTGCTTTCTTGCTTCTTCTTCTGAGCATAGTCAGCTATTTATTATATATTTAATGTTTTTATTCCAATAAATGTATGATTTTAAATAAATCGTCTTATTTTGTTTTTATTTGAATTTGTTAAGGTAGTATTGTTAAGTACCGTTCTTTAAGAAGGCCTATTGTTTTTTAATACACAAGTACCCTTAAAATTTTAATAACTTGAAACAAGAGGAACAGAAATAAATTGGTGACGACAGAGAGAGGCTTCGTAAGACGTGGTTGTATAATATCAAGGTTAGAAAGAGTAAGTAATGAGGTTATATGAAAATAATGAAAGAGAACAATTTCATGAGAAGAAACAATTAATCCGGCTTGTGTATACCAAAAAATGGACAAGAGTAGAAAGGGCTCAAGCAAACACGGGAGGTGTACTCCACTTTCAAACATTCGACTTTCGCGCATTTCGTTCTTTCGGACGTTCAAAATCGATTCCCTTTTTTACTTCCATGTTACATAGTTACATAAGGAAATGGAAGTATGGTGATGGCGACAAAAATCGTGTTCGAGATAAGGGCTGATTCTGATTGTACTACCCTCAAAACATGAAGAAAAGTCATTTTTTGGAATGTGTGTGTGTGTGTGTGTGTGTGTGTGTGTGTGTGTGTGTGTGTGTGTGTGTGTGTGTGTGTGTGTGTGGAATTTTTTCTATGGCGAACAATAACTGCCGCAAATTCAAACAATTGATTTTGGTGAAGATCGGTTAAGGAGAAGGGGTAGTTTACCTGCAACATTTTATGTTTTAAGAAGGGTAATTTTTTCTATGACAAACGATAACTGCCGCACATTTAAACAGAATCAAATAATTTTTTGCATATGTGCCTGAGTTGTAGAGGACGGGCCTCTATTGATTTTGGTAAAGATCGGTTAAGGAAAAGGGATAGTTTACATTCAACGTTTTATGTTTTAACAAGAGTAATTTTTTCAATGACGAACGATAACTGCTGTAAATTCAAACAGAATCAGATAATTTTTTGGATATGTGCCTGAGGTGTAGAGGACTCAAGACCTGTCGATTTTGGTGAAGATCGGTTAAGGGGAAAGGGTAGTTTACCTACAGCGTTTTATGTTTTAACAAGAGTAAAGTACTTAATTTTGATAAATAAAGTATCCTGAAAAGAAAGTCATAATAATCCACTGTAGAAACGTAGATAAAATATACGTTTATATACATTTATATATCTATAAATGAAGAGCCTAGTTGAAGAGGGTGGAGGTAGTTTTCTATAAATGAAAATGATAGTTGGGATATTTTTATTTAGCCTATATGTCATGTGTACTACATTATCGGCAACAAAGAAGTAGTTTGTTGTTAAAATTCCTTCCCGGGCTCTTTGGCCGTGGTCCAATGTCTGCTACAAAACCAGACGTTTTGGCAGTGCTATCGACTGCCATCATCAGTGAAAATCGAGTGCGCTTTCAAGTTTCGCACTACAGCTTCAGACTTTCGAACACTAACGGAGATGTGACGGAGTGAATAAGCGTTAAGACAAGTGCACGTATCCTATTCGATATTGTTTCCGCTACTACAGTTTTTCATAATTAATGTTAGTCTCTTAATATAAAGAATGCAAAGTGCTGAAGTGATTAATTTTTGTCTGTACTTAGACAGTG